>CM028243.1:18616439-19216439 GCA_016432835.1 Brassica nigra
GTGGCATTTCTTCAACTGTCGTGACCAACGATAGAGAAGGTGACTCAGATTGTTACTACTTCCCGCTAAGTCTATATGTATGGAACCTGATAGGTTTCTTGAAAATGGGGAGAAGCTGAATTTAAGGGAACGTTTGTAACGCCTGCAACTTGGCATCAACTGCATGGCGCAAGGAAGAGGTTCGATGGCACAAACTGGTTTTGTTTTCCCAAGGTGTGCCTCGTTATGCTTTCATTACTTGGTTAGCCAGGATAGACTTGCAACAGGTTACATCGCGACTCATGGGGGCCAAAGAGTCTGAATCTTCTGTGGTGAGCCAGACGACAGAGAGATCACCTCTTCTTCAGCCTGTCCTTATACATATACACTATGGCTAAGAGTAGTTGGCAACCTTTTTGGCTCCGATCAGGACCCAGATTGGGAAACAACAATACAGAGTATGCTTGGGGGCTAATATGATCGTTTCACCTACATTCTTTTGAGGTTGGTGTTACAGATTGCATCTACTTCATATGGCAATAAGAAGCGCATATGGGAATGTGTAAAATTGTGGATCAGCTTGCTCGGTTGATAGAGAAGACAGTGAAGAACAGAATCTCCTCTACAAAGTATTTTTTGAAGCCACAGCTACATGGATTAATGCAGAGATGGTTTTCTGCTTATACTTTAGTTTTTAAAAATAAGCCTAGCAGTAGTTTATACAAACTCATTCTTTGTACATAATATTTTCTTATGATGATCAATAAATTTAAAATTTCTTCAAAAAAGAACTTATTGAGAAGTCTTCTAATAAAGAATGCACTAGAAAAAATTTGGAAAATCTTTTCAGACGAATATTAAATTTAGGCTTTAGAAGATTTCTTGAGATGTCTTTAGAATAATTTTCTACATAAACAGTATATATCACAAAATAAAATTACACATTTTATTTATAAATTAAAGATCAAAAACTAAACAAGGAAGTTATAATGTTGAAATGATTAAGTTGAGATGTCTTTGTAAAAATATAAATTGATATTAAGTAGCAATGACATGACATGCTGAAAATGAGGGAATGAAATCAAAGATACTGAAATAAGAAGTGTACATATTTTTGGAGAATTTATTCCCAATCTTACAGCATATTTTTTTCTGTGAATCTTTTTTTTTGCCGATGATTTTATTTTAAAAGAAAAAAGAGAAGACTCTGATTGAGTATATACTCTTTGTGGAATCTTCATCTTTAAACTCGAAAGAGTGATTTTACTTTTACATTCAGTTAGCTAATTGTCAGCAAATTTTTCTTATTCTTTTTCATTTGTCTTTCTTTCCTTGAGGAACATACGATAATTTCACTGGGGTTGAATTTTAAAGAATGGCTTATAAAAAAAATTAGAAATTTAATTTCACTTTTAGATTCTTATTTTTGTGGAAATAATATTATTTTAGCCCAAACAGAAAAAATAAGTGAACAGAATATTAAGTTCAATTGGCGGAATTAACTAAATACAATAAAATACAAAAGTTCTTTGATTTTATTAACCATTATGTCTTGATTAACATTTATGTTATTCTGTAATATAAATAATGCAACAAATCCAAAACAAACATTTCAATACTTTATTTCTATGTCAACTTTAATAATTTATTATAAGGCTCCCAATAAAGATACTATAGTAATAAAGAAAAAATGAAAAAGATACTTCAAATATATCATGGTTGAGCATCATATTTATTCACCATACTTACCAGCACGTTGACAAGGAATTCATGAAATGCAATTCATAGGTATTGTTTTTTGACCCAAAACATGTACTCTTCAGCCTTAGGTCCGCGTTTCATGACATGAGGGCATTCAGAATCAACACACAACCCATTCTTTTACAGGAGTTGTTGTTCATCACACAATTTTCTTTTTTCTAGTGCATTTGCCATCATTCCTGTTGAATATAAAATATCACTTTTGTAGTTAAAATGAAAAATAATTTTCTCTTTCTCTGGAATATGATTTTTTAACAAAATATATAAAATTTAATTATGAAAATTAAAAACTGATTTTAAAATTTTATTTTAATAATTCTTACCAAAGAAAAGAGAGATTGAAGTAAAGAAAAAAAGAGCATATATATGATTTAATCAACAAAGTTTTTTTTTTCTTTGAAGAGATATACTCTGAATAATTTCTGAATATTACGGATAAAGTGAGCGTAACGTAAAATATGTTTTTCTAATTATTTTTTTATTTTGAAAAAGTAACAAATTACTACGAAAATGTACAAATATAACACAATATATCATATTAAGTTACTTAAAGGGGCATTAATAGTTTTGAAAACACACATGTTACTAAACTCAGATATGCTTTTAAAACAACTGAAAGATAGATGATAAAAAGTTGAAATATTTGTAACCATTTGTATATTACAGTTCTTCATAAAATATGAAACCATGTGTATTTATAAAAAAACCTCTAAACTTGGTGTTCTAGTTTTTATGGATGTTATGAAATTTACATGAAAGAGATACTTGAACTAACAACTTCTGCACTATATAAATTATGATGTATTTTACACAATATTTCCATAATGATATTTTAAAAGTATCAAAATTATATATTTAATATCAATTTATTTTATGACGAGTATATATAATATGTTAAGGTAAACTTAAAATATAAATACAAACCTAGCACAAGAATGATGAAGATAGTCAAGACTTTAAACGAGAGTTGAGGGGTTTTTCTCATTTTATATGATAGAAGAGAATTGATAACGGTTTTAAACTCTAAAAGGAAAGGTTTTTGTTTTTGTTTTTTTGTTTTTTGTTTTGGGACCATGCATATAATGTGTATGTATATATATATAGCAAAAATAGCTAATTTAAGCAATTCCTATATTATGTTCCGCTTTAACCGAATCTAACTTTGAAAGAATTCCAAACTTTTTGTTCATCTATTATGGAAAAGCTTTAGACTCGTTCACTTATGTTTCTATAAATAAATAGAATGGTAAATGTCATATGCGTAAAACTAATATTTTTGATGTTGTCAAAAATTTTGTTATTTTGTGGTAATTTGGAAAATTGTGGAATGATATGCACACTATAATGTAATTATGGGAATCAAAACTTGAGCTATTAAATTTAATCAAAAATATTCAACGGTCAATTTTTTGTGGTAGAATCTATTTGATATAATAATTTGAGATGTGTAATTAATCTCTACTAGATTTTAACTAGTCTTACGGCATTTGTTTTAACATTTAAAATGTAATGTATGTGTTCATTGTACATATATATTATGATATTAGTATTGGATTATGTTTTTTTGTCAGCACTAGTATTGGATTATTATTTGTTTTAAATGTTATTTTCTTTCTAATATATACTAATTATATACAATATTGAATGCTGCTTTTATCTTCGACTTTTAGCACACAAAAATTATTATTAATACAATAATTTATTATGTGAATTGTAATTTATTTTAATGTTAATTTTACATTATTCATTTACATTAATATTTAAAATTTTGAAAATAGTTATTATACATAATATAAACGGGCTACTTATTTTGGATAGCAAATAAATTGATATAATTTAATATTTATGAAATGGTAAAATGATTTTATATCATATTATTTGTATTATATATATATATATATATGTGTGTATATAGAATCAATCACGGATAACATTAATTAGTTGTTTAATTTAACAACAAAAATTGTTACTCCCTCCATTTTCTTTTATAAGTCGTTTTAGAACCTTGCACATAGATTAAGAAAACATAAATTTCTTATATTTTCTAAACAAAAACATAATTAATTATTTACCTAACCACAAATCAACCAATAAAAAAATAGAAGACATATTATCATTGGTCATACAACATTAACTATTAATAAATTTTACATAGAAAACCGAAAACATCATATAATTTGGAACAAAATATTTCCTCTAAAACTACTTATAAAAGAAAATGGAGGGAATAAGATATTTTGTCATTTCTAACAATCATTAATGTTAATCATTATTAAAATTAATTGACTGTATTTTTAGGAAGCTTTGTTAAGATTAATTAATGCTAAAAATTAGGATTAGTTAGTTTCTAGTAGCATTAGGTGTAATTAAATTATTTTAAGGGTTAGTTCATATCGGCCCTTCAACTTTAAGAAGATAGATGTAAACAATGAGTCTGGGTAAAAAATAATAATACTATTTCGTCTATTTTATGCTTTTCCCTTTTTAGATGTAAGGTAAAAGTACTCTCTTCACCTAATAAATTCTTCTCCTTTCATAGATGCAGAAATTTGCTACAAATAGAATATACTATGATTTATGAGTGACTTATTTTATTTTATTCCCTTTCCTTCCGGTCTTCGATAATTTGTCTTCATCTTCTAAAACAGACGAAAAGATAGCATGCCCAAAAACTAACGGTCAATTGCCTCAGACATTGAAAACAACCTTGTCATTTTAACCTAGGACGGTGTTTCAATCCATTCCATTACTTTTAGTTATCCTTTGTTTGGAATAGGAAGTTTCTAGTTTGCAATATAGTGGGATATGGGACATCTGCAGTATGCCTCGGATAATGCAGGACTGCTCAGTTAGATACAGCATGTGTTAGTGGACGCGGATCAATCAAACACGATCAAACACCGATTGGTTGGCGGTCTTACACAATTCTAAGTCCAGAGTCGAGCTCAGATATAGTATTTTAAAAAATTTGAATGGAGTTTCTACTTTATGGGATCCCACTTCCAAAATTTTATCAGCACTTATGTATAAAAATGTTTTTATGGGAGATAATTCAAATCATATAACTGTAAACATTTATAAATGATATCAATTAAGATCTAGTAATATTGTATACTTTCAACATAGATGAGTGAATGTAGATTGAGTCATGATATTCTTTGGTTTAGAGTTTGGTAACATATGTTATAGTATTTTTTGTGTTTTAGGGTTATATTAAGAAATTTACCTTTTTTAACATAACACAAACAATGTACGAAAACTGCATAGAATAGATAATAAGTAATGGAGTTCCAATCACAAATCTCTGGATCTTCTCTCCAACTCTCAAAATCTCTAAACTTGCTGTGAACACAAGAATACAAAAAATGCTCTCTTGTCTCCTAACACCTAGGCAAGTATTTATCTATTAGGTTAAAACTCGCCGTGGGTAATCTTCTAATTTGGTGAAGTCTTCGCTATAAGTCTGGAACCAAATCAGGCTCTCGTGTTGGGGCTATACTTCTGCTTTGCTTCTTTGTGGGGAAACTGGCAGACATTATATACTGAGAGGGAGACTTTCGGGATGTAAAGGATACATGTTTGGTCTCTTGGGTTTGGAGGAAGTTACTAAAGCTAAAACCATAAGCCAAAAACTTCATTCGTATGAACATCCGTGATGGCCGCAATGTGAGGTTCTGGACTGATATATAGCACCCGCAGGGTCGTTCGATTGAGCTTGCTGGTGAGATTGGAACACAGAAGCTTGGTATAGCAAGGGAAGCTAAAGTTTGTGAAGTCTTACGCGATGACGGTGGCATTTCTGCAACTGTGACCAACGATAGAGAAGTGACTCAGATTGTTACTACTTTCCCGCTAAGTCTATATGTATGGAACCTGATAGTGTTTCTTGAAAATGGGGAGAAGCTGAATTTAAGGAAACGTTTATAACGTCTGCAACTTGGCATCAACTGCATGGCCGCAAGGAAGAGGTTCGATGGCACAAACTGGTTTTGGTTTTCCCCAAGGTGTGCCTCGTTATGCTTTCATTACATGGTTAGCTATTAAGGATTGCAACAGGTTATCGCACTCGACAGTGGGGCCAGGCGCAGGTCTGTATCTTCTGTGGTGAGCCGGACGAGAGATCACCTCTTCTTCGCCTGTCCTTATACATATACACTATGGCTAAGAGTAGTTGGCAACCTTTTTGGCTCCGATCAGGACCCAGATTGGGAAACAACAATACAGAGTATGCTTGGGGCTAATATGATCGTTTCACCTACATTCTTTTGAGGTTGGTGTTACAGATTGCATTACTTCATATGGCAATAACAGAACGACAGAAGGCATAATGGGACTGTAAAAATTGTGGATCAGCTTGCTCGGTTGATAGAGAAGACAGTGAAGAACAGAATCTCCTCTACAAAGTATTTTTTGAAGCCACAGCTACATGGATTAATGCAGAGATGGTTTTCTGCTTATACTTTAGTTTTAAAAATAAGCCTAGCAGTAGTTTATACAAACTCATTCTTTGTACATAATATTTTCTTATGATGATCAATAAATTTAAAATTTCTTCAAAAGAACTTATTGAGAAGTCTTCTAATAAAGAATGCACTAGAAAAATTTGGAAAATCTTTTCATCTAATATTAAATTTAGGCTTTAGAAGATTTCTTGAGATGTCTTTAGAATAATTTTCTACATAAACAGTATATATCACAAAATAAAATTACACATTTTATTTATAAATTAAAGATCAAAACTAAACAAGGAAGTTATAATGTTGAAATGATTAAGTTGAGATGTCTTTGTAAAATATAAATTGATATTAAGTAGCAATGACATGACATGCTGAAAATGAGGGAATGAAATCAAAGATACTGAAATAAGAAGTGTACATATTTTTGGAGAATTTATTCCCAATCTTACAGCATATTTTTTTCTGTGAATCTTTTTTTTTGCCGATGGTTTTATTTTAAAAGAAAAAAGAGAAGACTCTGATTGAGTATATACTCTTTGTGGAATCTTCATCTTTAAACTCGAAAGAGTGATTTTAATTTTACATTCAGTTAGCTAATTGTCAGCAAATTTTTCTTATTCTTTTTCATTTGTCTTTCTTTCCTCGAGGAACATACGGTAATTTCACTGGGGTTGAATTTTAAAGAATGGCTTGTTATCAATCATTTTTATATAAAAAATTAGAAATTTAATTTCACTTTTAGATTCTTATTTTTGTGGAAATAATATTATTTTAGCCCAAACAGAAAAATAAGTGAACAGAATATTAAGTTCAATTGGCCGGAATTAACTAAATACAATAAAAATACAAAAGTTCTTTGATTTTATTAACCATTATGTCTTGATTAACATTTATGTTATTCTTTAATATAAATAATGCAACAAATCCAAAACAAACATTTCAATACTTTATTTCTATGTCAACTTTAATAATTTATTATAAGGCTCCCAATAAAGATACTATAGTAATAAAGAAAAAATGAAAAAGATACTTCAAAGATATCATGGTTGAGCATCATATTTATTCACCATACTTAACCAGCACGTTGACAAGGAATTGCAAATGCAATTCATAGGTAATTTGTTTTTGACCCAAAACATGTACTCTTCAGCCTTAGGTCCACGTTTCTGTTGACACTGAGTTTGGCATTCAGAATCAACACACAACCCATTCTTGTTTACAGGAGTTGTTGTTCATCACACAATTTTCTTTTTTCTAGTGCATTTGCCATCATTCCTGTTGAATATAAAATATCACTTTTGTAGTTAAAATGAAAAATAATAATTTCTCTTTCTCTGGAATATGATTTTTAACAAAATATAAAATTTAATTATGAAAATTAAAAACTGATTTTAAAATTTTATTTTAATAATTCTTACCAAAAGAAAAAGAGAGATTGAAGTAGAAAAAAAGAGCATATATATGATTTAATCAACAAAGTTTTTTTTTTCTTTGGTGAAGATATACTCTGAATATTACGGATAAAGTGAGCGTAACGTATAAATATGTTTTTCTAATTATTATTTTTATTTTGAAAAGTTACAAATTACTACTAAAATGTACAAATATAACACAATATATCATATTATGTTACTTAAAGGGGCATTAATAGTTTTGAAAACACACATGTTACTAAACTCGTATGCTTTTAAAAAAACTGAAAGATAGATGATAAAAGTTGAAATATTTGTAACCATTTGTATATTACAGTTCTTCATAAAATATGAAGACCATGTGTATTTATAAAAAAACCTCTAAACTTGGTGTTCTAGTTTTTATGGATGTTATGAAATTTACATGAAAGAGATACTTGAACTAACAACTTCTGCACTATATAAATTATGATGTATTTTACACAATATTTCCATAATGATATTTTAAAAGTATCAAAATTATATATTTAATATCAGTTTATTTTATAACGAGTATATATAATATGTTAAGGTAAACTTAAAATATAAATACAAACCTAGCACAAGAATGATGAAGATAGTCAAGACTGTAAATGAGAGTTGAGGGGTTTTCCTCATTTTATATGATAGAAGAGAATTGATAATGGTTTTAAACTCTAAAAGGAAAGGTTTTGTTTTGTTTTTTTTTGTTTTGGAACCATGCATATAATGTGTATATATATATAGCAAAAATAGCTAATTTAAGCAATTCACTATATTATGTTCCGCTTTAACCGACTCTAACTTTGAAAGAATTCCAAAGCTTTAGACTCGTTCACTTATGTTTCTATAAATAAATAGAATGGTAAATGTCATATGTAAAACTAATATTTTGATGTTGTCAAAAATTTGTTATTTTGTGGTAGTTTGGAAAATTGTGGAATGATATGCACACTATAATGTAATTATGGGAATCAAAACTTGAGCTATTAAATTTAATCAAAATATTCAACGGTCAATTTTTTTGTGGTAGAGAATCTCTTTGATATAATAATTTGAGATGTGTAATTAATCTCTACTAGATTTTAACTCGCACACCACGGGCATTTGTTTTAACTTTTAAAAATGTAATGTATGTGTTCATTGTACATATATATTATGATATTAGTATTGGATTATTTTATTTTTTTTGTCAGCACTAGTATTGGATTATTATTTGTTTTGAATGTTATTTTGTTTTCTAATATATACTAATTATATACAATATTGAATGCTGTTTTGTATCTTCGGACTTTTAGCACAAAAAAATTATTATTAATACAATAAGTTATTATGTGAATTGTAATTTATTTTAATGTTAATTTTACATTATTCATGTACATTAATATTTAAAATTTTGAAAATAGTTATTATACATAATATAAACAGGCTACTTATTTTGGATAGCAAATAAATTGATATAATTTAATATTTATGAAATGGTAAAATGATTTTATATCATATTATTTGTATTAATATATATATATGTGTATATAGAATCAATCACGGATAACATTAATTAGTTGTTTAATTTAACAACAAAAATTGTTACTCCCTCCATTTTCTTTATAAGTCGCTTTAGAACCTTCCACATAGATTAAAAAACATAAATTTCTTATATTTTCTAAACAAAACATAATTAATTATTTACCTAACCACAAATCAACCAATAAAAATAGAAGACATATTATCATTGGTCATACAACATTAACTATTAATAAATTTTACATAGAAAACCGAAAACGTCATTTAATTTGGAACAAAAAATTTCCTCTAAAACTACTTATAAAAGAAAATGGAGGGAGTAAGATATATTGTCATTTCTAACAATCATTAATGTTAATCATTATTAAAATTAATTGATTGTATTTTCAGGGAAGATTTTGTTAAGATTAATTAATGCTAAAAATTAAGATTAGTTAGTTTCTAGTAGCATTAGGTGTAATTAAATTATTTTAAGGGTTAGTTCATATCGCCCTTCAACTTTAAGAAGATAGATGTAAACAATGAGTCTGGGTAAAAAATAATAATACTATTTCGTCTATTTTATGCTTTTCCCTTTTTAGATGTAAGGTAAAACTACTCTCTTCACCTAATAAATTCTTCTCCTTTCATAGATGCATAAATTTGCTACAAATAGAATATACTATGATTTATGAGTGACTTATTTTTATTTTATTCCCTTTCTTTTCCGGTCTTCGCATAATTTGTCTTCATCTTCTAAAACAGACGAAAAGATAGCATGCCCAAAAACTAACGGTCAATTGCCTCAGACATTGAAAACAACCTTGTCATTTTAACCTAGGACGGTGCTTTGACCCAATCCATTACTTTATTTTAGTTATCCTTTGTTTGGAATAGGAAGTTTCTAGTTTGCAATATAGTGGGATATGGGACATCTGCAGTATGCCTTCTAATGCAGGACTGCTCAGTTAGATACAGCATGTGTTAGTCGGACGCGGATCAATCAAACACCGATTGGTTTGCGGTCTTACACAATTCTAAGTCCAGAGTCGAGCTCGTATATAGTATTTTAAAAAAATTGAATGGAGTTTCTACTTTATGGGATCCCACTTCCAAAATTTTATCAGCACGTATGTATAAAAATGTTTTTATGGGAGATAATTCAAATCAAATAACTGTAAACATTTATAAATTATATCAATTAAGATCTAGTAATATTGTATACTTTCAACATAAATGAGTGAATGTAGATTGAATCATGATATTTTTTGGTTTAGAGTTTGGTAACATATGTTATAGTATTTTTTGTGTTTTTAGGGTTATATTAAGAAATTTTACCTTTTAACATAACACAAACAAAGTAAGAAAACTGCATAGAATAGATAATAGAAGTAATGGAGTTCCAATCACAAATCTCTTTGGATCTTCTCTCCAACTCTCAAAATCTCTCTAAACTTTTGTTGTGAACACAAGAGTACAAAAAAAGCTCTCTTGTCTCCTAACACCTAGGCAAGTATTTATATATTAGGTTAAAACTCGTGGGGTAATCTTCTAATTTGGTGAAGTCTTGAGCTATAAGTCTGGAACCAAATCAGGCTTCTCGTGTTGGGGCTATTCTCCTGCTTTACTTCTTTGTGGGAAACTGGCAGACATTATATACTGAGAGGGAGACTTTCGGGATGTAAAGGATACATGTTTGGTCTCTTGGGTTTGGAGGAAGTTACTAAAGCTAAAACCATTAGCCAAAAACTTCATTTGTATGAACATCCGTGATGGCCGCTATGTGAGGTTCTGGACTGATATACGGCACCCAGGGTCGTTCGATTGAGCTTGCTGGTGAGATTGGAACACAGAAGCTTGGTATACCAAGGGAAGCTAAAGTTTGTGAAGTCTTACGCGATGGCGTGTGGCATTTCTTCAACTGTCGTGACCAACGTATAGAGAAGTGACTCAGATTGTTACTACTTTCCGCTAAGTCTATATGTATTGGAACCTGATAGTGTTTCTTGGAAATGGGGAGAATCTGAATTTAAGGAAACGTTTGTAACGTCTGCAACTTGGCATCAACTGCATGGCCGCAAGGAAGAGGTTCGATGGCACAAACTGGTTTTGGTTTCCCAAGGTGTGCCTCGTTATGCTTTCATTACTTGGTTAGCTATTAAGGATAGACTTGCAACAGGTTATCGCGACTCGACAGTGGGGCCAGGCGAGGTCTGAATCTTCTGTGGTGAGCCACGGACGAGATCACCTCTTCTTCGCCTGTCCTTATACATATACACTATGGCTAAGAGTAGTTGGCAACCTTTTTGGCTCCGATCAGGACCCATATTGGGAAACAACAATACAGAGTATGCTTGGGGGCTAATATGATCGTTTCACCTACATTCTTTTGAGGTTGGTGTTACAGATTGCGATCTACTTCATATGGCAATAACAACGACATAAGGCATAATGGGACTGTAAAACGTGGATCAGCTCGGTTGATAGAGAAGACAGAACAGAATCTCCTCTACAAAGTATTTTTTGAAGCCAAAGCTACATGGATTAATGCAGAGATGGTTTTCTGCTTATACTTTAGTTTTTAAAAATAAGCCTAGTAGTAGTTTATACAAACTCATTCTTTGTACATAATATTTTCTTATGATGATCAATAAATTTAAAATTTCTTCAAAAAAGAACTTATTGAGAAGTCTTCTAATAAAGAATGCACTAGAAAAAATTTGGAAAATCTTTCCAGACGAATATTAAATTTAGGCTTTAGAAGATTTCTTGAGATGTCTTTAGAATAATTTTCTACATAAACAGTATATATCACAAAATAAAATTACACATTTTATTCATAAATTAAATATCAAAACTAAACAAGGAAGTTATAATGTTGAAATGATTAAGTTGAGATGTCTTTGTAAAATATAAATTGATATTAAGTAGCAATGACATGACATGCTGAAAATGAGGGAATGAAATCAAAGATACTGAATTAAGAAGTGTACATATTTTTGGAGAATTTCCCAATCTTACAGCATATTTTTTTCTGTGAATCTTTTTTTTGCCGATGATTTTATTTTAAAAGAAAAAGAGAAGACTATGATTGAGTATCTACTCTTTGTGGAATCTTCATCTTTAAACTCGAAAAAGAGTGGTTTTACTTTTACATTCAGTTAGCTAATTGTCAGCAAATTTTTCTTATTCTTTTTCATTTGTCTTTCTTTCCTTGAGGAACATCGATAATTTCACTGGGGTTGAATTTTAAAGAATGGCTTATAAAAAAATTAGAAATTTAATTTCACTTTTAGATTCTTATTTTTGTGGAAATAATATTATTTTAGCCCAAACAGAAAAAAAAGTGAACAGAATATTAAGTTCAATTGGCCGGAATTAACTAAATACAATAAAAATACAAAAGTTCTTTGATTTTATTAACCATTATGTCTTGATTAACATTTATGTTATTCTGTAATATAAATAATGCAACAAATCCAAAACAAACATTTCAATACTTTATTTCTATGTCAACTTTAATAATTTATTATAAGGCTCCCAATAAAGATACTATAGTAATAAAGAAAAAATGAAAAAGATACTTCAAAGATATCATGGTTGAGCATCATATTTATTCACCATACTTAACCAGCACGTTGACAAGGAATTGCAAATGCAATTCATAGGTAATTTGTTTTTGACCCAAAACATGTACTCTTAGCCTTAGGTTCTGTTGACACTGAGATTGGCATTCAGAATCAACACACAACCCATTCTTTTACAGGAGTTGTTGTTCATCACACAATTTTCTTTTTCTAGTGCATTTGCCATCATTCCTGTTGAATATAAAATATCACTTTTGTAGTTAAAATGAAAAATAATATTTTTCTCTTTCTCTGGAATATGATTTTTAACAAAAATATAAAATTTAATTATGAAAATTAAAAAACTGATTTTAAAATTTTATTTTAATAATTCATACCAAAAGAAAAAGAGAGATTGAAGTAAAGAAAAAAAGAGAATATATATGATTTAATCAACAAAGTTTTTTTTTCTTTGGTGAAGATATACTCTGAATAATTTCTGAATATTACGGATAAAGTGAGCGTAACGTAAAATATGTTTTTCTAATTATTTTTTTATTTTGAAAAAGTAACAAATTACTACGAAAATGTACAAATATAACACAATATATCATATTAAGTTAGTTAAAGGGGCATTAATAGTTTTGAAAACACACATGTTACTAAACTCGTATGCTTTTAAAAAACAACTGAAAGATAGATGATAAAAAGTTGAAATATTTGTAACCATTTGTATATTACAGTTCTTCATAAAATATGAAACCATGTGTATTTATAAAAAAACCTCTAAACTTGGTGTTCTAGTTTTTATGGATGTTATGAAATTTACATGAAAGAGATACTTGAACTAACAACTTCTGCACTATATAAATTATGATGTATTTTACACAATATTTCCATAATGATATTTTAAAAGTATCAAAATTATATATTTAATATCAATTTATTTTATAACGAGTATATATAATATGTTAAGGTAAACTTAAAATATAAATACAAACCTAGCACAAGAATGATGAAGATAGTCAAGACTGTAAACGAGAGTTGAGGGTTTTCTCATTTTATATGATAGAAGAGAATTGATAACGGTTTTAAACTCTAAAAGGAAAGGTTTTGTTTTTGTTTTTTTTTTTTTGGGACCATGCATATAATGTGTGTATATATATAGCAAAAATAGCTAATTTAAGCAATTCACTATATTATGTTCCGCTTTAACCGAATCTAACTTTGAAAGAATTCCAAACTTTTTGTTCATCTATTATGGAAAAGCTTTAGACTCGTTCACTTATGTTTCTATAAATAAATAGAATGGTAAATGTCATATCGTAAAACTAATATTTTGATGTTGTCAAAAATTTTGTTATTTTGTGGTAGTTTGGAAAATTGTGGAATGATATGCACACTATAATGTAATTATGGGAATCAAAACTTGAGCTATTAAATTTAATCAAAAATATTCAACGGTCAATTTTTTTGTGGTAGAGAATCTCTTTGATATAATAATTTGAGATGTGTAATTAATCTCTACTAGATTTTAACTCGCACCCGCACGGGCATTTGTTTTAACTTTTAAAAATGTAATGTATGTGTTCATTGTACATATATATTATGATATTAGTATTGGATTATTTTATTTTTGTCAGCACTAGTATTGGATTATTATTTGTTTTGAATGTTATTTTGTTTTTTAATATATACTAATTATATACAATATTGAATGCTGTTTTGTATCATCGGACTTTTAGCACACAAAAAAATTATTAGTAATATAATAAGTTATTATGTGAATTGTTATTTATTTTAATGTTAATTTTACATTATTCATGTACATTAATATTTAAAATTTTGAAAATAGTTATTATACATAATATAAACGGGCTACTTATTTTTGGATAGCAAATAAATTAATATGTTTTAATATTTATGAAATGGTAAAATGATTTTATATCATATTATTTGTATTAATATATATATATATGTATATATAGAATCAATCATGGATAACATTAATTAGTTGTTTAATTTAACAACAAAAAATTGTTACTCCCTCCGTTTTCTTTTATAAGTCGTTTTAGAACCTTGCACATAGATTAAGAAAAAAATAAATTTCTTATATTTTCTAAACAAAAACATAATTAATTATTTACCTAACCACAAATCAACCAATAAAAAATAGAAGACATATTATCATTGGTCATACAACATTAACTATTAATAAATTTTACATAGAAAACCGAAAATGTCATATAATTTGAAACAAAAAATTTCCTCTAAAACGACTTATAAAAGAAAACGGAGGGAGTAAGATATATTGTCATTTCTAACAATCATTAATGTTAATCATTATTAAAATTAATTGATTGTATTTTTAGGTAGGATTTTGTTAAGATTAATTAATGCTAAAAATTAGGATTAGTTAGTTTCTAGTAGCATTAGGTGTAATTAAATTATTTTAAGGGTTAGTTCATATCGGCCCTTCAACTTTAAGAAGATAGATGTAAACAATGAGTCTGGGTAAAAAATAATACTACTATTTCGTCTATTTTATGCTTTTCCCTTTTTAGATGTAAGGTAAAAGTACTCTCTTCACCTAATAAATTCTTCTCCTTTCATAGATGCAGAAATTTGCTACAAATAGAATATACTATGATTTATGAGTGACTTATTTTTATTTTATTCTCTTTCTTTTCCGGTCTTCGCATAATTTGTCTTCATCTTCTAAAACAGACGAAAAGATAGCATGCCCAAAAACTAACGGTCAAACGCCTCAGACATTGAAAACAACCTTGTCATTTTAACCTAGGACGGTGCTTCGACCCAATCCATTACTTTCTTTTAGTTATCTTTGTTTGGAATAGGAAGTTTCTAGTTTGCAATATAGTGGGATATGGGACATCTACAGTATGCCTTCTCGGGTAATGCAGGACTGCTCAGTTAGATACAGCATGTGTTAGTCGGACGCGGATCAATCAAACACAGATCAAACACCGATTGGTTTGCGGTCTTACACAATTCTAAGTCCAGTCGAGCTTGTATATAGTATTTTAAAAAATTTGAATGGAGTTTCTACTTTATGGGATCCCACTTCCAGAATTTTATTAGCACGTATATATAAAAATGTTTTTATGGGAGATAATTAAAATCATATAACTGTAAACATTTATAAATGATATCAATTAAGATATAGTAATATTGTATACTTTCAACATAGATGAGTGAATGTAGATTGAGTCATGATATTCTTTGGTTTAGAGTTTGGTAACATAGGTTATAGTATTTTTTGTATTTTTAGGGTTATATTAAGAAATTTTACCTTTTTAAGACCTATAAGGTTTTTATTTTTGTGTTTATTAAACACTTTATAAATTGATTTTAAGTTTAATGAAATGATTGTTGATATATAGTTAGTTATTTTATTTTAGGGTATAGATGACTTCTTGGGAAGTCTTCGAACAAAGAATGCGTAAGAAAAGATTTCAAAAGTCTTCTCGGATGAATAGTAAATTTAGAGTTTAGAAGACTTCAGGAAAGTCTTTTGAATTGAAAATATTTAACATAATTGGAATTTGTATCTCCCTATTTAAATAAATTTTACACATTCTTTCTCTCTTCCTCTCAAATAGTTACAACAAAAATGTAATGTTTCTTACTCTAAAACTCTCTGACCTCTCTCTCTAACCTCTTTGACCTAAAAAACACCAAAATTTAAATCAGTTTCTCATTTTTTGTCTCATGTCTTTCTCACTGATTTATCTTGTTTTCGCAAGTTTTTTGTTACATGGTTCTCATCTTCCACTCGTTTAAAGCTATATCTATAAATTTTCAATACGCATTTTGTTTTTTTATATGTTAGATTCAAAAATGTTATAGATTCAACCTAATGTAACTATAATAAGTATTATTTAAGCATAAAAAATATTTTTGAAATTTTTCTCTGTTTTGAAGCCATTTGTACATTTTTGGATAGACATGTTTTTCAGATCTGAGTCAGATTTTGGAAGACTTCTCAAAAGACTTACCAGAAGACTTTTGGAAGTTCTTTCCAAAAAACCTCCCAGAAGTCTTCTTGGGAATCTTCTAATGCATTTTAGGCTAGAAGACTTCCAAGAAAGTCTTTTGAATCGAAAATATTAAAAAAAATTATCTTTACATATCGAAAGTTTGCACAACCCCTCTTTTCCTCTCAAATGTCTGCAACAAAAATATAATGTTTCTCATACTAAAATTCTCCATCCTCTCTCTAATATTTTTAGATTTGAAAACACAAAATTTGATATCAATTTCTCATTTTTATATCATGTCTTTTCACTAATTTATCTTATTTTTGCAGGTTCTTCATTACATGGTTCTGTTCTTCCATCCTTTTAAAGGTAGATTTATAATTTTTGGATATGCATCTCGTGTGTTTTATATGTTGGATTCTATAACGTTATAGATTCAACCAAATGTGACTGTTTTATTTATTATTTAAGCATACAAATCAATTTTGAAAAAAAAAACAAAATTCTCTGTTTTGAAGCCAATTGAACGTTTTGATATACAGATTTTTCAGAAAAGATTTTTCAGAATCGGGTCAGACTTCAGAAGATTTCGGAAGACTTCCGAGAAGTCTTCCTAATTCGGGAAATCTTCTTAAGTCTTCCTATTTCAGGATGGCTTCGGAAGACTTCCTGGAAAACTTCCGGGAAAACTCTGCATGCATGATTGCTTGCCCAAAGTGGAACAAAGGGGTGATGTCATTTTTTAGATCCAGTGAGATTCATGTTTAATTTCTCCAAGCACACATCACTTCTTAATGAAAATTACCCACTCGTTCTCGACCAAGAATCATGAACTTGAGTAATTTTTAATCAAAAAGTTGAGATTGGGATGCAATAAGAGAGGAAGTGAAAAGGAAATGGTTTGTGTGTGTAAGAAATAAGAATATGAAGATGTAGATGTTTATTTTAGGTGCATTTAGAGCTTGAAATTAGATATTCATGGTGGTTGGTGTATTGATGAAAATGGCAATGTTGTAAATAAAAGAGGAAGACATAGAAGATTGAGTAAAACAAGTATTTTCGAAAAGAAAAATAAAGTAATAGCATTTATGTGAATAATCCAAATTTCTGGTGTGAACAGAACAAACGAAAGTTTCAAAGACAATTATGTGTTAGTTTTGTATTTAACTTCAAATTTTGAGTCATATTTACCAAATTCTCAGTTATTTACCTACGATACTATTTGAAAGTAATCTTTTGTCTCCTAACTCTCATGTTAAAATTTAGAGATTAATATTGTTTATATATTTAATAAATAATCAATTTTATTTGATAATTATTTATAAACTATATATATGGGTCAAAAAAATAAAAACATATTAAAAGAAGATAATTCATATACATATTATGATGTTTTAAAAATATTAAAAATTAAAATTTAAAAAATATTAAAAAGTATAAACACTAAGAAAAAATAATATTTTGTAACTTTTAAAATGAATTAATAATCAATATAATAATAAATATTTATAACATGATTATGCATGCATCTACGGGTAAAATACCAAGTAAATGATTAAAAAAGATAGCTAAATTTTGGAGAAATTGTTTATGTGAATAATTTTTTCCAATTTAAATTTTACACATATTTTAGTTTTACAAATATATTTTTTGGCAAAGAAGTGATAAATGTGCTTCTTTTTATTGAAAATACATTTTTTATTTAAAATTATTTTATATACATCAGGCAAATGCATGTGCAAGTTAGTTATATTTGTTATATTATGTATCTGATGATAATTCTTACTACTATCTAATTTCTATTTATTTATGAATATTCGTTTTATTTTTCTATGTAATGAAAATACATTTTTATCTCTCTCTCTCTCTCTCTCTCTCTCTCTCAGAAAATGGGGTAAGGAGAGCGCGACATGTGCCCATTCTGACAAAACACATAGTTTCATTAAAACGTGTGGGCTTAGTGGGCCTTATGTTTTTTATTCTCGTGACTCAGCCTGAATACAGCGAGACCAGCCACAAGATTCATCCCCTTTATCATACTCCTTTACTCTCCTCTTTGTTCAATCTGTTATTGAATGCACCTGTCCTTGAACATAGTCATCTGAACTCGCCATCAACTCTTTCCTTCCCACTGTGTTTTCTAAATACCTTCTTCCCACACCTGTGGATGAAATCCTCCGGTTGTTGTTCCCAATCCACCGTGACGCATCTCATGCGATTCTGGGAATCACGGAACGCGAAGAACGGTGGAGAATCAGCAGTGACTACGGTGGACAGAACAAAATGAACGTATGTGTTTGGCAGCGACAGAGTTTAGAGAAAGCGAAGCTAATTTGTGCTTCCTTTTGTTTTCAATAATGGTGGATGATAAACTCTGGTATGGAGGGATGGTTCCTATGACGGCTACAAAAAGTGAAATGTTCGATCCGTTTTTTTTATCACAGTTATCTGGTTCATTTTTCTAAGCTGTGGCGACAAAGCCTCTCTGTAAATGATGAACTGATGCATGAGAAAAAAAAAATAGCATCTAAAGGAAGAAAAAGTTATTTGTAATTTTATAGGAGCAGGTACCATGGTGTACAGCTCTGTAGTTGATAACCATTCCACTTATGCATTGTTCTTATATGCTTTTGTGTGGTACATATTATTTTAATCTAATTGAACATGTGGCTTGGTAACATGTAATACAGAGAGCGTAGGTACAGAGCTTTTGGAGACTTTAGTTTAGGATGGTTAAGATAGACCTTGGACATGAGTATATTTTCTCGGTCCAAATTCCATTTGGAGACTTTGGTTTAGTATGGGAAATTTTTTGATGGGAATGAAAGGGAATGCAGCTTTCTATTGCTCTATCTGAATGTGAACTTTTCATTACTATAAACATATTCCCAAGCCTTTATATTTCCAGAACAACAGTTACAAGAATGATAATAACTCTTTAATGCGCAGTGACGACGCAACAGCAAGAGATGCGAACTATAATTTGTTCAAGACAGATATGCGAGCAGTGTCTATGATCCGAATGAGGCTAGCATTGGATGGAGTGTTGTAACTGGAACCATGGCAGATCAATTTTTTATATTTCAGATTACTATCTGATAAAGAGGGGCACAAGAAGTGGTTCGGTGGGTGGTTAAAACAAAACATGCGATTGCATAAAAAGTCTGATCTTATGGGTTTTTGTCGGGTTGTAAGCGAAACAAATCTGTCTTGGTTGTTGATAGTACTATAGATCTCTATCAGTTGATCCGATGTGTGTAACTAGCGATGATCAGGCAGGAACATATGTATATAATTTGATGTATTTTGGTGATAAATTTTGATGAGTGCTAAACGATTGAAGGGAATGTTCTCAAACTGGGGTGCAGAGTGTTCTTCACATGTGGTGGAAATCGTATTATAGGAATGAAACTTTAGGTTTTACAGAAAAGTTTACCTATTATGTTAAATCCCTGCCAAAAAATAAATGAGAAAACAGCCATTAAAACACTAAACTTTAAAATTAAAGTCAAAAAATCTTCATCTAAAATTTGAACTAAAAAACTCTCAATTTTTAATTATTAATCGATTTAACTCCAAATTTATATTGACCAAGCCATTCAAAAAACAAGATTAGTCAACAGTTAAACTTGATAAAAAGGCTAAATGTCCATTAACTCCTTGGAGTTTCAAAAAAAAAAAGTCTGTTAACTCCTTAGCCGACGTGTCTTCAATTTCTTCTTCTTCTTCACTAAAGACCAAAATAACGATTTCACAGTGATGGTGATTCCGGCGTTCTCCTCCGATGAAGACAAGCAGTGGTTGTTCTGGCGAGAGGTAGGTGCTCTACTCAGGGGCGGATCAAGAAAGTAAATTAATATGGGGCACAACATATACATATATATATATATATATTTATAAAAAGAAATTTAATATAACTTAATAAATGGAATGATATAATAAGCTTAAGATAAATTAATTACTTTACATATATTTTTAAAAATAATTAAGTTACATAAAAGAGCAAGCAATTTTAAAATATTAAATATCTATTTTGTAATGTTAAGATTGTATATTACACATGTAGCTTCATTATAAAACACTTATTCAATAAGATGTTGTTATTTTAATAAAAGTATTAAAATAAATAAATAAACTAACTAATACCATTAATACAATAAATAAATACTAAACAAAGTGCAAATTTTTATTTTAGAAAAAACTCTAAAAGGGAAATCATTTTTAAAGAATAAGAAAATACTTTTAGCAACACAATAAAGGAGAAAAGGAATACATCCTTACGAGAATAAAATAAAATGTTTAGAAAAAGAACTGAAAATTTGATCCAAAAGAAAAAGAAAAGAAAAAGAACTGAAAAAAGGGGTCAACATTCGAACTTCTGAAGCTTAGGGGCGCTAGTTTGTCTCTTGGGCCATTAGGGCAATGGTATTGGTGGGACTAAATCCACAAGCCCTTAGCATTTTTTAATTAGGTTATATGTTAAGGGATCTAAGCTAAGGACATTAAAAAATTTGGATGATTATTAGTGGGACTTTGATGGTCCCTTAGGTTATTATTTAATTAATTTATTTTTCTAATAAATAACATATAAAAAGAAGTTTAAAATAAAACATATGAAAGAGAAGTTTAACATTAAAATTGAAATCTTAAGAAAATTACTAAGTTGAAAAAAAAAATACCAAACATCATAATAAAAAAACACACACACACAAACATTTATTCCGTTTTGAGATCCTCCGTCGAATGAGATCCTCCGTCTTGCTGTAGTCACTGTCGTCATTGTTTCCAAACAATGACGACTCCTGTGATGGCTGCGAGTAGCTGTAACGTCCCATTTCTACTTAACCTGCATACAGTGTCGATATTTATATTAGATACACAACGTCAATCACAAAGAGCTATACACAAAGATAGAGCAAACACATTAAAGTTCTCTGATTCATTTATAACAACCCATTTTAAGGGTTCCGGAACTACATAGACGTAACAAGAACAGAAAGCAAACACAAAGATAGAGCAAACAAGAACATAGAGCTAAACAGACATCTTCTTCTTAGTTTAATTTTAGAATAACTCGGCTAGGAGCTTATTCTTCACAGTTTCTTCCGCCTCACTCAATGGTTGAGCCTTGGCAAGGAGAGTTTCTAGAATTGCAAGCCTCGACAGCCTCTCCTTCCTCACCAAGTCGTCCTTCTTCATTTCATAAACGGTCGCAATCTCGGCAATTGACTTCCCTTTACCACTGAATCTTGTAGCTTTTGCAGCTTTGACACCTTCGGGCCTCCTCTCAACATCAACAAAGCCTTCAGTGGTACTAGTTTGGGAATTCATCTCCACATTCTTCCTTTTCGAAACGCCACTAGCCTCGGGTGTGTTAAGGCTGAGCCACTTCTGTTCAAACCTCAACAAACACCAAGCATGTTCAAGTGTGAACTTGTGCTTTTGATCAGAGAAGAAAATATCATGCGCCTTCTTCAGAACGTCCGTGTCACTCTCACCACTGCTAATTTGACGCTCCGCTGCCGCGTATGTGGCACAGAACTTGTTTACATCATCGTTAATTCTGTGCCACCTCTTCTTGCAACAACCATGCTCTCTCTCACCATCCTCTCTTCCATGAGGACTCTCAGAATAGTAAACCGCAAACCTTTTCCAGAACGCCCCCGACCTCTGCTCATTTGCAACAATGGCGTCCTTGGAAGTGTTAAGCCAAGCACTGATCAACACCTCGTCATCTGCTGGATTCCATTTGCGTCTTGCCACGCGGGCAGCTGGTGTCTGTACTGGTTCTTCTTCACTCTGTTGTGAACTGAAAGCCGGAAAAGTCTGAGACTCTCCGAAGTTAACACTTCCATGAAAACTTCCATAAGAAAAGTTTTCATGGAAAACGCTACCTTGTTGACTGTGAAGCAGTCCAGTGTAGCTAGAGGACTGGCTACGAAGATCTCGTGGATCCATAACAGTAAGAAAATGTAAGATAGAGCAATTAGAAAGACTACTGAGATGATAAAAGAGAGAAAACCTAATAACAGATTTAAATAGGAGGAAGTGAAGATTATAAAGTACATCACCATATTTATTGGCAAACTCCGAACAAGAACTGTCTTATCCGAACTTATTACACAAGTAAATAGCTACCAACTTTGTTTAAAACTAACTACACTCAGCCTTTTGTCAAATTCCGAATAAAAAACCTATTGTCTTTCTTTAAAAACTAACTAAAGTAAAGGTTCACAACCCTAACTAAGCAGCAACGTCTTTAGTTGAAATCAAACCTATCTTACCAACAACATCAGAAACATAAATATAAATCTAACATTTATTCTTTCCAACCACAAAATGTAATACACAAGGCAGAGAAACAATCAGTTGTATGAATTACAATTGGAAGATTTTTAAATAAACATTAATCTATAAACTACGAAACTTGGCAAAAGCAAACCCTCATGATCAAATCTAATCAAGACATGTTACATATCAAACTCCAAAACCAGTTCAGCAATTGTTCACCAAACATAGAAATCTAAACGAAAATATAATACATTTGTTCAAATCTATACGGAACAATCAAACCATAGAAAGCTTTACAAATCTATACGGTTCACCAACGAAATAATCATACCATAGAAAGCTTTACAAATCTATACGAACTATAATATGTTGCCGAACCGTATAGCTTTACAAATCTATACAATCGTTCTAAAACAAATGCATCTATCTCTTTTTTGCAACTTAATCGGAGATGTAAAACTAACCGTGTTAAAATTGGGACGATTCGCAGAGGTTTTGGGGAGGATTGGTTCTCGTCGTATGGGAACAGAAGCGAACCGATGTCGATTGAGCTTCGGAGGGAGATAAAGATCTCGGGATCAAACGACGACCAAAGCTTCCACCTCGCCAAGGGAGATAAAGAGATCTCCCACTCCAGTGAAAGAGAGAAGACGCAGGTTCGGATTTCGATTTGAAGAGACGGATTTGGAGATCAACGCTTCGCAATCGCCATCGCCATCGTCATCGCAACCGAGCTTTTGATTTTCTTTTTTTATTTAGATTTCTGATTTTTCGACGAGAAACACAGCCGAACACACCGATCTCATCGCCCACTCCCGTGCCGCCACGTCGCTACGGGACGAGTCCATAGAGCCCTTTGTTTAGGCCCGTCCCACCCATTTTCATTTTGTTTTTCATTTATTTTCGACCCAAAACAATGTTAAGGGACGGGCTACGGGACCGCGATACCCATGCCCTTAGGCCATAAGCAATGGTGGGACTCTATGGGATGTCCCTTAGCTTTTTTTAATTGAAATTTATGTTAAGGGACTTAAGCTAAGGGACTCTCTAAATTTAAGTGGATTATTAGTGGGATTTTGAATGTCCCTTAGTGTAATATTTAATGAATTAATTTTTTTGAATAAGTCATAACATATATAAAGAAGTTTTAAATAATACATATAAAATAGACATTTAACATTAAAATTGAAATCTTAAGAAAAATACAAAGTTGATAAAAAAAATACAAACATCAAAAAAAACACACACACACAAACATTTATTTCAATACAAATAGAAACTTATAAGATCAAACACACATAAACAAAAGATAGTATATAAATAATTGGTTTTGATCATAGCAAATCCTCAAAATAAAAGATAGTATAGAAATACATGAGGTGTTTTCACATTAGCATTACCATTGTTTCTACTTGTTACCAAACGCATAGTACATCTTAGAATGGCTATTACAACTACACTACAAACATCACCACCATGGCGATTACAACTACAACCACAACCATGCCAATTACAACGCACTCAAACCCATACTTGTGATCTGATTTCTGCTTAATCATATCATCCACCATCTTCTCAAGTGTTCGTAGCTTCTGCTCAGTCTCAAAGTCAGGCAAAAGGGTAAGATTTTCTACCTTCTCAGCTAGCTGAAGCACATGGCTAACATTAAATCTTGCAACCACAAAAGATAACAGAGATAGAAACATTCTAAACGATAGCAAAGAAGCTACTTCATGTTAATTACTTTAGCAATAGACGACTTGAATCTAATCCGACGCAAACATTTACTTTAGCAATGAAATAAACATACAAAACATTCTAAACGGAAGCAAACATTATAACGATAGAAGAAACTAAACTAAACTATTTCACAAAATCAGAGAAATAAACATTCAAAACATTCTTGACACAAGCTCTCATTATAAACGATACCAGAAACTATACTAAACTACCAGAATCTAATCCGAAACAATCAGAGACACAAACTATCTGACAAAGCATCGAAACTAAAGTAATATCAAACTGCAAATATAGCAAACATCACTATCAGTTATTTCACTATACTAAACAGAAGCAAACGTTATGCAACGAATCACTGATACAATCTAAACGAAAAGATAACTCAACCTACAACGATACAATTACATACAATCCAACCATATAAATCAATACGAAACTTTAATAATTTCCAAACCCTATAATCTATTGATTTCATCTCAGAGTTGAAAACGTACCTTTCCAAGATTGGGCCGATTCGCCGAGGGTTTTAGGAGGATAGTAGCTTTTGTACCGGACCGGAATCGAACGGATGTGGATTGAGATTTGGAAGCCGCGACCTTTCGATTTGGGGAGATCAGTTCGTCGCCATCGAGCTTTCGTTTTGCAGAGACACGCCGACGAAAACACCAGTGGAAGAGAGAAGACGCAGGTGGAGTGACGAGATCAGGTCGTCGATTTCTATTTCACCGGTTAGGTTTTCGATTCGAGGAGATCAGTTCGTTGCCATCGAGGTTTTTTTTCGATTTCTTTCCTGAATGCGAAAGAGACGAAACCACCGAGCAAGTCTTCGGTTCCATCGCCCACTCCTGTGCTGCCACGTCTCCTACGGGACCAGGCCGAAAATCCCTTAGATAAGGCCCATGACATTCCTTTTAATTTCTTTTTCATTTATTTTGACCCAATAAACCCAACGGGACTGGGCTTAGGGACGGCTACGGGACGCCGTTGCGGTTGGCCTTAGGACTACTAACAACCATTTGTTTTATATGCGTACATTAAAAATATATTGTGTATATTAGATTTATATTTTTTAGCATGTGGCACGTGTCACACCCCACTAGAGTGTGGATCCGCCCCTGGCTCTACTCACTCTGAATCTCTAGGAGTTAGAAGATGAAATTGTATTCTCACTGTAAATTCTTTGCCGAGCTTTGTGAGTTCGAAGAGGAAATCAAATTTTCAGTAACAATGTCGTTTGTTCTTGATCACATGACAACAGTTTTTTTTCTTGTTCATAGGATTACTTATTTAAGTGGGTTCAAGATGTTTGAAGTTGTTGGGGATGCATTACCTAGACTTGGAAGCCTGGAGACAGAATTAAGCTATGTTCAAATGAGTGATTCGTGGATGAAGGAAGAGTTAGTGTATCATGTATCACAAAAGCCACATGAAGAAGTCGGAAGTGATAATGAAAAGAGTTTGGGTTATTTCATGTTTGCTTATGGCAAAGGTGGTCGTGTTTGGTGTTGAGTTCTTTAGTTTGTAGAGTGTCTCTTAGGTTGGTACCTTTTATGTTGTTGACAATGTTGCGAGAATGTGATGTCTCTGGATATTTGGTGTATGTTTTTGACTTAACAATGGTGTGAGAATGTGATGTCTGTTGCTATCTGGTGTATGTTCTTGCTCGATCTCATAAGAATTTTGTCAAGATCACATATTGGCAAACCATACATTTGGACTAAACATTGTCAAGATCACATTAAGACAAACTATACATTTACAGAAAACACTGCCAAGATCACAATTGACAAAAACATAAAGCCAAAACATAATTACAAAATCAAGACACCTAAGTAAGTTCAATACAAACAACATGGCTTTGTTGCTCAACCGTTCAGTGCGCGAACCAAACCAGACAAGACCTCTTCATCTTAGCCATTCCTTAGCCAATTTTGTAGCTCTAGCCTAAGAACCCTCGTCGTCAATTCATGGATGGTTGGAAGGATTGGAGAATTAGAGATTTTAGGGTTTTTGGAGTTTGGGATTCTGGTTTCACGAGAGCAGAGATTTAGTGTTTAATCTTTTATTCAAAACGATTTCTTATTAGGACTTGACAGCCGTTTAATGCTTTTAATCGATTTTAACTGTTGACTAATCATGTTTCTTGAATGGCTTGGTCAATATAAATTAAAGGTTAGAGGATGATTGGTACCAGTTGTGGAAATTGTAGACAGCACCATTTAAGTTCACAGCACTCAGTTAAAAGCAATCAAGCTTTGTCTTTGTTTTTACGTTCACAGCACTTTGTAAAAAATTCACAGCCTTTTCCTTAAAATCATGTTATTATAATTGCTCTAGAAAAACAAATACCTACAGCCCAAGGGATGATTGGTAAGGGCTGTAGATTTATGTTTTTGGCTGTTGAATTTAATATGTACAATTATTTGCTTTAATTTTTTTGATGTAGCTTTCTAAGGCACTATTTTTTGCATTGTAAATAAATCTCTCTACAGCCATATTTTGATTTTGTAGAGATATTTTTGCTGTGAGTTTTTTAAGAAAATGAAAGCATGATTGGTAAATTAAAGTGGCTGTATAAAGAAAAGAAGCTCTAAAGATCATTCACAGCCCTTACCAATTAAAAACCTAAAATCAGGGTAAAAGTCACAGCTATAATTTTACAGCCAAAAAATAAAAGCACAGCATTTACTAATCATACCCTAAATCAACCAATATTTGAAAGTTAAGAGTTTTTTTTTACTCAAACGTTAGTTGAAGCTTTTTTTGCTTTTATTTGAAAGTTTGAAGTTTTTATGGTTGTTTTCTCGAAAATAAATAAGAATAACATTAAATTTGTTGGGAAGATGTAGATTCCTTTTACTGTAGCCAAATGCATCGCTTACAAAAAGGTTTCAAGGTACTCTCGTCTAAAATGTTTGAAAGTATTCTTCTGCAAGAAGTTAATATATTTAATTTTAACTTACTTTACAAAAACCCAAAATCGATAATGCAGGAATTGAAATAAAATCGATACATTCATATATTTGGAAGCTATTTCCTTCATAAAGTGCCACATAAATATGATTTTGTTTATTGTTATGAACCAATTAGTGAATGCAATAACCAAAGAGGCAATCTCCTTTTCACTTAGGCGGTTTACTTTTTTCCTTATTGATTTAGGATTTGTACTATTTCCATTTATCTATGACGGTTTATCTATCTTGTAATTCCCTATATAAAGGGCACATTATGTTATGAATAAGACACAACCAATTTCTTATTCTCTCTCGATTCACAACATGTTATCAGCACGAAACCCTAGCCGCTGAGAAATACCTAAAACCCTAGTTACATAAACAAACCAACCCTGTTTCTGTTCTCCGACTTCTATGATGTTTTTAATCTTGATTCGTTTTCAAATCTAGCCGGTGAAGTTTCCCTTGTTACTTAGCTTCAATCATCAAACCATGCTAATGAGAGATAAGTAACCTCATGCTTAATGCTTTATAATTTAATGGCTCTATGCTATTAATGACTAAAACATATGTCGTTGGTTTGTTTTATTTTTGTTTCTAATATCGAATCTCTTATGAGCAGAAAACCAGATACAAAGATTTGATGTCATCCTCCGCCGTGGCATCTTTAACCTTCTTTCTTTCTTGTTGACCAAGAATTATATGGTGTAAAATCAGTGGCACATAAATGGGTCTTTATATGAAAAAAAGAATGAGATGATGAAAAGTTGTGAGATGCAAAAGAGTAGTTTCACAAGAGTTCTCACAAAAACCTGAAATTATTATAAGAAACACATCATCATGTGGTGGAAGCATCAGCTTTCAAGTTTCTTTAGTCTGGCAACAAAAAAAAGGAATTGAGAGCCATTGGAACAATGAAATTTATGTGAAAGATCCAAAAGAATATAAACTGCAAGAAGCAGTGAACCCCATAAGGATCTAGTCTGCTAGAAGCAGCAATTACTAGTTCTCGAGAACATTACCGCGTGAGTATATTGAACATAAAAAAGAAATAATTCTTGGTCATGAAATGCCATGATATTTAAATTTTCCTAATATCTTTCATAATTGAAAGATGTGATTCTGTATGGCAAGAAGAATGGTCATACTAGTAAATCTTATAAGAAGAGGAGAAATAACTCGTATATACAGTATGAAAGTTTAAAAGATTGTCTTTAAAGAAAATTTGGACATTTCCATATAAACCAAGATATGACCTTTTTGTGTGAAACTAATATTATGGACAAGAAGTCCAATGGTTTAAGAAATGATTCGACAATCAAACGAGTTTATTCATTAAAGAAATGATTATATCAATTCTCAAAAGGATGATATGTATGTGAGAATACTTCTTCCGAAGAGATGATGCTTCCAGGGGGAGAATAGGATGATGTACTTGGTTGTACTCTTTTCCTTATCATGATTTTTATCCCACTGGGTTTTTCTATGTCAAGGTTTTAACGAGGCAACAAAGAACACAAAGACACCTAAAGAGGAATGTTATCAATCTCTTAAAGTATTTTTTGAGATTTAGAGAATCAGGAGAGAATGATCAAGCTCAATCATACTTGAAAAGAATCAAGGACACATTCCATTTGCGAGACAGAATCGAAAGGTCGAAAGTCTGTCAATCAAACGAGATCTTCTGTATGAAATTAAAATATGAACTTGGTGTCCAGAGAAAGATCTTTGAGTCTATTTCCGTCTCCACTTTGAATCAAGTCATTCCAAAAGATGGAACTTGAGATATGACTGTTTTCGTGGGACATGTACAAGCTGTCTCAGAATACCTTATATCATCTGATAAGGGGACATGACCCAACATATCAGAGCCGACCTATTCACCAAGTCACTTCCGACCTCGACATTCAAGAAGCTTACGCATCAGATCGGGATGCGTCGACTGGAAGACATTCAGTGAGGTACACATCAGGGGGAGTAATACATGTTGTACTCTTTTTCTTTATCCATGGTTTTGTCTCATTTGGTTTTCCTGGAAAGTTTTTAATGAAGCAACATTTAAAGTGTATTACAAGCTCTTATTGGTTATAACATTCAAGGGGAAGTGTTATGAACCAATTAGTGAATGCAATAACCAAAGAGGCAATTTCCTTTTCACTTAGGCGGTTTACCTTTTTCCTTATTGATTTAGGATTTGTACTATTTCCATTTATCTATGACGGTTTATCTATCTTGTAATTTCATATATAAAAGGTACATTATGTTATGAATAAGACACAACCAATTTCTTATTCTCTCTCGATTCACAACATTTATGATGTTCTTTGAAATTTATATTAACAGCTAAATTTTGAATCCAAAATATTGTATCAAAATATTTTAAAATAAATAATAAAAGAAAACCATAATACAACATTAATTAGACCAAGATATTAAGCGTATTTCATGCACAACATTAATACTCGAATGTTCCATAGTCAAGCCTTCCCTTGGATTTTCCACAAAGAAACAGGTTGAAGTTTTTCTTTTTTGACATCAAATTGCTATTCTATTACTCAAATTAGAGGTGATATGGGTAACCAGACCGGAATAGAACAACCAATAAAATAAAATTTTCTACGAAAAGACCTCGCAGTCCTAGCTAAAGAGTCCGAAATTTGATTCTGCGCTCGAGAAATATGTGTGATCTCAAAGTCCGGAAAGCATATCTTCAGAGTCTCTATCCTCTCCAGTTCTGTTGCAAAGCTTGGCCAAGCAAGAGGCTCCTTGATCAGGTTGAAGTTATATGGATGGAACTTAACTGCTCCAATACCATGATCCCGTTTAAAAGCATGAGTTATTGCTTTGTTCACGTGCAGTCATATGCTCAAGAAAGTAGCGAAAGTACTTGCTTTGCCATTTCACATCTTTAACCGGAGCACTGAGATGAAGAAAAGTCTGTACTCACTTCTTACCGCTGCTCCACACATACGCAGCACTATCCAGACTCGCTGACGCAAGGGAATGAAGTGATCAAATGAATGAGGGAAAGTATTATAGAAAAAACATGTTATACAAAGAGTTTGCCATAATAAGATAGCACAAACCAAATAATCACAAACACAATCATTTTTTTTCAGATCATCAGTCTCATGGCGATTGTTGTGCTAACAAACAGCATCAAAGCATACACTCTCACTCTCTCAAACTCAGCTCTTATACATAGTTAATATAAATATATTGCTAATCCGAAAGATTACACACACAAAATAAAATGCTTTTACAACATAAACACATTATATAATCAATGTCCAAAGAAAGACACTGAACAAAGCACAAATGAAAGTCTTAGACAAGGACAAAAGAATGCTCTGTAATGGCCAAAAAAACAAAAAAAAAAAGTGAAAAAATGAATGCTGTCTTGTCTTCTTCTTCTTCTTCTCTCTTGAATCATCTGAACAAAGCTTGAATCTCTTCAAGCGTTTTGCCTTTAGTCTCAGGAACCCAAAGACTCACAAAAGCCACAGTGAATCCACAAACCAAAGCATAGAGAGTAAACGTTCCACCACTGCTCCAAGCTAAGAGCATATTTGCAGTCATTGTGACTAACCACGACACAAACCAGTTAGCCAAAGTTGCTATGCTTCCGGCTAAGCCTTTGATATTCACTGGAAGAATCTGTTTTTACAAGAAACATGATTATTAGTAATAAATTAGACTCCTTTTTGCCTTTGATGTTAACATCTAATATTCATCTACCTCAGACATTATCAGCCATGGAATTGGTCCCATCCCTAGAGAAGAAGCAATAACCATAGTCTGTAAAGATGGTACAACTCAGCAAGGATTAACAAGAAAAAGTTATTTTTGGTATGAACAATGTATATACAAAAAAAAAAAAAGAACTTACCACAACTCCAACTACAGAGACCATGCTTAGAATGTTGTACATATCTGACTCAGGTGATACGAATTCCTAACAAGAGATTAATAACTCAAAGAGTTAACGTGAAACCCTACATTTCAGAAATAGTTATATCAAAAAGTTTTATTAGTACCTTAAGGTAAAATGCCACTGCTACAATCACCAAGCTTATCGTCATCCCAATAGAAGAGATCTGCATTTTAAGAGGGAAATGTAGATCTTTTGTTTGCACATTTCAGAGTTTGAATAAATATATACGTCTCAAATAAATCCTCACCATGAGCAGAAGTCGGCGACCTGATTTATCCACCAACCATGTCGCTACTGCAGTCGCCACTACCTGGTTTAGAATGAACAGAAACTGTTTTAAAAGTGGAAACTAATGTCTCCTAGATTTAAAGATGTGTTGTTATATTACACCTGAACAGCACCAACTCCAAATGTTGCTACATTACTCGATGAGACCCCTTAAGTGAATAAAAATGGGAACAAAGCAGCATAATTAAATTAAGAGATCTGTTTATTCTTCTCTTAGCAACGATCCAAAGAATCAAAGACAAAACATTTCACACTCTCTCTCTACCTGCAGATTTAAAGATTGTACTCGAGTAGAACAAGACACCGTTAATTCCTCCCAGTTGTTGAAGTATAAGAAGTCCTATACCAACCTGTAACAAACATGTGAGTTTCTCTCTCACACTGAGACACAAAGTAGCTCCAGAAGGTAAAAGAGTAACGGTACCATAAGAGGGAAATAGTATCTCCTACGCTTGAGATCTACAAACCGTATTGCAGAACGTTTGGTAGATGATGCCACAGATCTCTGTATTTTGGAAAACATTTAGCAATCATGAACTCGTTACCATATTGAAACCAGCATCATGTTTGAGCATTTTTCAGTTTAGCCCATACCTTGATCTCGTTAACCTCAACGGTAATATCAGTATCAAACCCACGAAGAACTTGCAAAGAAGTTTCAAAATCATCTGTTAAACCCATCTTTGCCTACGTTTATGACACCAAGAAAAAAGAGATAAATGATCAGTAACAACAACAGACTCAACGATGTAGGCAATAAGGATCTAAAGACTAACCAGCCACCGAGGAGATTCAGGGATGAAAAACAGACCAGGTATCAATAATGTACATGGCAATACTCCTAGAGATAAAAGAAAGAAGACAATCAAGAAAGTGAATATTAGATCGTATGGTCTCTCTTTAAATCAAGTTCAAAAATGTTTCATGAGACTTACCCAAAACTGCAAGAATTCTCCAGGGGACAAAGAGACCGAGTAGATATGCCAACATTATCCCAATTGTTACAGAAAGCTAACAACCAATGTTTACTGTTAATGTAACATTCAGCTCCTAATATGTAAAAAGAAGGGAAGCAACTTAAACCTGGTTTACTGAACCTAAGGCTCCTCTCATGTTCTGTGGAGCGATCTCGGCTATATACACTGGAACCTAAAAGCCAGATTTAAAGTTTATGTAAATTATATCGATTACTTTGTTCCACATAAACACTGCTGAAATGAGGTAGTCGGGGTCTAGTGTTACCGTGTAAGATATGATACCCACGCCGAAACCTTCTAATAGTCTTCCCATGTAAAGAAAAGAAGTATCCTAAACCGAAAGAACAAAGAAGAATGACTTTAAGAGCTAAAGAAACTTGAGAACAACAAACACACTTACTTTGGCAAACGATATCGAAAGCCAGCCAATAATGTTGGGAATTGCAGCGATCATCAGAGACTGTCAAAAGAAAGCCACACAGTAATTAAGATATATAGCAAGAAAGAAGATACTTAATATGAGTGTCACAAGATGGCAAATTTAGAATCTCTTACCCCTTTTCTTCCTATGTATTCAGCAATCTGACCACTAGCAATTGCCCCAACCATAGCACCCACATTGGACAGAGACCCAAACACAGAGTACTAAACACCAGACACATATGAAACTAAAAGTCAGTATAGTAAAGCATCTGAAAAGAAAGAAAAAAAAACAGAGAGCTTTTAGATAAAAAAAAAAAAGTTTGGAGCTTTTTTCATACCTCTGATACAGTTAAGCCAAGATCCTTAGTAATGGCAGCTTGAGTTGGAGAAGAATAACCACACTGAACATGATTTAAAAAAAAAAAAAATCAAAACTTTACACTTTCTAAGTTCCATAATTAAAGAAAGCTGAGATATTTTTTTGTGTGTCATACATACAGTGAAACCGAATTGAATAGGACCAAGAGCAACGATCAAAACACAAGCTAGGACAGAGATGGAGCTGTCGCGAATGACTTGAGAGGATTCCAACATGCTTGACTGTCTCGAACCCATCCGGTACCAGCTTCCCGTGTGTAAGAATGGTCTTCGAAGATCATTTCTCCCCTCTTCCGTATCATCCCTGAAACTCATCCTTCTTCTTCTTCTTCTAAGTCTATACAAATTCCGTGATCTTCAGCTTCGAAGAGGCAAACTGAAAAAAAGGAGCTTTTATATGGGAAAATACCAAAAAAAATAAAAAAAGAATTGAGCTCTCTTCTGGGGTTTCGTATGATCAAAGAAATTTGATTTGGAGGAAGAATATATGATATGATGGGAGTTGTCTTCTCTTTTGTTTTGTTTTGTTAAAAAGATATCGTAGGTTTTGTGAGCCAATGCGTGGAGAGACACAGACAGTTTCTGAGTTTTCGACCTCACAGACGCATCTCTTTGAATCATTTATAGAAACAATTTTTTTTGTTTTTCCTTCCCCTTTTTTTTATTGTCGACGAATAATAAAAACAAATCTTTGATTTAAAAAACATTTTTTAATTTGATAGATTCGTCGAAACAAATAATACAATCCACTAGAAGTTCTATCTAGTAATAACGCTTTGATTTTTTTTTTAAGTAATCATGTTAAATAATAACGCTTTGATATATATGGTTTTTTTATAGATTGATCGAATCATCATTGACACATGTAGATACTCATTCTATAATGTGTCTTTGCAGAGTAACTAATTACGCAAAAACAAAACTATTGCACTTCAAATTTTCATAATTCATACTTAATTTTTTTCCTTGAAATTTATCAACACTCGTCCTACATATTGGAAGGTTGAGGTAACCTTTTAGCTAATATATATCGCAAATTTGTAATACCACTTCTTTTCAAAAAAAAAAAAATTGTAATACCACTTTTGTCTGCGTGTGTGTTTAATTATATATTTGTTGTTCTGGTAAACCATCTATTTTAAGATACTTTTTACGTCGATACGCGCCCACTAGACGTTTTTTTTATCCAACCAAAAAGGTGACAAATGTAGTGGAAAGTTTGGCTTAAAGCTTTGAATGTACCAAAAAAACAAAAAACATCAGTCAGAAACGGTGCTATTACTTGCCTTGAAGATATGCATAATTGAGTCGAAGTTTTATAATATTTTTTTGTTTTTGTTTTTGTTTTAAATGAGCTCTAAATCGAGAGAGATCTAATTAGGTGAAAGATAAGACCACGACAAAAAAGACAGTAGATATCACACCAAACACGTCTTGTTGGGGTTATGATTCATAGGTCCCGATTCATCCCGTCACATATAATAATACTGGAGTCATAATACTGTAGATTCGTTTATATTCATTGGTTGTCTCGTCATCGTCTCTCACGTGTATGTGCCTATGTTCTCTTGTTAACGTTTCCGGATCCCGACACAAGCTTTCTGTTTCATTGTTTGTCCCCACTTCTTCTTAGTTGGATTCTTACAGTCGACGATGTTTTTTTTTTAATTTATTTGAAGATATTTTCGATCTTCAGTTTCTATATCTATATGAATTGATTTGAAGCATAAAAATAGACGTAAACGAAAATTACAGAACAAGAATGAATTATCAGTCCGCACCTTTGTTGAGGGGCAAAGTGACGAATTTGAATGCCAATACGTTTTGAGTTGGATCCAACGTACTGCACGAAACTATAACCCGTTAATCTTAAACAATCTCACAGATATGAGTCAGTCCTTGCTTACCGTCCATTTCCATAATAAAAAAAATGTCTTCCTCTATGAATTACTTTGAGCTGTTTTATAAATTTGAAAAAATGAATTACCATCATTATATAACTATTGAAATTTACTATAAACTAACTGTAATGTGAAAATAATAACAGATTCAGCTTCAACACTACATTTTCACCATAAGCTGTAGGTAATGATCTAAGCTATCTCTTCTTCTGCGCAATGGTACATGTTTTATTGTTGCTCATATTTCCCTAAACATAATGTAAACGATAACATTGATATATAATAAAGTTCCCTACCAACAATTAATTATGATATTATCATCATATAACTATAGGAAATTAATTAATTCCAAATATATCTTTATAACATGATGCGTACGTATCACGCGCCCCCAAATTAACGAAAAAATAGGCGAAACTTAAATCTCAATCTCTAGAATCTCGACGACCTCGCCTTACCGGAGTCGTCGCCGGTGACGTCTGGTAATTAACAAGACGAACCTCTCTTCTTCTACGACATCCTTGTTCCACCGTCTCTCTTCGATGGGTGAAGATAAAGATGAATCGCAGAGTACTGAAACTGATCCAAAGACCTCCGGTATAGTTACTGGTGATGAATCTGTCCTGCAACATGCTTCTTCTCCGGACCCTCGCTGGCCATATCTTGGACGATGGTCAGCAAATCCGATTTCCGTCACTCCCGCTATACCACTTTCGCTGGTGAAAGAATCGGACTCTCTTCGCAACCACCTCCTCTCTCCTCCCGGCCGCCGCCCTCTTGATCTGAAACTATGAAACCACCACCGCCCCTCCGCTTCGCAATCACCACCCTTTCTCCTGCGACCGAAACCACCTCCCTTCCTCCTGAACGAAACCACCTCTCCTCCGAGATCAGAACCACCGCCTCCGGCTTCTATTTTCTCACCCACGAACTAAATGTAGTTGGGGAACATTACCACCGGTAGCTTCCGTTCTTAATGAGAATTCGAAAGACGACATTGTTGCGGAATCTGAAAAGGAACCGCTTTGTCCGATCCTTAGGGCGTGGTCAAAACCACTCCCGTCGGGCCTCCATCTACTCAAAGGCGCTTCGGTTGCAAAAGCCAAATCGCTTCCTTCGGCCTTGATTGGTGAAGCTAATGTCAATGGTCACAAGCATAAAAGGAAGCTGTCGTATCCTGTGCAAGTAACGTCTCAATTGCCGATAGCGAAATTCCGCCTCCGGCTCAAGGATGATGGAAGTCTTCGGTTTCCATGGTGCCCGTATGAATCAGTCTTCAAGAAACCTCTTCCGTCTTCTTGAACCAACGTATCGACTGGATGGTACTCCTCGGTGACAATTCCTTAAGGTTCTTAAGTTAGGACCGGAGAATAACGAAGAATACATAATAGGACAATTCCATAGGTGCTCCAGCCACCGGGGCTTGTTCATGCTGTCTTAAATAGGTTATGGGGCGGAGTGTAAAATATCTTGTCGGAAATTAGGAGATTCGTCGTTTTTGTTCCATATTCCTCATGAAAATACTCGTAAATGGGTTATTCAACGGGGTGTGTGGCATGTGGATGACTGTCTCCTTTTCGTGGCCCTTGAGTCCGTAAACTCTTTAAAACCCCGAGATTTCTACTTTGCCAGTATGGGTGACTCTTAAGAATATTCAGTTCATGTTTCTAGATTAGGCATCAGTCATATAGCTTGGTCGGGAGAGCAAATGCTTACACATAAACCTCGACTAGATCCAACAAATATGGGAGAAGCTAAAATATTACACTACAACAAAACATAGAGTTAACTACTAAGATTTACTACTACCAAACTGTCGTCGTAATGTTACGACTATGTTACTTCGATAGTACTTCTATTCGAAAATCGTCGTAATGGCAGTAAAGTTACGTCGAACTAAAATCGGCGTAAGGGGCTATTAGTCGATTATACAACGCTTACTGGTCGTAGTAAAGCGAGTTATATTACAACTATCTAACATCCACAATTTCTCATCTATTTAGGGACTATGTTACGGCAATCCACAAGAAAGTGGTTGACAACGTGTTAATTGTTTTTGTGTGTGGTTGGTGAATAAAGATAGTTAAGTAGTAGTATATGTAGTATATTAGTAGCAAAATCTCCACCTACCAAATCTGAAAATTTTCTATAAATATGCTCTCTCCTTCTTTCTAAAGATGCAAAAAAAACAAAAACATAAAAAATAAATTCCAAAAAATGTCTCATAACGGCAATATCTATGAAGTTCGGAGTTGGATGTACGCACATAAAAACTCTGCAGGAGTTGTGACAGATGAATTTCTCAATGGGGCGGAGATATTCATGTACCAAGCTGGAAACACACCTCTCACGGAAATTGGTAAAATAATTTGTCCTTGTCGTAAATGCAAAAACACCAAATTTGTTCGTAGTGAAACAGTTTGGAAACATATAGTAAATAGAGGATTTACCCCGCATTACTACATATGGTGATAGTAGGAATGAAGCTAGTAGTAGTACTCACTTTGAAGTTGGTGGTAATAGGGAAGAACCGAGTCATTTGCATCCTGAAAGTAGTTACCTTGAGGATCATGTAAGTAGATCATGATAGGATGCATGATCTGATTACCGATGCATTTAGTGAAACAACAACAGTTGCTGTAAAGTAGACAATGTAGAGGTAGAGGAACCAAACTTGGACGCAAAAAGGTTCTATCAAATGTTAGAGGCAGCTAATCAACCAATTTATGAAGGTTGTAGAGAAGGTCTTTCTAAATTGTCATTGGCAGGATGATGAATATCAAAACTGATCATAACTTGCCTCGAGTTTGTATGGATGCATGGGCTGAGTTGTTTAAAGAGTATTTGCCTCAAGATAATTTGTCCGCTGAATCTTATTATGAGATTCAGAAATTGGATAGCGATCTTGGCTTACCTTGAGCAGATTGATGTTTGTATAGACAACTGTATGATCTGGAGGAAAGATGGAGTTGTTGGAGTGTAAGTTCTGCGAAGCCACGATATAAACCGCAGGCGTGGGCGAAACGGTACCGTACCAGCGGATGTGGTACTTACCTATTAGGCTGAAGAAATTATATCAATCTGAAAAACTGCAGCAGCAATGAGATGGCATGCGAACATACTCAAAGGAAGCGAAATCAATCATCCGTCAGATGCAAAGCGTGGAAACACTTGAATTGGTTCACAAAGATTTTGCAAGTAACACTCGCAATGTTTATCTTGACTATGCACGGATGGATTTAGTCCGTTTGGAATGTCAGGAAGATTACTCACTTTGGCCAGTCATCCTAACACCATACAACCTTCCACCGGAGATGTGTATGGAAAGAGAATTTCTTTTCATGAGTATATTGATACAGGCCCAAGCATCGAAGCGATCCCTCGATATTTTCTTACAGCCTTTGATAGAAGAATTGAAGGAGTTGTGGTCAACATGGGTGCAGACGTATGATTGTTCAACGAGAACAAATTTTCTATCGGCAGTTCTTTGTGGACCATCGGTGACTTTCTGCATACGGGATGTTATCAGGTTGGACAGCATGGGAGGCTAGCTTGTCCATATTGTATGGGAAGCACAGGCGCATTTCAGCTTAAGAATGGTAGGAAGGCGTCATGGTTTGATTGTCGGAGATTTCTTCCCATTATCCATCGTACGAAGAAACAAGACATTGTTTGGTCGAAAAGGTTTATGAGACACGATCCACCATATTTATCCGAGAAGATATCGAAGGATATTGATTATTATGGTGCACAAGAAACAGTTAAGAGGGGTAATTGGCATATTCACGCAAATATGGCTGATGGTTATGGGACAAGCATAATTGGCAAAAGAGTATATTCAGGAACTCCCATCTGGAAAGATCTACTTTGCGACACAATCTTGATGTGATGCATATTGAGAAAACTTCTTCGACAACATCATCAATACATTATTGAGCGTCCTGGAAAGACAAAGATAACAAGAACTCAAGGTTGGACTTGCCTGCATTATGTTCTAGGAAAGAACTGCATATTAAAAGCAATGGGCAAATGCCGGTTCCCATTTTCAGATTGTCAGCAGAAGCAAAGGCAGCGTTGTTCAAGTGGGTGGCATCGGATGTCAAGTTCTCGATGGGTATGTGTCAAATCTATCAAGATGTGTTGAGAAAGGGCAAAAGTTTTCAGGAATGAAAAGTCATGACTGTCATGTTTTTATGCAACGACTACTACCATTTGCATTTGCGGAGTTGCTTCAAAGAATGTTCATGAAGCACTTGCAGGTAACATAAATTACTAAATTTTTTAATTTATTGTTATATTAAATAATCCTACAAATTATATAATTCTTTGTGGAATATAATTATATTTTTAGGATTGGAGCTTTTAGGGATCTTAGCACCGCCTTAAGAAGATGTCATCGACAACTTGATGAGAATATCCGATCTTAATGTGCAATATGGAGAAAATATTTCCTCCGTCATTTTTGGCGTCATGGAACATTTACTTATCCACCTCCCGTATGAGGCATTGCTTCGTGGACCAATTCATAGCGGATGGATGTATCCTTATGAGCGATCCATAAAACATTTGAAAGGAAAAGCAAAAATCTTGCAAGGGTGGAAGGTTCAATAGTGGCGGGGAGTTTGTCGAGGAAACTTCCCACTTCCGTCATACTATTTTGGATCACAAATCCGTACAAGGAAAAGGGCTCCAAGCAGATATGATGATGGAGGTGTTATGCCGACATATGTCTTACCAGGTGTTCCTGACGTATTCTGTCAGATTGGACGTCTTGCTGGAAAACTCAAAGAAGTTTTGGTGAGTCAGAAGGCGCTCATAGTGCCCATACATATATACTCCTTAATTGCGAGGAGATGCAATCATTTGAAAGGTAAATAAATAATTTATTTACTTTTATTTTATTTGTTTCGATATTAACTTAATATAATCTTTTGGAAATCAGTGAGTTTGTTGACAGGTTGAAGAAGCTTTACAAGGAATATCGCCAAATGATCTGAACAAAGGAAAGATCAACACTTTGTCCAGTGGTTAAAACACAGGTATAAATCATGATTAATATAATTATTATAATATAACTTAAATATTAATGAATTCAATTATATATATGCAGGTTGATTCGATGATCCATTCTATCCAACGTGGTTTCACGAACTGATACAAGGTCCGGTCTCTAAGGTCACCACAGCCCCATGTATTTTACACGAGGCTACACATTTCACACTTACGAATATGGAAGTCAACGAGCAGCGATGAACTATGGAATATATGTGAAAGGTGAAACAGATTTCTATGGGATCTTAAAGAGATCATCGAAGTGGAATTCCCGGTTTAGTGAAGATGAAATCGTCCTCTTCAAATGTGACTGGTTCGACCCTACTATCAATAGAGGTGTTGGTATAACAAGTTTGGAGTTGTAGATATTAATGCAGCGGAGATACAACAAATTTGAACCCTACATATTGGCATCTCGCGGAGCAAGTCTGTTTTATTCCATATCCAAGGATCGACAATCTGGAACTTCTTGGTTAGCAGCTATAAAGTTACACCTCGAGGTCGGTAATCGGTGATGATCAACCGCTTTGCAAGAAGAAACTGTTAAATATTTTTACAGCAAAATGGAATTGGTCTATTGCGTCAAGAAAGTGAAGAAGCGTTCACCAGAAGGCAATTGATCGCTTTAAAACACCGTTGGCACTGGAAGGATAAGTGGAGGGTTGAGGGTGATGCTGCGAAACCCATATTCATCAGCGAGGCGATATGGACAGGCCTTAAGGCTATTGGATGTTGCCTCGAGCATTATGGCGGCCAACAACCGCTCGGCAGCCGACAAACACCAGATGAAGGTAATTTACGTTGCCTCATACTTCGGGCAGATTCCACGGAGTTGCCTTACAGATGGTAATTTTTTATTATTAATAAAAAATTTGAATAAAATTAATTATATTAAATTTCTAAATTTTTCTATAGGTGAAGATGGAGAACCTCCATCTTTGTCCAAGCTTTACAAAAACTCACACCCATAAAGATGGGGCGTTTGTGGATGCTCGGGCTGAAAAGATCCAACGGCGTTCATCTAATCCAAGAGGTCGAGACTCGGCTGTCCCAAGAAAATCGGATTTGCCACTTCGGTTGTCAGCGGTAGAAACAGGACAAAATATTGAACATGTAATATATATTTATAGTATAATTTAATTAAATAATTATTTTAAATATATTTTACTAATAAAATTAATTAATTTATTACAGGTTGCCCAAAGAAAGGGGCGAGTCGTCGGAATTGGCTCGGTTAACAATGTTCGAGGCGAGCAGGTTATGTTTGGGAAGAGGCGAAGAGAATGCTCAGCTCGGGCAGCTTTGGCAGCTTAATTTAGCAGAACCGGACTCGGATGATGGGCATGGCGTCAATGTTTGATATGATTGCAGAGTCAGACCGAGGTATGGGCAGATGTGGAGTCAAGTCCGTCCTACCATAGTCACAACGCACCGCTGAGGAGCGGATCTAGAGCGACGGACCGAGAATCGTAGTTCGAGCCGGGAAGACCTTAATCTTTAGGTTTTTTGTAATTTTATTTTGAATTTTAAAATATTTTAAAATATTATTATTATTTTATTTATATTTCTGGTTATTAAATTATTTTAAAATAATTATATATATAATTTTTATTATTGAACAAAAAAACAATTTTAAATATAAAACTTTTTACAAATCGAGGTTAATTCGTAGTAAATATTCTAAAAGAAATCGAGGTTAACTCGTAGTAAAATGTTCGGAAGAAATCAATGTAAATTCGTAGTAAAAAATAGATGTAATGTAGTCGTATAACTTACTACCAATGTACTTCGACATTCGAGGGTAATTCGTTGTAAATATAGCTTCTATCTTACCTCGATATTAACGACTACTTTACGTCTGCATTACTTCGATATATTTTACTTCTATTTTACTTCGATTTTCTATTACTTCCACGTTACGACGATTTGCTTATTACGTCGATTTGACCTCGATTGTCATTTGTCGTACTTTTCCTTCGATTTTACGTCGATTTTTCCATTACGACGAGCTAGTAACTACGATTCGTAATTCATAGTTAAGTCATCGTAATGGTGGTTTAACTACGATTTAACCACGATATATGCAGTAGTTATAGTCAATATTTGTTGTAGTGTTAGTTGAGGTTGAGTTAGATAAATCGTTCCCAAAGCTCATTGCACTTGATGACAAGCAAGGCAATATCTATTTGGTAGATGTGGAGTATGCTTGGATTCCTAGTGCTTGTGGAAGATGTGGAGCACTTGGTCATAAGGAGAAGAGATGTTTACTTCCTCCTAAGCCACTTGAAGCTCTTACTACAAAAGAAACTCTGGTTCACAATGAAGAGATCCCAACCGTGGACATAGTTAAATTGTTGCAAAATACTTTGAGTACACATGTTGACCATTTGGAGCCAAGATTGCATTCACACTCTTTCCACCAAGTAAGTGAGACTCCTACAGAGCCTTATGTCACTACGCCGTCCGAGGCTGCCCTTGCTGGTTCACTCACACATTCGCATGAGGTACATTCAGCCTCTTGCTCAAAGAATGATAACATTTTGCCTATTTTAGCAGCTGCAAATGCTGATCTATCACAAATTATCATTTTGGAGGGTTCGGGCGCTTCCGAAAATGAGCAACCAATTGGTTCTTTTACTCCTCTCACTCACAACCATCAACAATCTCACATGGAACCGGAGATTCCGCTCTCTTGTGGGAAAGAAACTGATTTTGATGTGGTTGGAGAGACTTCTAGTTATAACTTAACTAGAGGAGGAAGACCAATAAAACCAATCCAAAAGATTTAAGAAATGGAATGAACGAACGAAGGTAAGTGGAAAAGGTAAACATGGTCAACGTGGCCGAGGGAACCACAATCACTGATTAATGTCTTTCATTTTCTTGCTTTTTATGATTCATAAGTGGATCTTTACTAGGGTTGTGTTCAACCTTTTTCTTGCTGCAAACTTTTTAAAATTTATGAGTGAAAACTCATACATGTATTACTTATGCATTTTAATATGAAAGCTTTTTTTACGAAAAAAAAACCATAGGAAATTAAACGTGCTGTGTGAACATTGTTAGATCAATGGGCTTGAACTATAAAAGAAGTAAAGAAAGCGTAGTTGGGCTTTGAAAGGGCCTAAAGGCGCATATAGTGAGGTCGTCGGAGCGTGAGGGTCAGTCTCATCAAAGGCGCGCCTTAGAGACGATACAACGACAGGTTAGACTCGAGACGTGGCTTCTTCACTCGGAGAAGAAGTGGAGTCCGGAGAAAGTAGATTACAATCCTCACCCCCTAGGTGTTTTCGATTCTCTTGTTCCTAAACCAATTCAAAACCCCTAATTTCATCCCTCTGAATCATTTTGATTTCAAAATGGGCGAACAATCCTCCTCTCAACCCCAATCTCCTCAACCCGAAACTCACACCCTAATCCCGCCGCAATCAAGCGCCGCATCCGGAGTCTCCGGCGACATCGTCTCATCCACCACCATCGACACCCGACGGATCACGGAGCTAGGCAACCTACCGTCTCCCCCTTCCAAAATCCCCCTCCGTCCCCGAAAAATCCGGAAGCTCGCACCCGACGGCGGCGACGACCCCAAGGCGGCGGAGGAGGAGGATAACAACAAATCCGCCGCGAAAGGCAAACAACCGTCGCAGCCACGCGCTATAACCGTCCCGAGGATCCACGCTCGCCCCCTCACTCACGAAGGCGAGCTCGAGGCGGCGATCCACCACCTCCGCAGCGCGGATCCGCTCCTCGTCGAGCTGATCGACGTCTACCCTCCGCCGACCTTCGAGTCCTTCCCGACCCCGTTCCTCGCCCTGATACGCAACATCCTCTACCAGCAGCTCGCCGCGAAAGCCGGGAACTCGATCTACACGCGCTTCATCGCCCTCTGCGGCGGCGAGCACGCCGTCGTCCCCGAGACGGTCTTGGCGTTGGACCCTCAGCAGCTCCGTCAGATCGGCGTATCGGGGAGGAAGGCGAGCTACCTCCACGACCTCGCTAGGAAGTACCAAAACGGGATCTTGTCAGATTCCGCGATCGTCAACATGGATGATAAGTCTCTCTTCACGATGCTCACGATGGTTAACGGAATCGGGTCGTGGTCTGTCCACATGTTCATGATCAATTCTCTTCATAGACCGGATGTTTTGCCGGTTAACGATCTCGGGGTTAGGAAAGGCGTGCAGATGCTGTATAACTTAGAGGAATTGCCTCGGCCATCGCAGATGGAGCAGCTTTGCGTTAAGTGGCGACCGTACAGGTCGGTGGCTTCGTGGTACATGTGGCGGCTCATCGAAGCGAAGGGGACGCCATCGACGAGTACTGTTTCGGCGAGAGTTATGTCGTTGCCGCCGTTAGACGACATTCAACAGCAAGAACATCAGCAGCAGCAGCAGCAACAGTCACAGCAGCTTCTGGATCCGATGAGCGTGTTTAGTATCGGGTAAGTATGATCACTGCCTACTTGCTGTGAATGCAAACTAAACTGTTTTTTGTTGCTCTGTCCAAAGATTTGTGGAATGTGTGTATAGTATAGTTGATAGTGTGTCTTGTGGATTAGAGGTATATAGGAGACTGGTAATAAGCTTCCATGTCATGTGTCCCAAAATAACTGATGTTCTAAAACACAATCTAATAGGGGAGTGATTCATTATCTGGATCGATGTTGAATTTTGAATAATCGTGGATTTTAGATTTATTGGCTTACTTTCTCTCTCTTTATCTTTATATGTACTGGCTGTGCATAAACGATTATCTTGATTCTTTTTTTTTTTGACCCATTCCAAGAAACATGATATGTCAAATATGATTTAAAGCATGCTACATTGTTTGTTTTATACGCTATATCTGATAATCCTTGGATGACATCTTACAACAGGGCTTGGGGACAATCATAGCTGTGGGGTTCCTCTCGCTTTGCTGTCTTTGGTTCATGGATGTTTTGATGGCTTCTTATGTGAGATACTGTTTCTGGTTCCTTTGAAGACACAAAGCTGACGGACCAGGGGATTTGGGTCTTCTTAGTTGAGTCAGAGAGTATGTAATGTAATTTAAGAGTAGCTAATGAATGACAAAGGTGTTTTCAAGACAAGCTTCCTTCTTGTTTATGTCTGAGACAGCACCACATCTCATCCTTATTCGGTCTTTTTAACCATCTAAGATTCGTTGCTAACATTAAATCGACGTTTGTTCTCTTTTTAAAAGCCACTTGTGAATTACTACCGGCTAAAATTTACTGCCAATCGAAATATATCCATGTATTGGCGGGGTTATCAGATAACTTTTTTTGGACATATATCTGAAGGTCCATCAACGGCCCAAACCTAATTAAAAAATAATAATCTCCGTATATACTGATTTCAGTAGCCGAGATTCGATCTCGGGACGGAAGGAAAAAGCATCCAAGAGTTTTACCCCGCCTTCGTCGCAACCGCTGTTTCCTGTCGCCGGTGAGTTCTGTTCCTCCAACTTTTGTCCTAATTTTCGTTGTTGCTAAGCTTTTAAAACCTAGCTTTCCTCTCTTTATGTTTTTTTTTTCCTTTAAATTTTAAAAATCTAGCTAGTTTAAGAATTCTCCGGCGATCGAGGTGTAAAGCTTCAATTCGTGCTTCGTACTAACTGGTAATATCTACTACTTATTTTCTAGGGAGGAAGAAATTAAAAAAAAAAAGGGATCAATGAATGAAGAAGAGCCTTCAGGAAGTGGTGGAGGAGAATGTAGCATATCATTGTTTGATTATTCTGTTGAAAATCATCTCAAGGCAGTGGACTCGATCTGTGCTCTATGTAATGAAGCTGGTACTGATATTGAGATGACTGATGTCAACAGTCTATCATCATCTGTTACACTCTTGAGGTCAGTAAAAGAGTCAGTTATGTGTGTTAAAATAGAACGCTGATCTTTTGTTTATATTATGTTGTCAGCAAGAAGCTATGCTTTTAAGTGGTTGAGATCTATTGCAAATTCTGTATTCAGTTTCATGAATGTGTGTACTGATGACACTCTTGGAGTAGAAATACAAACCAAATGGATAGTTTTTTTGTTTGTTTTAAGTAACTTTTTCTATCTTCTCTTCTGTCCAAGAGACCAGCTGATCTTGTGAATTGCATTCTTAATAGAAAAGGTTCCTCCATGTTTCCTACTCGTTGATTTTGATACTCAAAAAATCTAATTTCATTAGGGAATGGAGGCATTTTAGTTATGAACCAAAAAGTTTTGGATTCTATAATGAAGCTGTAAAAGGCTGTGAACCAAAGGATGTCAACAGTCACACTTTGCCTCAATTTTCTTCTGCACGAGCTCCTAAGGTGGGTGTGTCTTATCTTTGCACTAAAACTTTTGTTTTCAATCTTGATTCTTATCTTTCCACTGCTTCAACAATAATGCTCTTTTGACTCTGTATTATTATTGGCGCAGGTTAGGATGCATGACGATGAATCATCATCATTTGGTGAACTCAGGTAATAATTTAGATTTCCTAGCAGGTATGAACCAGGACTAGGTTGGTAATTAGCTAGTCAGCATACTGGCAGTCTTTGTTTGTGTGTGTGGATATATCTCCTCTTGTCCTCTTTCGATTATCATTGATGGTTTCCTAGTCTTGGTCATTTATATGATGATTTATTCACCTCTGCAGCAAGGATTTTGTTATGCATGTTGGAGGCTCTGTTTGGGCACTGGAGTGGTGTCCCAGAGTTCATGAGAATCAAGATGCTCAGGCAAAATGTGAGGTGATTATTTCATTTTTTTCTATTTTTCTATACTTAATAGAAATGAAAATCTTAGGTTTTCATTGCTCTGAGTTTTTTACTGTTGTGCAGTTTCTAGCAGTGGCTACTCATCCGCCTCAATCATACAGTCACAAGATAGGCGTTCGACTTTCAGGCAGGGGCATTATTCAGATATGGTGCGTTATAAATGTCAAACGCGAGAACGATAGCGCCCATATACCAGGGAAGAAGCCAGCGAAGTCTCAAAAGAAACCATCCGTTGAATTTAATAATAACGGAGAACCTAAAAAGCCGAGAGGCAGGCCCAGAAAGCATCCAATAGAGACAACAGAGCCTAAGAAGCCAAAAGGAAGACCTAAAAGGAAGAGTACCGCTGACCTTCCTACTGAGCTTGATGGTGACGTTCTGTACGTTGAAGCTTTGTCTGTACGGTATCCGGAGGAGCCAGATGTTCCCGCAACTCCTCTTCCGGTAACAGAAACTAAAACCAACGATGAAAGCTCAGGACAAGTGTTGTCTTCAGAAAATGCAAACATCAAACTTCCCGTTCGGAGAAGGAGACAGAAAACCCAACGTGCTGAAGAAGCTTGCAAACCCGTCCTGTCAGAAGATAGTGAAGCTGTTGGAACCGTGCCAGGAAAAGTATCCTCAGGTATCTCTGAAGACGTTGCTCTTCCAAGGGTTGTCTTATGCCTGGCACACAATGGAAAAGTTGCCTGGGATATGAAATGGCGCCCCCCATCTGAAGATGATTCTCTTAATGAACATAGAATGGGGTATTTAGCTGTCTTGCTTGGAAATGGATCTCTGGAAGTGTAAGTCAGCTCCTTCTCTTTTTTCATTTATCCTCCTAATGCATTCTCTCTCCGTAATGCCGCCTTTGTCTTTGTTTTCAACGGCAGGGATTGAGATATTGCTTTCATTTGCCCTGTGAATGTAGATTGTAATCATATATAGCAATAATGTAGCACCTCTTTACTAGGCTGTATGTACTATGCGAAATGATGAACGAACTTTTGCAGGTGGGATGTGCCAATGCCTAAGGCAATATCAGCTCTATATTTGTCTTCAAAGAAAGATGCGACTGATCCTCGTTTTGTGAAACTTGCTCCCGTTTTTAAATGTTCAATCTTGAAGTGTGGTGATTCACAGAGGTTAGTAGATGTCTTACATTTGCCAGTTTTTACTTCAGCGCACATAAAGCATATAATTGATTATTGCTCTCATCTATTATGGTACAGTATTCCTTTGACAGTTGAATGGTCGAGTTTTGGGAACCCTGACTTCTTACTCGCTGGTTGCCACGATGGCACGGTAACTATTACATTATTTTTCTATCTGTAAATGGATTGAGGAATAAGAATTGCACTGCTTAATTGCTTCGGCTCTGGTTTTTTTTTGTTCTCTCTATGCATCAGGTTGCTCTCTGGAAGTTTTCTATAACTAAATCTTCAGAAGGTATTACAATCTGACATGTTTTTTTCCTACGCCAGATAGTTTTCTTTCACATTGTGGCTAGAGGGTGATCTGTTGGTTTCACATTTGCTTTTCAATTTTTAATTTTTGGGTGCAGAAACAAGACCTTTACTTTTCTTCAGCGCAGATACATCTCCTATTAGGGCAGTTGCATGGGCTCCTGGTGAAAGGTCAGTGACATGAAATCAAACCCATACGATCAGTTATTCTCGTTTTCTGTTTTTGCTTCATTCAGTTGGAGACTAAGTGGGCATATATAATTCTAACGAGATATAATCTAAGTAATTTCTAAAATAATTGCAGTGATCAGGAAAGTGCAAACGTAGTAGCTACTGCTGGACATGCAGGTCTGAAGTTTTGGGACTTACGGTACACTTCATAGATAGCAGCTACATAGATCTCCTTTCTTTAAGTTTCGATATTGATTTTTAATATTTCTTTTGCGTTACTACATAACTTATTGCTTGCTTCCTATGTTTTTCTTTTTCTGTAGTGATCCATTCCGTCCTCTATGGGATTTGCATCCCATACCAAGGTTTATTTACAGCCTCGATTGGTTACCAGACCCAAAGTACTGATCGTTTCTCTTTGTTCAGTTGATTACAGTCTTTAAGATCAATCATTTGAAGTCTTCATGGTTTTTCAACTTTCATCTGCAGATGTGTCTTATTGTCCTTTGATGATGGAACAATGAGAATCCTAAGCTTGGTGAAGGTTGCCTATGATGTTCCCTCAACCGGAAGGCCATATCCTAACACAAAACAGCAAGGGTTAAGCGTCTATAACTGTTCATCTTATCCCATCTGGAGTATTCAAGTATCACGGCTAACAGGTTAATGCTTTTCCATGTATTGTCCTTAAAATCAGTTGTAAGAATAACTACACATATCACTGACATAATGTTTCAACTTCACAGGCATGGCTGCTTATTGCACTGCAGATGGCTCCGTTTCTCACTTCCAGGTTTGTTTATAAAGTCGTTAGTTTTTCACTGCATCTCTTCTGTTGTGTATTTCCTAAAGATTTCTTCTTCCTCTTGGTTGGGCTTTTACAGCTTACGACCAAAGCAGTGGAAAAAGACTCGAGAAATCGGACACCTCACTTCCTCTGTGGACGACTGACAATGAACGATTCCACCTTTATAGTGCATAGTCCAGCGCCTAACGTGCCCATCATCTTGAAGAAGACAGTTAGTGAAAACGGTGAAAAACAGAGATGCCTTAAAAGTCTCTTGAACGAATCTCCTAACCGACACACCTCTCCCGTTTCAGATGTTCAGCCTCTAGGTCAGTTAAAAACTCTTTACCACAAATGTCCAATCTCCTGAGCACCTTTAGACCGTATCTTTTACTGGTTTCAATATGGAACTAATGTTCTCGTTAGGCGGCATTTAGACGCCTAAACCGATTTTTTAAATATAACTAATTTACTTTACATGTCTACAGCTTTTGCACAGGATGAGGAACAGGGGTTAGAGTCTGAACCCGAGGAAACTACTAACAAGTCATCAAAATCAAAGGCTAAAAAGGGAAAGAGCAGCACAATAGAGGAGGATGAGAACAGAGGAGCACTGGTCTGTGTTAAAGAAGATGGCGATGAAGGAGAAGGAAGGAGAAAGGAAGGAAGCAACAGTAGCAGTGGAGTGAAAGCAGAACAGCTCCCACCTAAAATGGTGGCGATGCATCGAGTGCGGTGGAATATGAACAAAGGTAGCGAGAGATGGTTGTGTTATGGTGGAGCTGCTGGGATCGTTCGGTGTCAAGAGATTGCTTCATTTGGTTCGGTCGGTAAACAAAACTGGAGATAAGTGTAGTAGTCCCATGTAGAACAAGATCTTGGATGCTTTTTAATATCTTAATCATTTAGTCACAAATTAATAAAATTATGGAAACTGATTCATTCCAAAACCTTACTGATTCTAAAAAGAAGGAACAAAGCCCTGAAAACATGTTCTACAAAAACTGATCGTAACAGTAACTTCCATTGAGAAGCAAACAGAATCTTACAACGGTCCAACATTTTGTGAACACAAAACTCTTGAAAACATTACTAATCCTGGAAGAGTAGTATAATAATAATGATAATAATCTAATTTTGTTTGTTGGGTCATCAGTATGACTCTCTGACTTTTGGTGTTTTAATCAAGAAAAAGCCGAAACAATTGGAAAATGCCCCGGACAAAAACAAAGGGAACGTACCTTTAGTGGTGCAACTGGTAATAAAGATGACCAATCTATATTATTGTAATGTTGTGTCATACTTGCATCCGACATTGACGGCCGTGGAGGTTCTTGAGCTTAGTGAGTTCTTTCCTTCTCTTTCTAGCTTCCGCTGCAGCCAAAGAGCCTTGCTTCTTCCCCGGAAGAGACATCAAAACACGGTGGCCAGGCGGAGTGACTCCATTAGGCGAATCAGAAACATCTTCACGCTTGAAACTAAAAGCTTGTTGCGTTGTTACAGGAACACCATCTCCTTCCGATAGGGCTTCGGTTGCAGATTCATTGAGATCATACAAAGGTCTGGTTTCGGTTGAACCAGAGTCCTCTTCTTTGATGCTAGTTGGTAACTGTGACCGCAGAGTTTTTGTGACCTCCACTGGTTTCAGGGAAGAATCATCGATATGGTGCCCGTTTGAAGAAACAACTCTTTGCTGATCTTCAAAGGCAAAGGGGACACCATTGCTCTGATCAGGAGCAGCAGGGAGAAACCAAGGGCACGGCACGACGTAAAAATGAGTCTTTTGCCCATTATCATCACCAGGATTTCCATTCTCCTGCGTGGTCATGGTTTTAGCAGAAGCTCCTCCAGAGGTGGTGAATGGTGCTGTAAAACCGTTTTGGCTCTCGAGTGGCGAGACCATTTGATTTGATGGTTGAGTAACATGAGGCCAGCAGAAAAGCTGGTAAGGATTCTGGTTGTAGAAGTAAAAGGGAGTGGTAGATGATGTAGACATCTCAATTTGCGATGCCTTGGGGGACTCTTCAGGTTCTTTAGTCTCGGGTTTTACTGACTTCGATACCTGTAAAATGGCACATGAGATGTGGCAGTGTGCAAGCAATAGTGTTGCTGATAACTGATATGGTGTTTGATAGGATTGTGTGACAGACCTGTTCTTTTAAATGCTTGTTAATCGTCTCCAGAGATTGAAACTCTTTCAAGGCCCAATCTTTTTCCTGCCAGCAGAAATGTCCTTAGCTATATAATAACGGTCTCTCATAAGTTTACAACTGTTAGCTAGAATTGTACATAAAGTGGTGTACATACCCTTCTTAGATTCTCATTCTCATATGTTAGATCAGCTGCTTTTTTACTCAACTCCTCGCACATTGCCTGTATATACATGCGAAAAAAAATACTAGATGATTACAGGTCCACAAGAACTGAACAAAACTGGCGTTAGTAAATAAACCAAACTCAGTCTAAAGAGTACATTAACTATACCTGTCTTCGTCGAATAGTCTGCCTAGCAGATTCTCTGTTAGCTAGTATTCTTCGGATTCTACGTTCTTCTCTTTCAGCCTAAAGAGAAGTAGTAGTAGCAGCAGCACCGTAAGTTCCCAATAAAAGACTTACAAAAGGAACTAAAAATAGAAAGCTTCAGGATCTCTTATAATAATACTAATCTTACCTCACTTAAATTCTGCCTTGATCGGCTACAGCCAGTACTTGGTCTATTATTGCTGCACCTCAGTGTCGAAGCAAGATTTGGTTTAGGTGGTGTTGTTTCACCATTCATTTCAGTTTTATTAACCGGAACTTCAGTTACTTCTCTACTAATCGGCTCAACTTCTTCTTCCTCCTCTTTCACTGCTCGTTCCTGTTACAACAACATCTCTCTTAACTTTTTTATTTGGTTTTACATGTCTTAACTATTTCCAGCAAACAAATCTGTTCATAAAGTTGTTTTCCCACTTTAACTTAAATTGGTAAAACGACCAAACACCTCTTCAGACATTAAAAAAAAAATCTTCTAGATGATGACATCAGTATTGTTTGTACCTAATAAGCGAAAACATGTGCTAAGATTATGACAGAACTAACTGCTGTATCATGTTCTGTAATAACAAAAAACCGTTACACTATTTTTCTGGCTATTCAAAATCGATTAATTGGATCTAAATACAGCAAAAAAAAAAACAGTTGTAAGAATATGGTAAAGCTAAGAGAGACGAGGAGACCTCAGCTAGATCCGGAGTAGGTAACGTTTCCGAGTCAGCCGGAGGAGACTCGGTCTTGACTCGTTTCCTGACTCGTTTCCCTTTGCTTCCCCAACTGCTTGCCGCAGCGGATTCGAAAACCTGCTCTCGCATTACCGCAAGCTGCGCCAAATCCGCTAATGCCTCTGCCGCCTCCAGCTCCGTCATGTTCGCCGCCGCCGCGGCATCCTCACCAGACGACGAGGAAGACGAACAACAGCTCGATATTGGCTCCAACTCCATCGAGAAAAAAAAAAATTCAAAACAAAAGATTTTGAACCCAAGAAAAAAAAAACGTACGAGAAAAAAATAAAAAAGGAAGAGAGAGAGAGAGACTGTGTAAACTCCTCAAGAGGAGAAAGAAGGAAATGCTTGAGGAGCCCACCGATTGCGAGAGTTCGACACGTGTCACGCCAACTCATCGTCTACAATTGGTGCTTAACAATAGCACCATGTATCTACGCCCGCCACGTGTCGTTTTAACCAAGTCAGCAATGTAGGCACGTGCTGTGAGGTGTGCGTGCGAAGCCGAGATTTGGGACCGCCGCTTATCTCTTCACAGCTCTGGGGGAGTAGGCGCAGAGTTTAAGGTGAAGGTCGGTTTGATTAGCTCAGATTTTGCCACGTGTGATGCTTTAATTGGATATTTACGTGGCGATCCATGAGCCATGAGATCAAGTGGTTGATAACTGGTCTGCATCTTACGGTTGAGCTTTTGGTGCATCTACCAGCACACAATCATTTTTAGACCTTTGTTGATGAAGAATATATAAATGGGCTGGGTTTTGGTCATTATTAATGGACCGTTTAATTATAACAATTGGTCCATCATGTGGAGCACACTCACCAATGTGACGCATCATGGATTAATTTTTTTCTTTTTTTTTTTGAGAATAATCTTGGATTAGCTGATCTACGATAATGGCATAATGCTTAGAGGGATAATAAAGCTCATGCATTATCTCTAACGACATTCGTTTATACATATTTCTGGATTGAAGATTATATAAATAAAATCAAGTACAGATAGGTCGAGCTTTTTTCGTTATATAACACAGAAAACCTTGAGCACTCTCCTTCGTTTAGAAATGGATTCCCATTTCCCTGCAAAAGAAAAAAATAAACGTAGTTTATATGAAGGAGTGATTATGGAAGTTAATCATGTTTAACAATAAACATAAGAGACATATATTTATCAGTTTATTATAATGAGATGTCAGTATATATGCTAAGAAAATGAGAACTAGGAAATAGCAAAACAGACTTACTCATTTCAATTTATCTAACGTATCGACAAAAACAAATACTGAAAAAGATTTTAGAGAATGGTAAACATACTTGGCTTTATCACCGAACCATCCATAAACGGACTTTGCAGTGGAAGATACGGTTTCGACGGCATCTTTGCCGCCATGTTCATTGAAAGCATTGGTGACGCTTGTCATGGCGGAATCTATCCTCTGCCCAACCGTTGTCGGCTGTTCCTCCTCAGCCACCACTGAGTTTATCGAAACAAGTAGCATCACGGACAACACCACAACCACCCATGTCTTTGCCATCCTATCTCCGACAAACTTCTTCTTCCTTTCTTTAGATATTCAGAAGAGATGAACGGCTTTGAAAACTAGAACTAATAATCAGATAATTTAAGCTGTCTATATAAAGTTAAAACTATTTTTACGTGTTGTTCTTATTTTGTTGGGTGGTAAATTTAATGGTCCTTATATATGCGACGGATAAAAACGATGGTTTGTTTTGTTTTATTTTAAGGTGTAACGATCAACCGTTAACGGTACATCAAAAATAGTACTACGTTACGTGGCTTTCGTTTCATGCGAGTCCCAAATTAAGCAACAGTTTTATGTTTTTTTTAAAAAAAAATTGATTCTGGGACATATATGTCTCTCGTCTGCTCTCTTTTGAAAGACTATTCTATTTTTCTGATTTTTATTTTTTAAAATTGGGAAGATACCTTTTTTATGAAATTCACTATGTTCTAAAATCGAAATATTATTGAGAGACTGGTCGAACTTATATATGAATCATAGTCGATCAAAGATCATGAACCGAGATCGAGGAGTGAATAATTGTAAATAAATTATTTACATTCAATTTTAATTTTTAAAATTTATGAATATACTATTTACAGTGTAGTTATCTTAATGCATTTAGAAAACTAGTTTTACTTATATATCTTAATACATCTTTTGAAATTTCCTTTTTATAATGTCGATGAATCTTGTGATATCATTTACATGATGTCATTTAATACATATCCAGTGAAACTGTCTACGGTATCCTATCACTCGAATTTGTACCTCAGTTCTTCGACCAATAGTAGACAACGGCTTTGAATGGTGACCAGAGAATGAAGAAAAACATTCAATTTCTTATCATTCCTAAAAATATTCATCATTCACAAGGAATGTTTTTTTCCTATCATTCCTTTTCATTCCTTTTTTTTAAAGGAACAAAGAACAAAATCATTCCTTGAAAATTTTGAGAGGGAATAACCATTCCTTTTTATTCCTGCAATTTTGTTCCTATACATAATTTTCCTCGTCGTTCCTTTTGTTCCCAATAAGATTACCAGTCGGAGCCGACATGTTTTAGTAAGTGGAAAAAAATGGAACGCTTCTTGTTTAAACTAGTTTATATTAATAACCAAAACCATCGAATATCAAAACACAAAAGTTGGCAAAAGATATAATAATCAATCGACAAAAACAAAACCACAAATAGCTTCAGGATTCGACTCAGTTGATGTGCAAGTAAGATTAAACAAATAAATAAAGTAGCACAATGAAATGGAAAGGCTACAATGATCAACGATCATCAGTACTCTGAATCTTTACATAGTAATATTGATTCCAATCAATATAACTGACTTCACTGGATTCTCATATTCTTCATTAACCTGTCCAAAATTTGAAGATATGTTTAGTGAAAGCTTTTTTGCTGATCACCGACCAGTGCAAAGTTAGAATCACTTTTGCATATTAATATATATACACCCTATTTTGTTATATATACGTTCATATACAACTATTATAAAACTAATACATGCATTGCACAGTATCATATGTTTCTAAAATTCAAAATGGAGGACAATGTGCATGTGATGATGTACTAGATGGATTAGATTTAATGTGACTCCCTCCCCATTAGAATGTCGAAAATACAGGGATGGTGCGTGTGGCTGCAAGTTTATTATTATTTTAGCATTTGTTGTAAAATTATATGATCCAACGTTGATAATATACTTCGACCACAAAAACATTCATATTAATCAAAAAAATCGTTGAATTTTAAAATAATTTTCCCAAAAACATATTTACTATTTAATCAGTAGACGAATGTAGATTCTAAAGATTTGGTCTTAGCCACAATAAAATTAACAAAAATGACCACAAATTCTAAAAGATCTGTTCTAAAATGACAAGAAGACTTTACCTCAAATCCAAATCATTGATGCCTCTTGATTTACTTCCAACATCGACGGTCTTGTATTTAGGCAAAGGTACTAAGTCTTGTTCGATGTTCCTGAGATCTTCAACGAGAATGTCATAGTGACGTTTGACTTCCACTGCCGATTTACTTCCGACGGCTTTGGCAACGTTTTGCCAACGGTCGGGAGTGTCTTTGTCGTAAACGGCTAAAGCCCTCTCGAACATCTTATTTTGTTTAGACGTCCAAAACGAGCTCATAGAACCTGACGCCATTTTTGTACTATGAACTTTCTTTAGGGGGAATTTTTTTGAGATATATGTTTGGTAAACGATTTAAAAGAAAGAAAAGGATTATTGATGCTAAGTTACGAATACAAACGAATGCCAAGATAGGCTCCTTATATGGAGGAAAAGAAAGTTGAGAGATTCCGCTAGTGGTAGTGTTTATCCTTTTTCAGGTTTATATATCAAAATAAAAAAAGTATAATGTTCTTATGGGTCTAGGTTTTTAGGGTCCATATACATGGTTCTTTGGGAGAACATTATGAAGAAGTCAATCGCTCTTCTTATATAATAGTGTTTTACTAAATTTTGAATGTAGCCGTAGATATACTACATTTACAAAATATTCAAAAAGTACCTGTCATGCATATTTTACTTGGATGATTATATCATTCACAATATTTTCTTTTTGAATAGAGCTAGAATATTAATTTAATTGCATATAATTATTCATCAAAAACTTCATTGTCATGTTAAACTTCTTTATTTAACATTCCATGATCTGTGAAACTCTACAGTCTTAGAGCATATAGTTTAGAGTCATTTCATGCTCCAATGATATTTTATTTTATACTCTATAATAGAATAATTCATTTTTTGTTCATCAATCTATTTTCCATTTTGAAATAAAATAAGATTGAAGCATAGCTCAACTCTATTATAGAGCTATTTGTTCTGAATGAAAAAGTAGAGTAAACCATTAGAAATAATTTTACAACAACTATCATTGAAAAATGTTATGTAGTTCAGATCCGTTAATAGAATATCGTCCTATAATATAAATCCATATTAACTGATGTTGTGTTCAACTATTCATTAGCCATCAGGTTAATTGGTGTATGGTAGTAATTATAGTGTGCCGTAAAGAAATAATTAGTGAAATGTTTAGAAAGAAATCTTGAAGACAGTGTGGTATTCAGAGAAAGGGAAGACTGAACAAGTAAGAGCCCATCCTGTAGTTGTACACTTGTACTCAATGAATCAGATTCACCTTAGCTATAATGTAACAAAAGAATGTGCTGAACTGCTGATTCGAGGAATTATAATATCTTTTCTTTTTATAATTTTTTTGTTTGATCAAAATTCTTATGTTTAATTATAATATCATTTTCACATTAGAAAATGGTTAATACAATCATTGTCTGATGTGAAAAAGAAAACGGTTTGATGCACGAATTCTGAAGATCGAATTAGGGAGTCAATATGTCATCTCATGTACCAAACTTCATGGAGAGTTCGGATAGCTTTCACAGTTTTTATCATCGATTATATATTTTATACAAATAATTATTTGAAAGGAGATGGATCGATACGCTTGGGCGTTCACTTTGAATCTAATAACTTATCTCGCGTGTGATGGATGAAACCAAATTTGGACGACAACCTTTTTAATAAGAGCCACTTATCATTTGCCTGAAAAATAAATAATACCAAAATGGATATTATATCATCTCCTTTGGGGATAAAATTCCCATATCCCTTTCTCTGCATTGATTCTTATCATAGTAGTACGTGTTTTTTATGATTTTTATTTATTGAAAATGGATTTATCGTAATAGTTATATCAGTATATATGTTTCACTATTTATTTTTAGTTACAAAAATACAAGTAAGACTGTCCTATAATTATGTAAGAATTTATCGATCATTCTTAAGTTAAGAAATTGTTATAGCCTTGTACAAAACCGGTTTTTAACGAGCTGAAGCGACTATATATCCTGCATTTTACTCCCAAAAATATTAAAAACGTGTAATCGCCCACCGTGGGGTTCGAACTCCCAGCAACAAAGGTAGTAGACTACAGGGTCGAAACAGAGAAAAAAAGATGTATTATTTGAAAGGAGATGGATCGATACTCTTGGGCATTCACTTTGAATCTAATAACTTATCTCGTGTGTGATGGATGAAAACAAATTTGGACGACAACCTTTTTAACAAGAGCCATTTATCATTTGCTGGAAAAATAAATAATACCAAAAGTGATACTATCATCTCCTTTGGGGATAAAATTCTCATATCCCTATCTCTGCATTGATTCTTATCATAGTTGTACGTGTTTTTTATGATTTTTTTTTTAGTAAATGCTAAATTTATTTACATAATGTGTACACCTTTCTCTATACAACCACTACTCCTAACTATGAAATTACGAACAAAGCAAACTCAAAAATTTAAACTCTAGTCTTAAACCAATATTGAAGACCACCTTCCATATCCTTCCTTCGTTGCATTCTCAATATTCTTAGTTTGTTCCTGATCCCTTTATCCACTAGTTTCTTCAACATCATAATTGCCATTGGCTTCTCCCCATGTTTTATCTTGTTTCTTTTCCTCCATATTGCATAGACTGCAGCTTAGAAAGAATACCTTACACAGAACAATCTCTTCTTTTCCATGGATCTTCATGTTATCAGCGGTACTATAGCTGACCAAGTATTGGAATGAGAGTTCCCCAAGATACCAATAATGAGATGCTTCCACAACAATAAAGAATAGGAACATTCAAGAAATAAATGATTCCTAGTCTCTACTGCACCGTTGCACAGCACACAAGTTGTATCAGCTCCCAAATTCCATTTAGAAACTCGATCCATGGTAGCCAGCCTATCCAACATTGTTAACCAAGTTATAAATGCAAACTTTGGAATCACCATAGAAAACCAAGTGCCCTGAACCCAAGAGCAGTGAGCATAGTTTTCGCGAAGCAGCAACCAAGTCTCGAGTGTCGAAAACTCAGACTTGAACCCCGTTCTGCATCTCCATTGGTTAACATCCTCCTTATCAAATCTCATCTTCCTTTGAATAATAATCAACTCAGTTTCTATTTCATTAAGAGCCATAACTCGATGTTTCCTTCTTCTTCTAGTGTTTAGAACAACTTCCTCTATAGTAACTTTTTTCCGTATGCCCATACTCAAGATGCCCCTCTCACCTACCAGATCATATAGCACACCCTTATCTGACCACTTATCAAACCAAAAAGAGGTGTGACGCCCATTCCCCACCTCTTTCCTATAGTAAGCCTTTGCAACCTCCCTCAACTTTAATATCTTTCTCCACATCCAAGAACCAGCTTGAGTACTAGCTTTAACTTTCCAAAACGAATTCTTCTGTAAAAGATAAGACTTGATCCATTTTCCCCAAATCGAGTCACCTGACAACACTCTCCAAATGAGCTTCAACCCGTATACTTTGTTAATGTCTATAAGCCGTCTAATCCCCAAGCCACCTTCATTCTTAAGCTTACTAATATCTCTCCACGCTACCTTCACACCAGTGGACTTTAAGAGCAGGCCTTGTCCAGAGAAATGAAGAACAGAGTTGTTCTACCTCCTTTATACACTTACTAGGCAACGTAAACACCCCTGCCCAGAAATTTACAATACTCATCAAAACTGCTTTGATCAACTGCAACCTTCCCGCGTATGAGAGAAACCTACATGTCCAAGTATTAATCCCACTACGAACTCTTTCCACTAGAGGCAGGTAGTCATTCTTATCCATTACTTTAGTCATCAGAGGAAGTCCCAAGTAACGAACAGGGAGCGTGCCCTCGGCAAAGGGAAAATTCCTCAAAATTCTGTTTCTCTCTTCCTCTGCTACTCCGGCCATGTAAACGGTCGATTTCTCAATGCTTATATTCAACCCAGACCACATAGCAAACTCCTCAAAGACAGATAGAGATCCCTCAACAGACACTTTAGTACCTTCTACAAAAACCATTAGGTCATCTGCGAAGCAAAGATGGGTTAGAGATAGGGCTTGGCATCGAGGATGAAACTTGAACTTCCTTTCCCTTACAACTTTGTCAATCTTCAGAGATAACACATTCATACACATAACAAAAAGATAAGGAGAAAGAGAACATCCTTACCTCAAGCCTCTTACACTTTGAAAATACCCTGCTAGCTTCCCATTGACTTGAACTGAGAATGAAGGAGTAGATATGCAAAGTTTTATCCAGTGTATGAATCTCACAAGAACTCCTACCGCCTCCAAAATTTGCAACACAAAAGGCCACTTGACAGAATCAAATGCCTTTGAGATGTCAATCTTCATCACACATCGAGGAGAAACTGATTCCTTGTGGTAGTCCTTGACTAATTCTGATGCAAACAACACATTCTCCATCAAAAGCCTCCCTTTTACAAAAGCCGACTGATTCTCTGTGATCATCCACGGAAGTAGCATCTTTAGTCTATTAGCAAGAATTTTTGATACCACCTTATAAAGCACATTACAACAAGCAATGGGTCTAAAATCACACATCTCCATCGAGCCAGTTTTCTTGGGAACAAGAGCCAAAATTGTTGAGTTTACACCCTTAGGAAGAAACCCATACCTGAACACAGACTGAATATAAACTGTGAAGTAATGAGCAAGAACAAGCCAAGTTGTTTTAAAAAATTCACTAGGGAATCCATCTGGATCAGGAGACTTGTTTGAAGGCATAGCAAAAAGCACCTTCCGGATCTCCTCCTGTAACATCCTCCACCAGCATACTGCAGTCCGCTTCTGAACATCGAAAATCAATCAGTCTCTGCAACTCATCTACAGTGGTTCCAATGTAACCCTCAGGAGACTTGTTGAGAAACTCTGAAAAGAACCTTTCCGCTTCTGTTTTAACATCAGACTGCTTAGTAACAATATTGCCTTCTGTGCATCTGATCTCTCGTATAGTGTTCTGAGCTTGCCGAGTTTTTATAGCATTATGGAATATTTTGTTGTTCTGATCACCAACTTCTAACCAGTGAAGCTTAGCTCTCTGCTTAAGAAACTCCTCTTCTAATCCCGCAATATGAAGCCATCTTTCATAGGCCTCAGCCTCATCACGAATAAAACTACTACTCGGAAGTATTAATGTTTGTTTCTGCTTCTCACACAACATATCATGAGCTTCTTTAGCTCTCTTTGTCAGATTTCCCAATTTTTCTCTACCAAATTCTCTTATCAAGGGCTTCAAACACTTCAGCTTCTTTGAAAATCTATACATAGCAGAGGTAAGGTGAAACAACCTCTGAGTAGAGTCCCAATACTCCTTCACCATTGGGAGAAAATTAAGCAATCTCCCAATGGCATTTACAAACTTGAATGGTCGTCTCATCTTCTCACTAGCAGGGAGCAACTGAATCTTACACCTCATATGATCCGAACAACCACCAGCTTCAAAAACTGAATAAGCATCTTCAAATCTCTGTGAGGCAACATCATTTAGCAACACCCTGTCTAGCTTCTTACAAATTACTCATTCCTCTCGCTTGTTACACCAAGTGAACAAGGGACCTTGATAACCCATATCTGTTAACTTACAGTGTCAAGCTATACGCTGGAAATCCCTCATTCCTCTTGGTAATCTTCCCAAACTTTCAAAACCCGAACTTTTCTCACCATCCAAAATCTCATTGAAGTCACCCACTATAAACCAAGCCTTGTTACGAAACAAAGTGGTGTCTTGATGGTGACATAGATCCTCCCATAATCCTGTCTTCAACAAAATTCATCGCATAAACACAAGTGTAAAAAAAATCCTCCTGATCCGGTAAACGCACAGAACAAGTGATAAGCTGATCTGTTTTATAAACCGGAGTAATACACACATCTTCCCTCCAAACCAACCAAATTCGCCCACCTTGACTGCACTCATAGTTCATCAAATAAGACCAGTCATTGAACACCTTCTTTAGAATACCTTCTGCCTTTCTCTCTATCACCCTTGTCTCCAAAATAAACCAAAACTCATATTGTTACTTCTAACCCACTCATTCACCATGGAATGCTTCAAATGTTTGTTAAATCCGCGCACATTCCAGAGGAAACTCGTCATGTTTAATGTTTTCGTCGAATAGACCTTGTGCTCTTTCCTGGATTTTCATCTAGAGCCTTAGCTTTCCGACCTCTTCTCTTCCCTGCTTTAACTTCCTCTCGTACTTGTTGCTCTAACCCATCATCCTCTAACTGCTCCCACTCAGACATCCCAAGTTCCTCATTTATCCCACCTTCTACATTGAGAATATCCTGTTAATGCTCAACAACTATTTCACCCTCCTCTTCTACATCCACATTCAAGACTGAGAATTTAGACGCTGATATCTGAACCTCATCATCTTTCAGAGCAGACACCAATGAAAGTCGACTAATTTTTACTGGAGAAACCATAGACCAGACATTAGCCTCCTGATCTCCCACAGATACATTTCCTTTTATCTTTATAATCTCACTACCAAAACAAACATCACTGTCTTCCAACTGCTGCTTCTTCATCTTATTTTCCGATCCACTTTCTTCACCGACCTCATCTGTAACAGCAAACTTCAGTTCCTCACTTTTTTTTAATTGAAAATGGATTTATCTTAATAGTTATATCAGTATATTGTTTTCCATCTAAATTTTATTAAAAGATCTAGCCCAAAAAACGAGGCCCAACAACTTACAGAAGGTTACAGCCTAAAGCCCAACTAAAGAGCAAAGACAAGCACACCAACACAAGGACATCAAAGCCCATTAACCTTAAACCGGAACTGAAACCAAACCACCGATCAAGATCATCGGGTTTTGACACTAAACAAGGACATGTGTACATCCCTCAGCCAAACGAGGGAACACGCATCCCACCAAACTTCCACCATCCTCACCCGGTGTGAGCGCCAGAGAAACCGTCGGAAACACTGACGGGAAACAGATCACAATCACCGAGAAACCACCAACTTCAAGGCAAACGCTTTCATCTTCTTCGTTTCAAGCATCGGAGAGCACCGATCGACTATTCGAGATCTCATCCCATACCTTAAACCACGAAGCTTCACCCGCGCCATCACCACCATCCATCAGAGAGCTTAAATCGTCCATCGACGAGATCTCATCCGATTCAACAACACTGATTCCAAACCAAGCCAAGTTCCAAAGAGTCACCCACCATCGCCTTCAAACATAAGCCGACAGTGCTTCTTTCTAAAGCCGGCGGTGCAGAGCTTAAGGAGCCTCCACTCCTGGAGTCAAAGCCGGCAACGAGAGAACTGTGATAGCCTCAATCTTCCGGAGTCAGAGTTCGGTTCTGATGAAAAAGAAAAGACATGCAGCGAAGAAAAGAAAAGAACAAATACAAACCGGACCGACGGTGGTTGTAGAAGCCCATTCCGTCGGCCAGAAAACACTATTCACCGTGGAAGATCTCTAGAGAGAAGACAGAGCATTTTTATCTAGAGAGTGGTTTAATCCACTAATTTAAACTATATGCTGACATCAGTTATATCACTATATATGTTTCACTATTTATTTTTATTTACAGAAAATACAAGTAAGATTTTCCTTTAATTATGTAAGAAAATATCCTGTATTTTACACCCAAAAATATAAAAAACGTGTGATCGCCCACCGTGGGGTTCGAACTCCCAACCACAAAGGTATATTAGACTAGGGTCGAAACAGAAGAAAAGAAGATGTATGAGATGATATGAGTATTTATCATAAACTCGAGGGCTCTTTATGAAAATGATTAACTAATGGCAAGGCAACCCTAATTCGAGTTCCATTTCCGTGATCTTGACCTCTCTTCGTCCCCACTCAATATCTTTAGCTAGGGTCTAGGGTTTTACCCAGATTTATCGATCGACCTTCATCTCTGTCAAAAACCCATCGGAGAAGATGAAATCTCTCCTCCTCTCTCGACAAGCGATCCGTCGTCTTTCACTATCATCTCCAAAAACCCCACCTTTCTGCAGAAACTTCTCCGCCGTCACATCGTCCGTTTCCCACTCCGATCGTCATCTGAGAAGCTCAATCCCATCTCAAAACGCCGAAATCCATGGACCCATTTCATCTCTCACTCGCCATTTCCACTGTACACGCGAGTCCCGCCTCAGCGCCTCCCAGATTCACGAGGAGGAGGAAGACGACTCCGACGACGACGAAGAAGACGGAACCACGAACGAGTTCCTCTCCCGATTCGTCTGGATAATGCGCGGGAAAGTCTCGGAAGCCTTCCCGGACTCCGACAAGAAGATGGTCGACGGCATGCTCCTCCTCATCGTCGAGAAAGTCGTGGAGGAGATCGAGCGAGGCGGGTTCAGCACGGTCGGAGGAGGATCATCAGCTGCTACTCCGCCTTCTTCGCCGTCGGAGGAGTTCAGCGACGATCTCTGGGCTACGATCTGGGAAGTCAGCAACACGGTGTTGAAAGACATGGAGAAAGAGAGGAAGAAGGAGAAGATGAAGCAGTACGTCCAGTCTCCCGAAGTGATGGAGATGTGTAGGTTCGCTGGAGAGATCGGGATCCGCGGGGATTTGCTTAGGGAGCTTAGGTTCAAATGGGCGAGGGAGAAGATGGAAGAAGCTGAGTTTTACGAGGGCTTAGAACAGATGCGGGATCTGGACAGTTCGATTCGAGAATCAGAAACAGTGGATGCTGATGAGGAAGAAGGAGAAGAGTCTGAAACAGTAACTCAACCTCGGAGTATCTCGCTTCCTAAACGTAAGGGGAAGTTCAAGTACAAGATCTACGGGCTTGAGTTGTCTGATCCTAAATGGGGTGAAGTGGCTGATAAGATCCACGAAGCTGAGGAGGAAGCTGATTGGAGAGAGGCGAAACCTGTTACTGGAAAATGCAAATTGGTTATGGAGAAGCTTGAGTCTCTGGAGGAAAAGGATGATCCTTCGGGATTGCTTGCTGAATGGGTTGAGTTGTTGGAGCCTCAACGTGTTGACTGGATTGCTTTACTTGATCAGTTGCGGGAAGCAAACACCAATGCATACTTAAAGGTTACACCTTTGGCCTACTCTTATAGTGTTGGTTCTTGACTGATATCAAAGTAGATTGTTTGACTTAAAGCTTTCAAATTTGCTAATTGGAGACTCGTATTTGTTAATATAGTCATGGTTAGTTTCTGGCTAGTAAGTCCTGTGATTTGATTTATTTACTTCTTTTAATAGGATCATGTTTGTTGGTTATATCTATAGTGTATGTTGTTTGTTATATCCAGATGGGTGGTGCTTGATCATGTTGTGTTTTAAATCAGTTTGGTGCTGGGCTTTGATGTTTAAACAGGTGGCAGAACTTGTCCTGGATGATAAATCGTTCAGGGCAAGCATCTCGGACTACTCAAAGCTCATACACTTCCATGCCAAAGAGAACCACACGGAAGATGTCGAGAGGATCCTAAAGAAAATGTCTCAAAACGGGATCTTTCCAGACATCTCAATCGCGACCGCATTGATTCATATGTACAGCAAGTCAGGCAACCTCGAGCGAGCAACCGAGGCATTTGAAAGCCTAAAGAGCTATGGTTTACGTCCAGACACGAAGATATACACGTCCATGATCATGGGCTATGTGAACGCCGGCAAGCCTAAACTAGGAGAGAGGTTGATGAGAGACATGGAAGCGAGAGAGATCAAGTGCTCAGACGAAGTTTACATTGCTATGCTTCGAGCTTTTGCGCAAACGGGAGACGCCGATGGAGCTGCTGGGATATTCAACGCCATGCAGCTTGATTTCAAGGATACGAACTGTTTCGAAGCCTATGGCTTGCTCGTGGAAGCATACGGGAGAGCAGGGAAAGCGGATAAAGCCAAACTCAACTTCGATCAGATGAGGACGCGTGGGTTCAAACCTGATGATAAGTGCATTGCGAATATGATCCGAGCTTACAAGAGAGAGAACTCGTTGGATAAAGCGCTGAGACTTTTGTTGCAGCTCGAGAAAGACGGGATTGAGATCGGTGTGATCACTTACACGGTTCTTGTTGACTGGATGGCTAATCTCGGGCTTATAGACGAAGCAGAGCAGCTTCTGGTTAAAATCTCTCAGCTAGGGGAAGCCCCACCGTTCGAGCTCCAGGTGAGCCTGTGCTATATGTACTCTACTGCCAGGAACGAGAAGAAGACTCTGCAAGCACTTGGGGTTTTGGAAGCTAAGAAAGATCAGATGGGACCCAACGAGTTTGAGAGAGTGATAACTGGGTTGAAAACGGGTGGGTTCGAGAAAGATGCGAGGAGGATGTTTAAGCATATGGAAGCTCGGAAGTTTCTGCCTTCGGATAGACTGAAGATCGATATGGGCGCATCACCATCGTTTGGGACCGGATTTAGTAACAAATTGAGACGATAGATGTCTCTAAGCGAAAGAGAACTTTTGAACCTTTCATCATTCCAGAGTTTAATGTTGTGAGTGAACGCTCACATTTCAGAGTTTATGTTTCCTACATTGATTTAAAAACCGTAGTGGTTGTGTTCTGTAACAATAATCTTGTTCCTTTGGAATTTTGGAAATCTATTACACCTGCTTCATTTTGTGTCGTGATGTTTCTCTTGGTAGATCTTCTTGGTCCAACAAGTGCTTCAACGAGAGTTCTTGTTTATGAATATCAACTTTCTTTTTTGCTTCCTTCGTTTCTTGCTTCTGATTCTTCTTCCATAATATACATGTACTTGGATCGAGCTTCCGAGAATGTAATCAGTTTCATTTCATGCCGCTATAACCGGCCACAATGCGAAAGCGGTGTTTGTTTTTAAACCGGAATCTGGAATTAATAGCAGTTTTATTTCATGCCGCTATAACCGGCTACAATGCGAAACCGGTGTTTGTTTTAAACCGGAATCTGGAATTTTTTTTTTTTGACGTCTTCATCAACTTTGTAGAAAGCGAATGTATAATTTCTTCCAACAAGTGGTAGTAGATAATTTTGAAAAATTCAAGGAGATGATAATGTCCATGTATGATGTGTCTGCCACGCATCATACACGTGTCAGCTAAGTCAGAAAACCATTATTTAAAGTTCTTTTTTTTTTTAAAAAAAAAGAAAGAGATCAAATAATCTTTTTTTGACAACTGAGATCAAATAATCATCTGTTACGGATTGAATTTCCGCTTTAAATAATTTCCGAGGTTATCACCTCGTTACGTTTGACATGGATGGATTGTTCTACCCCAAAAGACAAACTTACGACATCATATTTAGTCATGTTTTTGTTTTGTTACTTTGTTATAACCGTTTCTGTTCTAAACGAAAGAAAAGTGGGATATATATCTACAGATTAATTAAACTGAGATAGACAAGATAAGCTGGTTGGAAACTCAATCAATAAAAAACGACATAGACAAGATAAGCTGGTTAACGTCGGTGGGAAGCATGCTTAAATCTCTCTCTTCAAATTTCATTAGTTTAATCAAATCTATTAACTAAAACAATGGGCGCTCTACTGTAGTTTCCAATAGCCGAGCAAAAAAAAAAGTTAGATGGGATTGATTTTCTTCTTAAATTATATGAACTTGGACCGAAGTAAAATAATAATAAAAAAACAAACTTAATATCCTTAGGGATAAGATTTATCTAGATGACTTGCACACTTGCATGGAGCACTATATATAGAAAAATGTTCAACACATAACTCAAATATCTACTGATCAAAGAATTTAAAAAGGCTATAGGAAAAAAAGACCAAGAGCAAATGGGTTCTTTAATGTCCGGATGGGACTCTCCAACAAAGGATCCCAACTCAGGTAATCAATATAATCATGTATCATGTATACACGTAGGACTAATTAATGGTCATGCGTTGATACATGGATTATATCATATATTCCATCATCTATGATTCTTTGCACACAAATTTTAAACATGGTCATCTTCTTACGAAATAATGATGAAACTGGAAATTTATAGTGAGAAGGTGCAAGTCACTAACAAGAGAAGAAATCGACGCTTTCTGGAAGACAAAGAAGAAGACTGAAGAGGAACATGTTCAAGCCGTTTCCAACTTGGTTGCTCAGGTCGAGACCAATATATTAATTTATTCAAAGCTTTAATTCACCCCACCCCCACCCAAAGAAGAATTTTCGTCAGTGGTCTTTAGTAATTGACTTGATAAATTACCAAAATAAAATAATATAAAGATCTGAAAAGAAGCCTTTAAATTGTTAACAGGAAGTTGCGGAAAGTCAAGGGATAGAGGATCCTTATGAAAACCAAAGCAAGAAGAGTGGATGGTAATATGCAACTTGATACTATCTAGGTTCAAGTCATGAATCTTACCCCTTCCGTTCCAAAAAAATCCATGTTCCAAAAATTTTTTTTTTCAAAAAAATTATCTTTTATATTTTCAATACGCTTATTAATTTTATATTTTCAATACATTTATTAATAAAAATTATACGTTTCAAAAATATAATTGTATTTATTAAAATCTTATTGAATAAAAATTTATGTTCGAACAAATTTTTCTTCAAAAAAATTCATATTTTACATTTTCAATACATTTATTAATGAAAAATTGTATTTTTCAAAAAATATATATATTTGTATCTATTAAAATCTTATTGATTAAAATTTATGGGAATAGTTAATTAAGAAAAATAATGCATTGGTAATTAAAATTTTATGTTTTTCTTAATAAGTGCGAAAAATCTAAAATATACTTTTTTGAAACGGAGGAATTATAACTTTGGATATTACATCTTCCGTTTCAAAAAAATGTATTTCAAATTTTCACACTTATTAAGAAAACATAAAATTTTGAATACCAATGCATTGTTTTTCTTAATTAAATATTTTCCATAAATTTTTACCAATAAGATTTTAATAAATATAATTATTTTTTCTGAAATATATAATTTTTCATTAATACGTATATTGAAAATATAAAATATGAATCTTTTTGAAACAATTTTTTTTCAGAACATGGATTTTTTGGAATGGAAGAAGTATAAAATAAAAAATGAATCAATGTGATGTTGTTAGGTGGAGAAGAAGCAATTGGGCGTTCTTGAATGAGCCGAGGGAGGAAGAGGGTCGACCCAACAATTACGTTCCGCAGTTCAAAGTGGCTCACATCGCCAAAATCGCGGGCTAGTAATAGCGCTACAGTCACCGGCTAATATCACAAGTCATCTGGGTGAATTGTGATTTTAGTTTTCTTTTGTGGTTGTACTAGTTACCGAGCGGTCGCTTGTTATATATATGATATGGTGGTTACTTTAACGTGTTGGACGTATTATCCGAATGTGAGTATAAAACATGTAACAGAGGTGTGTTGGTGGTTGGTTTCCTGCCATGTATATTACTTGGGTTGTGTGGGTAAGGAGTGTAATCTGAAATGTGGATTTGTACATTTACTGATAAGTATCATCGTATGGGCAGGCTGCATGGGTGCGTGGCCATCTTTAGGTAGCAATGAAATGTAGATGTAGACATTTTATCCGTTAAGTTGGATTCGAATAATGAATCGTTTCGATTTGATCCGAAAAATCCGAATATCCGTAAGTCTTTGAAGCAAAGCAAATATTACAATTCAATATCCGTTAAAAACGAAATAAATCACAAATACTAAAAATTTTAAAGGTGAATATCTGATCCACTCCGATATTTATACAAATAAATGAATATCTACAATTAAATATGTATAAATTTTACTTTAACATATATTTTATTATTTATAAAATATATAATGTATTAAATTAAGGAAAGAATATAAAATCTTTCTAAAAACTATAATTTTCTAAAATTACGTGTTTTATCAAAAAATATTATTTTATTATAAAAAGTACGGAACATATAATTCCACTAATTTTCACTTTTGATTTAATATTATGTAAGAATATTAAAAAAAAACATGTATAATTTTGTTAGATTTACGTGTATAAAACATGATGTATGCGATATCCGTAAATACTCGTAAATATTCGCAAATATTTAAAAAAATTCCGAATATCCAGAAAACCGAATATCCGTATTTCTTCGAAATAAAGCAATTCGGAAAATTAGATATTCGTAAGATACGAAACAAATCACAAATACCAAAAAATATGGTACTATCCGATCCGTGCCCACCCCTAATGAAATATACTCTTTTTAGCATTTTTATTTAATTTTTTAATTAATGAAGGTTACTGTGTTGCCCAAAAAAAAGAATGTTACTATGTAAAAAAAAAAATCGTTTTAAAAAAATGACATGTCACAAATAGTGAGGATCTTAATTTTTGAAAACCACTTTGTTTTGAAAAACACGTGATTCATAAGGAAAATTAAAAGCCAACTACCACTTTGTTTGTGGCGAAAATAAGGCAGCTCAGACAAGAACAGGGTACATCGGTAACTTCATGTTAAATCCTCGTGATCAGAACGACTACAATAAATCTGCGTCGTCGGTTCGCTCTTTTAATTTACTCAAGTCTTCGAAACTCAAAATTCAACGGAAAAGAAGTAGGAAGAGAGAAGAGATGACGAGCAAGGTTCTGGTGATCGGAGCGACGGGTTACATCGGAAAAGTCTTCGTGGAGGGAAGCGTCAAGTCTGGCCACGCCACTTTCGCTATGGTCAGAGAATCCTCTCTCTCCGATCCCGTTAAGGCCAAACTCGTCGAGAGTTTCAAAGATCTTGGCGTCACCATACTCTACGTAAGTTGACTATTAAACCCTTTCTCCTGCGACTCTTACGTATATGTGTTTCCAGCCATGATTCAATTTTAATTCGAATTGTATAGAGCTGCCTTTTTCGTGTGAACACTCGAGAATTGTAACGAACACTCGAGAATTGTAACGATTAGATTTTAAGCATAATAGTTCCAAACGCATTCATAGTTGTACCCTCCCAAAACTGTCTAGAATAAAATGTTTGGAAAACGCGTAAAATCACGTCTGTATAAAACCACGTTGACCTGCTTTCTTTTTTACAATGCTCTTCTAAGCTTGCATATATATGGTGTTTTTTTGAATCTTTGAGTCCGATGATTCTTGTTGTGATAACAACAGGGAAGCTTAAATGAGAAAGAAAGCTTGGTCAAAGCAATCAAACAAGTAGATGTGGTGATTTCTGCTGTTGGTCGGACTCAGATTCTAGATCAGGTCAATATCATGGACGCCATCAAAGAAGCTGGAAATGTCAAGGTCCGTTTCTCAACCTCTTTCTTTTCTTTTGTATAGATGCATACATTTTTGAATTAACATGAGGTGGTGATGACTTGAAGATCTATAGTCTCTACACCCGAACCATAATATATAATATTAGTTTTGTCCGAATGTCACTCAATCTTGCGACTTTCAGACTTTTGTTTATATTGTGGATGTACATTACATCCATAGTTTCTGACAGGATCAAGAAGAAGCTCAATATATATTTTTTACAACGAACTTTTCTTTTAATGCAGAGATTCTTACCTTCGGAATTTGGCAACGACGTAGACCGTACGTTGGCCATCGAGCCAACGCTATCGGAGTTCATCATGAAAGCTCAGATACGTCGTGCCATAGAAGCCGCGGAGATACCTTATACGTATATTGTCACAGGTTGTTTTGCTGGTTTTTTCGTACCTAGTTTGGGTCAATGCCACTTGCGAGTCACAACTCCTCCTACAGACAGAGTTTCCATCTACGACAGTGGCGATGCCAAAGGTACTCGAATGGAGCGCAGCACGCCCAGTTCAGTTAACTTGTCATCATTATATGTGTGAAATTTTGATTCTTTTGTCTTTTCTCCTCTGTTTTTAGCTATTATCAACACCAAAGAAGACATTGTTGCATATACAATGAAAGCTGTTGACGACCCGAGAACACTTAACAAGATTCTCTACGTCCATCCACCCAAGAACATTGTCTCGCAGAACGATATGGTCAGTTTGTGGGAGAGAAAGATCGGTAAAACTCTGGAGAAGATTTATGTTTCAGAGGAAGAGCTTCTCAAAAGCATCCAAGGTAATCGATCACTTTTACCATGCAAACATTTTTCTTTTAGTAATCAGGCAAACGTATTACTGAAAGTCTTTTCTTTTCACTTGTGCAGAGGCACAACCTCCAATGGATTTTGTGATGGGTTTGATCCATACAGTACTTGTGCAAGGTGATCTTACCTCCTTCACTATAGACCCTTCTGTTGGAGTAGAGGCTTCCGAGCTTTACCCTGATGTCAAGTACACCAGTGTCGATGAGTTTCTCAACCAGTTTGTTTGAGAACAAACTACATCCTTTTATATTGCATGTACTGTTTTAATAATCTGGAGGTCCAATATTTCGAATTTTGGACGCTATTCTTAATTCAAACGAGGCTTATTATTTGATTGATACAATACAAAACATAAAGGTCCAAGAACATTATTTTACTGATAGAGAGAAGATAAGACCTTGAACCACATCATCACACCAGTTATCTTATCTCATAGTGGTGATGAAACAACAGATGGAACTAGTAGTTTTTTTTAGGGGTTGACCTTGTGTTCCCATCCTGCGATCACATACTTCTCCTCGGTCTTTGTTTTCTCAAAGGAGTCGAGAGAGAACAAAGCCTTCATGTAGCCATGAACATGTGGCAAGCTCTCTGGGACAGACCAGCTTTTGTAGTGGCCAAGAGCGACCTTGAGATGGTAAAGCTTCGGTGCTAAGCTTAGATCCACGGCGCTGACTTTTCCCCCGGCGATGAAAGGACCATCGTGAGTCTTGAGATGATTCTCGAGAGCTTCTAGCTCATCGAGCAAGGCCTTCTCTGATCCGTCGCTGGAGTCTTTGCTCTTCAGGAAAGTCACGAAGGTACCGAAGATTTTGGATCCAACGGAGGCAAACTCGGGAGGGGTTTTGAGAGATGGCTCGGGGTACTTCTCCTCGAGAATGCCGGTGATGACGTCGGAATCAGACACCCACTTGTCGTCGTTCTTAAACACTGGTACTTTCCCTTCAGGACTGATGGCTAAGAACCTGCACCATATATAACCAAAGCCAGCTTCTGGTTAAAACAATGCTCAACAGTTATAAATCTAGCGACAAAGAACCCATTTTTTTGGCGAAACAAAGTCAATCAAATGAAACAAGATAGAGAGATCTAAGGTTTTTCGGGTGAGAGATTCTGACCATTGAGGTTTGTCGGAGATGTTAATCAGATGCATTTTGTAGGGCAAATTCTTCTCTTCGAGGGTGAGAAGAACCCGTTGGCTGAAAGGGCCTGAAACGACAAAACACTTGTCTCATAAATTTTACATTCGTAGATCATCAACGATTAAAATAAAAACTAAGAATTTGCAAAATCAAAGCTTTAAGAAAAAATGTTAAAAGAGAGGGAGAAGAAGTTACAGTCGCCGAGAACATCAGGGGCACCAACGGCGGCTTTCACGCAGACTTCGAGAGCCATCTTCTAACTATTCTTTTTTATTTATTTGGAGCGATGGAATAATCATTGAGTTAAGCAGTGCTTTTAAATAGAGTCCTCACACACACTCTTCTGTGGTTCTACCAAACCAGTGGTCCATAATTGCCGACCCTTTGAGAAGGACGATGTTATCTTTTCCACGTGTTGTGCGTGGCAAGAGAGATCATTTGAAGGTTTGTACTCTGTCGGTAAGGTTCTCTCACGGTTTTAGCACAATGTTAACTTACCGGCAACACTAATGCAAAACAAAAACTACCAATTTGTGATTCAGATCTGTACTAATTGATTAATTAATTTAGGGATCATCACTGGGGTCAGACGGAATATTATAAAATTCGGTTTAGCGTAACTATTTGGCCTTGATCACTTTCTTAAGACCATATCCGGTTAAATTCAGAAAGTTATCCATGGTTAAATTTTTCGTAATAATTTATTTGGTTCAGTTAGCGGTTTGCTTGAACCAGAATAAACCAATCTAATTGTCATGGACTCTAGGGGATTCGCCGTTCCAGAGTGTTCCCTTCACTTTCAACTTCGTCACCGAGTCCTTGCCTGTTAACTCTACGGTCTTGGAAGGTGTAGACGACACAATGGAAACTCCAGGCAGAGCATTTTACTTCATCGGATTTTGGATTCATTTCGCGGTCCTACAGATAAACTCTTATAGGATGTCTCTCAATGTAGTATCCAGGCATCGGACACTGATGCATTCTATTTGATAAGGCTCCTATTGTGGATAAGGAAAGATTTTGTTGCACCAATTGGGAACGTTCAGATTGGAAGAGGATCATCTATTTGGTATGGATGCGTCCTCCGAGGTGGGCAAGCTACTAAGCTTAACTGTTTGTATGTTTGACTGATTTGATTTCTTTTACAGTGACCAAAGTTTTGTTTGAGATTATATCATCTACGTCTGTTTCCTTAGTTAGGTCAACTGAGTAGAGAATAAATGTATGTTCTTTTGTCTTCTTATATGGTTTAGTGATGAATAAGAAGAGTACAAGACTGCTCAATGTTATACTTTAATCTTCTTTTGATGAAACGTATGAGTATTTGATATCCACTTGTATCGAATTTGAGTTTAGTCATCAATGTAAGTATGTGTTATTTCTTTCTTTCTTTTCTGTGATATGTCTTTATTTAGGTTATATGGTTTTGGAATTAGATTTGTCCTTTTGTACAGAATGCTATTATGTCACTCAACATTGGTACTGTATGGTTAAGCCTATTACTTCTTACCAGGAAACAGTCGACTAACGTATCAGTCTAAACTTGCTCTTTTTTTTTTTTTTCTTGCGCAGGGGATGTGAACACCGTTAGTTTTGGATTAGGAACTAATATTCAGGACAACTCACTTGTGCATGTGGCAAAATCAAACTTAAGTGGGAAGGTGCCTCTAACCATTAGCGGAGACAATGTAACCATTAGTTAGTGGGAATCTCTTGCTGTTTGTTTTGCAGTTGTCTGATATTCATGCATCTCTGCGAATCATCTGGGATATTGTTTTAAACTAGATATATAACAAATCATTTACATGGATGTACTGTTGAGGATGAGGCCTTTTGTCGGGATGGGTACGACACTTCTTGACGGTGTGGTCGTTGAAAAGCATGGCTTGGTTGCTGCTGGTGCGCTTGTGACACAAAACACTAGAATTCCTTCTGGAGAGGTATAATTTTGACTACAACATTTTCATTATCTGAAGACCCGTAAGCTCATTTGTGCTGAAATACTTCTATTGCTACTTAGACAGCATAGCCTATACATTGAAAATGCCGTTTCTTTTTATGACAATTGTCTCTAATTCTGAGATTATCAAAGATTAGATGCGAAGTTGAAATGAAGACTATGCAGTTTTAGTCTATAAGCTCTTCTCTTCTGTCTGGATAAAACATAATTTATCCACCTTTCAGATGCAGTAATAAAAGGACAACTTTCATTCCAAGACTAATAAGGTGAAAGTGCATTTTAAATAGTCAGGAATGTTCTTCTATTTATGGTTTACCAGGATGTGTATACAAAACGGTGTCTGTATCTCATCGTGACCGATTTAACTTCTTCAACGGCCATAATTACTGACAGATTTAACACTTTTTAACATATCGGTCTATAGTGACCATGGGGAAGCTCCGTAATGAGGAGATTGATTTTTTCCCCGAAGTCAGCTGAAAACTACTCAAACCTGGTGAAGGCTCACGCGGCAGAGAATGCAAAGCCACTAAATGCGATCGAGTTCGAGAAGGGTCTGCGCAAGAGGTATGCTCAAAAAGACGAGGAGTATGACTCAATGCTTGGTATTGTGAGAGAAACTCCACGGAACTTAAAGTGATAAAGAAGCCATGCGCGTCCTTCAAATGTGAACTGGTTTTTTTTCTGGGGTATGCTTTCCGACCGAAACCTTAATAGTATGAGATGTCTCAATAAGATTATGTTTCGGTCTCTGGTTTGAATAATGGCAGGTAGAGTACATTAGAGTAGACTTTTCTTCATCGTTTCTTAGGGAAGGAGGAAAAACTTTGGATGCTATTAATTTGGTTTGAAATTAAGAATCAATGTTATGAAAAATGAGGGGGTGAGTAATAATAGACTGATATGCATGTGCAGATTCATGTGCGCCTATGTTGCTATGAAGAATAAAGATCCATCTCTTGGATACATTTTATATAATTTCTACAAAATTATTAGTGGGGTTGATGGTATTGGTACCGTGAATTACGCTTGCTTGGTCGTCTTTAAAAAAGAAAGGAAAAATTATGTGTGAATAAAATCAAATCTTGTATCGTGTATCTTATTATGATTCGTCTCTTTCTTTTTGTCAAACGGCGTTTCTTTTGTTGAAATTTATATGTTGTTAATATTCGTCTTTGCTTTCCATCCTTCCGTTGCAGTTTCTGCAGGAATCATAATAAAATGTTTGGCCACTAGATTGTAATTATGTGTATAAACTTGGTTGAACTTTTCATGATTGTGTTGCGTACGTTCAAAGTGTTAAGACTGATGAGTCTAGTATATGTATATAATCCATAGCTAATAATTTCTTAAGCAAAAGAAAACCATAGAAAATGTGGCAAATTGCAATCTTTATCTTCCTTTTTTTTTTTAACCACAATAATCTTTTCTTGTTATATGCGGCGCCAAATGCGATGCACACTCAACGACACGAGTGAACAATCATTCAGGGAAACAAATCAAGAAAAAAGCGTTATCTATCACTGTATAATTGTAGGGATAATCTCGTAAATTAACATATCTTCTTCCTCGCCTAGTCTCGTCTCCTCCACCACCGAGTATATAAACTGATACGTAGCCAAAGCAAAAATATCGGGCAAGGCTGCAGAGGGGGTGCGCATATACAGATACACAAAACAAATAGAGAGAAATAGATCTCAGAGAATGGTAGCTGAAGCCTTGCCCAATAGCCACGAAGCAGCTCCAGTGGTACTTGGACTCCAACCAGCAGCTCTTATCGACAACGTCGCTCCCGTCGATTGGTCCTTACTCGATCAAATTTCCGGTGATCGCGGTGGCTCCATTCCCGTAAGAGAATCCTCTCTTTGCCCTCAATTCTGTTCCCCCCCCCATTGGTTTAGGACTAAGAGTTTTGATTCGAATTGAAAATCATCATCTTCTAGGTGCAAAAGGATGAGTTAGAGCACATACTAAAAGAGCTTAACACACATATCACCGCGGCTCCGTTAAAGAAGATGGCTGGAGGAAGTGTGGCTAATACTGTTCGAGGATTGAGTGTTGGGTTCGGTGTAGCCACGGGGATCATCGGGGCTTATGGAGATGATGAACAGGGGCAGTTGTTTGTGAGCAATATGGGTTTCAGTGGTGTCAGTATCTCAAGGTTGAGGAAGAAGAAAGGTTCCACTGGGCAGGTTTGTTTTCTGCTCTCAATTGTTGAATTGTGCGTTTCTTTATTTGGAAAAGAGTTGGTTTTGATCTTTCTTTTAAAATGGTTTAGTGCGTTTGCTTGGTTGATGACTCTGGTAATCGCACAATGCGACCATGTCTCTCCAGTGCTGTCAAGATTCAGGTTTGTTTATTCTCCTTTTTTTGAGTTATTTATAAGATACGATTGTAAAAGCTAATTCTCTTTTTCCAGGCTGATGAATTAAGCAAAGAAGATTTCACTGGCTCTAAGGTTAATAGCTAGCTCTCTCTCTATTCTTTCTTTGTCAATAGCAAGCATTGTACAACAACGACGTTGATGGTCTTGCTCTCTGTTACAGTGGTTGGTCCTAAGATATGCAGTTATTAACTTAGAAGTAATCAAAGCAGCTATTGGATTTGCCAAGCAAGAAGGTCTTTCTGTTTCTTTGGATTTAGCTAGTTTTGAGGTAAACAAAACTTAATTACCCATTTGAGATATGATCTGTGACTTTACTAATGATTAAGCATTTGAGCTTGTTTCGTTTGAATTAAAAAAAGATATAAACGTTCTTGTGATTAGATGGTCCGGAATTATAGATCAGAGCTGAGACAGCTTCTGGAGTCTGGTAACATAGATCTTTGCTTCGCTAACGAGGATGAAGCAGCAGAGCTGCTAAGGTAATCTGATGTTTATATATCCCATGCAAAGATCTACTTTGTTTTTTTTTTTTCCCATTTGCTTAAGTCCACAACAATATACTCTTACACTCTAGGTTGTGAGTTTCAGGGGTGAGCAAGAAGCGGGCCCGGAGGCTGCTCTTGAGTTCCTAAGCAGACATTGCAGTTGGGCTGTGGTAACTTTAGGGTCTAAAGGGTGCATTGCAAAACATGATAAGGAGGTTTGTCTTTTCTAAAAATAAAAACTCAGTAACTTGTAAAGTAGCTTTACGTTTTAACTTAGAGATAACTCTTCTCACTTGCTTGTGAGAACGTTTTTGCTATACAAAGCCGTAGTTCAAATTATGATATAAAACCTAGAACCTTTGGTGTTTAATCTCATCTCATAACTTGAACAGGTGGTACAAGTACCGGCCATAGGTGAGACAATAGCTACTGATGCCACGGGAGCAGGTGACCTATTCGCCAGCGGGTTTCTGTATGGATTGATAAAGGGATTGCCTTTGGAAGAGTGTTGCAAAATGGGATCATGCAGTGGGGGATCAGTCATCCGTGCTCTTGGAGGAGAAGTAACCCCAGAGAACTGGCTGTGGATGCATAAACAGTTGCAGTTGAAGAACTTACCGGTTCCTGACATTCGCAACTGATGATCAACCCCAGATTCTGGCATGTCATCTGGCTTCAAGTTTCAAGTAATTGCGCCCTAAAAAGGGTCCATTTCATATGTGAACTCCTCTTATGCTTTATGTTCTTCACAGAGAACCTGTCTTTCATCATGCATTGTATCTGTACTGAAGTCTCACTTTAATTCAGTACACAATTGGTTGTTTCCAAATTTATGTGGAAAAGAGTAAAAAGGGTTTATAAGGGTTTAGTGTTTGAAGTTTGCTGTGGCTCACAAGGATCAATTATTTGTCCATTTAGCTAAAAAACAGATTTCACAAAGTGAATTTTGAGTTTGACATGATTGAGACACTAGTTTGTTCAGGGAAAAGGCGAATCATCCTAGCTTAGAGCGAAAAATGGCAGCATAAACCGTTACTTTAATCGTTAACGGATAGAGCTTGTGCTCATAATCTGATTTCTTTTGTGAAGCTGTAGCAATCACTACTGCAAGTTAGTTGTAGTTCTATCAAACAAGTGATTTGTCCTGCTGAAGTAGATTAACAGAAGTGCGACACGGCCTCTTCTATAGATTTTATCACTAGACATATACAGTGGTAACTCCCAAGCACAGACGGGATTTGGTTATATAACTCGAGCTAAAGATTACTATATGAGTTGCAACAGAACAAAAGAAGACGAAACAGTGACACTCGAAGAAGATTCAGAGAATTATTTGTTATCAAAGACTTGGACATATGTGTGTTGTTTGTTCAGATAATCAGATGTTATGTTTGCATCAAAAATTATAAACTTTTAAAACGTTGATGCGCAAGTCCATCTCTGGTTGTAACTGTAAGAACATGTTTGATATCTTTTCATATACAACCTAGAATTTGAACCAAGATACCTCTAGTCTGCTGCTAGAGCTGGACCACCCATATGTTATAATAAAAGTGTGCCAAAAAAAAAATCTATAGTATTTAAGTCAAAGCTGTTCGAACGAAATTGTACGGTGGTCAAATCAGAACTGGAATCTGGCTAAGCTCTAAAAACTTTATCGAACAGGCATGTAAACAGAACTAATTAATTACACTTTTATTTTCTTTTGTCAACATCTAATTATTTCTTTGATAACATGGAAATTTATGTGTAAGTGTTGTGAACTTGTGATTATGACAAAGATTGTTTGATGGCGACCGCAGCATCGGGCAGTGTTTGGATCCGCTGCACATAAATACACCAGCTTCTGTCTGTACTTTCTTTTGAGCCCCTCCATTTTCCGAAGAGATGGATTCAGCCTCTTATCTTTAAAAAAATGTTAGAGCAGCTCCAACTATAGATAGTAAAACTATATACAATAGATTCAACACACAACACCTTCCACATCATCTTCTATTTCTTCTACATCAGTTTCTTTCTTTTCCATTTAATAATTCAACATCCACTCATTTTTTATACTCTACAATGATTTAACTAATAAAATTCAATACCCTAACCTACCATTTTTATTTTCCATATTTTTATTTTGTTATATATCTTTTATTTTGTAACTACATATTAATAATAATAATTAGTTTATATTAAATTACAATACTTAAAAGCTAAATTAATGATTTGGTATGTTTTAGGGTTGGTTAGGATGAGGAAACTGATTTTGAAATGGATAGTTGTTGGGATTTGGATAGTTAAAAGGGTAATTTGAAGAAATTTTGGTATTATTAAAAGGGTTTTTGTTGGGATCTATTTTTTCAAAGAAGATAAAAAAATATAGAAACGAGAGTTACGAGAGGCTAAAGATGAGTTTTTTCTGTGTCCAAATCTAATGAAACAAGTCTTTATTTATCGAGTATGAAAAATGATAAATTTTGATAATTTTTTTTTCTAAAATAAATATTTTAATATACAATAATTGAATCATATAGTGTAAGAGAGAGAAAAAAAACTTAAACACAGCCAATCAGAAAAAGTCACTCGAACCCACTTTCTCTTTAGCGAATAGAACTGGGCCACGTCATATATTGTCTCTCTCCTTCTCACCCAAATTCAACGGGTTTAATTTTTTCAGCTAGTTGTGTGCCAGCTCATTTTAAACAAATCATTAAACCAACCAGTGCACATTTTCAGCGGTTGAATTAATATTTTCAACACACCATTGCACTTGGTCTAAGAGAGTTCCTGGTATTTATTTTTAAAAAAAGAAAAAAATAATGATAAAATTAAAAGAGGAAATGAACAAAAGTTCTCATTTGAGATTTTAAAGAAACTGTTAAAATACCTAAAAGACAGATGTTATCATGTGAAAGAAAATTAGTGTTTTTATTGGGTTAGAGAAAATAAAACATAGCTGAGTAATTACAATAAATTAAAAAAAATTTAGAAACTTTATGGTTTCTAACTGATAGAGTTTGATATTACACCTCCATCTTTGGACTTTTATTATGTTTGTAAACTGTTAATTGTTTACAAACATAAAAGCGAGAATTTCAATATTGTGCCAGTAGATCTGGTCAGGAATGAATCTTCATAGGACGGTTCAGATGATGCAGTTAGGCGTAGATCTTCATAAGCTAGATAGTATTATCGGTTGTCGAATCTTCTATGTAATCTTTCCATAATTGTAATATCATAATAGATCAGCGTTAAAAAAAAACTATTAATTGCTTTGAGCACGTGACTCATCCATCTCTCACGTGGTTTTCGGGTCTTGACCATTTTGGACTTCCATGACCCTCGCGAGTGTGATACTATCCAAAAACTATGATACATATAATTATTACTTGATGCAAAAGAAAATTTTACTTAAGGAAAGATTAAAAGAAACAAGCTCTATTGATAAATGTCCCGAATCTTATACAGTACTTTCATATCAAAAACTTGCTAAATCCATAGGATATGCTTTCTATAAAAGGACCACTCTAGTTTCAAGTGATCGTACCTGTCTCGATCAGTCTCAATGCATCTCTTTTCTCCAACATAATATTTTCCTCTCCCATTGAAAATTGTAATATTTTCCTTCATCAATTCTCCCACTTTCCCTAGAAAATTTTATCATATATTCTCACGTGACTTTCCCGTTTTGTTTTCCCGGAAACCCTAAGAATTATTTCACACACACACATATATATATATACACCACAATCAAGCTCAAGAATCCTATATACCAAAAAATAAAACAATGGAGGCGGAGAACTATGAGGAGACTAAGAGACATGACAATACGTTTACCTTACATAGCATTTTATTCATCGTCCAAGTCTCAGCCGGCTTAGCCTTCGCCGGTTACTGCGGTTACACGCCGATTGTTAATTTACTAGAAGGATTCTTCCTTTGGTTGGATTGGTTCCGTTTGGTTCTAAGAAACATTTTCTTCATTTTCATCATCCTCAACGCTCTCATCGGCTCCATTTACTTTACTTTCCTCAAAGCCACCGAAAAAAAGAAACCGAGTCCCTATAATGAATACATCACCGCCGTGCCCTCCGTCATCCCTTCTTCACCGGAGTCGTCTTTTGCCCCGACGGAGGAGGTTGGTGACTACTGTGGTGGTGGATATCATTGTAATAACTCGAGTTATCAGGAGAGTGTTCAGCGGCCATTTCAAGCGGTTAGTACGGTTGAGGAGAGTAGTTGCTATGAACGAGTGGTGATGGAGACGAGTTCTAAGAGCTGCAGGAGGACGATGAGCTCGGAGAAGAAGATGAGGAAGACGAGGTCGGCCACGGTGGAGTATCATCATAGGACGGAATCGGAGAGAGTGATGAAAACGGCGGCGTCGTGCTGCAGGTCGCAGGCGATGATGGATGAGATGAGCAGCGAGGAGTTTCGTATGACGGTTGAGACTTTTATCATGGAGGAGAAGAAGAGGATGTATGGCTGGCAAAACGGCGTCGCCGAACAGTGGCAAAACGGTGGCCCTCAGCTGCAAAACGGCGTCGCCGAACAGTGGCATAACGGTGTCCCTCAGTTGCAATACGGCGTCCCTTATCAGTGGCAAAACGGTTACCCTCAGTTGCAAAACGGCGGCGTTCACCATTGGCAAAACCGTTTCCCTCAGTTGCAAAACGGAGGCGTTGGCCAGTGGCAAAACGGTTTCCCTCAGTTGCAATGGCAGCCTGATTATGATGGGACTACTAGTAGTCATGGTCCGTACTTAGCTATTTCGAATTAGAGAGAGGCGAATATGTAGAAGTAACATAAAAAATAATTCTCAATTTGATTCTATTAGATCATAGGAAAATTTGGATTTTAAGAGTTTCTATTGTATTTTATGTTTCGAAATTTAATTTTGGTTGTTTTTTACGTCTAGTAATTAGGCCAACCCCAATACTAAAGTTCTTGATGGGGTTCTATCTAATTAAAACAAATCAAAAAAAAAAATATGTCAGAAAAGTTTATTTGCAATGGAACTTTAGAGAATCAGTTTAAAACCTTTGAATATAGATGTCATCTTTCAACTGAATAACTTTTTATATAAAATACAAAAATAAATAAAACTAAATAATTATCATAATATTAATGTTTTTATTACTAACAACTTGAATTGGATATCTCTACCATTGGAGTTGCACATGAAATGAAAGGCTGGCACTTTTTTAACATAAAACCATTTAATTAACTCGACGTTCTATAGTTGTTATACAAATAAGATACAAGCAAGCAAGAATCTGAAGACAACTCGAGTAAAAAACATTGTTGAAGGAGCAATATTTAGCAAGAATGTGTGCGGTGTGCCTCTCTATTTGAGTCTTGAAGGATACTCTGTTTAGAGGGTGCCACTTATTGACTAGTTTGGGTTCGAAATGGTTATATAATATTCTGGTTTTCTAAGCACGCCAGTCAACTTGGTTCATCTATTTTGTTTTTTCAAAGTTTAGAAAACTAGCCACTATATACTCTGCTAATGGATACCGTTTGAGTCTTTGAGAGATTAAGCCATCAGTACTGTGCAAATTTTGAAATTAATCATGTTCGTTATCATAAAAAATTCTAGAATCTTTTTTCATAGTTGATTTTAAAAATATTGAAAAGTCTCATAAAAATGATTTTTTTTTTCTTTTAGTCTTCTTTTATCTTACTGTTTCCTATTATTAATTATGTAGATAGAAACTCATCTAAAAGAGCTCTTAAACAACAAACTAAGTTTATTTTTCTTTAATTTTTTTGAAACACTTTTTTTTTTTAAACACTAAGTTTATTTTTCTAACAACATATGCTTTATTTTAAATTTAAATCACACATTTTTTATTCTTGAAGCAAATGACATTACATATACTTCATCAATTAAAAAGTACAAAATCATGTCATTGTAGGTCCAAAGACATGTAAAAGAAGCATAGGTTAAAACATGATCAATCCATTCTCACGAGCGAAACAATAATAAGAGCGTATTGAGGCGAGCTTACATACAAGTATTCTCCCACTATCTTTGCATACCTTTCAAAAAGTTCGTCCATCACGTTTTGACCAAATGTAGGTTCAAGCATCGCCTCTACCACGGCTCGTATTGTCTTAGCCACTCTTCGTCCACTAGCTATGGCTTCGGGCTTGGAGCGTACTATGTCATAGCTTTTCTCGCTGATACTCACACCTTCCCAATCAACCGGACTTATCTCAAGTCGATCAATCGAAAAAGTACCTTCTTTCTCTATCACCATTTTCAACTCTTCAGAGCTCGCAGCATAGTAAGGAGCGTTAAAAGCATCGATATCCTCTTCTTCGATGATACCCTTTAGATGAAGAACATAAAAGAAGGAACATTTTAGTTATGAGTTATTGAGTATTAAACTTGATTTGGCTATATTATTTGTTGCTCCAATAATCATATGGGTTGGCTATTATCATTCGTCCAAGAATCCAAGATCTTGTTGGAGCGAGTAGACCCAAGATTTACATTAGTTTGATCAAATATCTAAAAAGCTCAGGAACTAATCATGAATGGGCTTTGCGAAAAATCCAGGCTACATTAATTGAGATATAAAGTGATTTTCGTTGTCTACTTGATTTCTACTGTAGTTTCGGACGTATTTTGTCATATTCGCTACTGTTTGGCACTACCAAACAAAACGTGTATGGTATCAAAATATGTGCAATTGTGCATATGATATGTACTATCAGTTTACATAAATTGGCTAAACTGAAACATCTGAGACTACTCAATAAATTTGGAAAGGAACAGATGGGGCCACATTACCAGGATAACTTAATTGGTCAAGTAACGTGCCACGGTCAGATCCCTAGAGTAATATTGGCCATATATATCTAAAAGACTAGGTACTTGTTGGTTCTAATTATATGTAAACATATTTGCAACACCATACCTCATTGGCCATGGACATAAGCGCTTGAGCTAGGAGCTCCCACTGAAAGCAAGCTTCTTCGGTTGTAGGATCCGGTGAGGTTCTACCAAGGAACGATAAAACCATTCGGCCTCCAGGAACCAACTCCTCGGATCGCGATCGCAGAAAGGCCGAGAAATCGGTTTGGAATTGAAGAGTATAGGCCTTTTGTGCACTCTCAGGACTTGTCTTCGATATGTATATCTTCCCCTTGTTGTCTAGATTAGCTGTTATGACCACTCCATCTTCGTTGTTCGCCTCACCACATGGAACCTTGTATATGGATGATAATTTCATTTGTTAGCAGGTACTAATTATCATAGTGTAATATTTAGATGAAATGATGATATATACAATTATTTTCTAGTGTGAAGTATGATATGTCATAGGTGAACCACTAGGTTTTCCGTTTTTTTTTTTTGGTTTCTCGAATAAGAAAGATTCCCACCCACTAGATTTCTCTTGATAAAAGGTATATTAGTTGCGTCAATATTTTCCTGGTGCTGTATAAAGCTGTTTCTTAGTTTAGATATTTATTAAAAAGATTAATTAATTGTAACTACGATTATCCATTCTTAATACTCCATCAGTTTTTTAAAGAATGTGATTTTAATTAACACTTTTCAAACAAATTATAAAAGATTAAAATGCACATATATTTTTATTAATTATACCTAGTTAAACAATAATATTTGAGATAAACAAAATTATTTATAATGTCAATGTATTTTTAATTAATATTAAGCTTAAAATAAATATAAATTGAATAAGAATTCTAAAATGGCACTTTTTATGTAATAAAGATGGTAAATGACACTTTTTAAGAGAGTAAGAGGGTAATATATTAGATTTAACAATTCAATGTTCAGAATGTAAGTTAGCTAATGGCATTAATATTTTCTTTTTTGAAAAAAAAAAACTAGTTATTTAACACATACTCGTAAATATCATACATTCATAAGTAAAATTTGCATAGAGAAACAGAAACCACACCTGAGACAACCAGTGTAAACTAGAAGAAGAATGAACAAAGTGAAGGCTCCGGCGAGGAAACAAACGTCCGTAGAAAGATCCAGGAACCGCCGACACAAAACACGGTCCTCCTCCTCCGCGCTGAATACCTAAAGCCGCATTATTATTACTTTCTCTCTTCTTAAGCCGGTCGTAGAACTCTGGCAAAGAAGCGAAGATGTAGTTGAAGTCATTGCTAGGAAGGTCGTTGAGAGAGACTCTTAGCTCAGGGACAGGACGGTGGAGGTCAGGACACAAGTTTTGGATTGTATCTACGATATTGGAGATGGACAATAGACTGTTGGGACCGGAGGAGCAGCCTAAGTCGGCGATCCCAAAGCTCGAAATTTCAGAACTGCTCATCATTAGCTTCTTCAAGGTCTCGTCCAATACTCTTCTGCCTAGAGATATTATGTTGCTCTGCGAGTTAAATAAACATTTTCCACATGTGTTGTTAAAAAAATTTGTTCTAGAACCAAAATAAATATAAAATATAGATGGATTTTGACATTACAATATATACTATTTTGCGTACACATGACTACTATGAATATTTTTTATATAAACCTGAGCGGTGGAGTTTTTGGCATAACTTGTTTCACCGCTTCCCTTGTTCATGTGGAGAGTTCGCATCACTTCCATTTCTCTCTCTGTGTCTCTTTCTAAGGCAGAAGGTTAATGAAGAAAATAATTGATGTTGGGTCGGTATATATAAGGGAATAGGGTAAGTGTGGTGAGAGAGCAGCTCTATAGCAGCCACAACCACATTCAACTTATGTACGTTGCGTTTATCTCTCCATAGTGTTCTCTTCTTACGGATATCCTTTATATTACTGAACATTTTAACCAAAAAAGTCCTTTATATTAAAAATTGTTCAAGGTGATTCGAAATTAAAAAAAAAGGTGATTTGAAATCATGTGCGGGTTACAAGTCATTCTAGATTAGAATAAATTAGTAATATAATATAATTTTATTACTTATTCCTAGTTATATAGTTTTCAGGTGATTTAGAATAAAACTAACTCCAATATTTATCCAATCAGATTGAAGTTCTACGTTTGGATAAGGTACGTTACGTAGACTTTTTTTTGAACATATACGTAGAGATCTTTCTCAAAAATAAAAAACATATACGTAGAGATGCCCTTTGTATTTGTTCTTTTCTTTTGTCCTTTGTTTTGAGAATTACTTGTTCTCCTCTTACTCCTACTACATACAGGTACATGATACTGATCGGTGATACTAACTAAGGGACCTAATCTTCGTTTGTTGTGTTCCTCAGTATTAGGCCTTCGATGGATCCGACTATATATCCAGAAATCATGTATCTTCATCAATCGACTGAATGGTGAAAACAATATAAGAAATTAGTGATATTTTGATTATTTTCATTTACAGGGTCGATGGTGTTAAAATGAAATTTTTTGATAAGTTTACGAAAACTGAATTTTTTTCGGTCATCAACTTAAACAAATTCATATTCCCTCTGTAAACCACATTGGTAGTCCCGCATTCATGTGAACGACGAAAGACGGTTGTTTTCTGAATTAGACGAGTTATTTTAAATGTGAAAGAATATACCCAAAACACATGGGTAAAGAATAACATAGTGTTTTGTTTGGTATCTTTTGGATACGGAAACGTTTTCTTTTTCGTTAGGTCTACAAAGTCTAAAGACTTTTCTGTATTGATTAATAGTTAGGTATGAATGATTAAGTTGTTAACAATCTTATTAACAACGTTCCAAACCAATACTGATATATTTCGAGTAACGGCGTATTAGCAGACAATTATAAACTACAGTTAACTGATTGATTTTAACTGATGGGCCTGAGGATTTGTCTAGATCGACTGCATGCTACAGTTAAACTTATATTGTATAATTAAATCGGTTTTGTCTTTTCGAGTATTTAAGGCAGGCAAGAAAACACCAGTTTAGGTCACTTCACATGCCTTTTGTCTTGTATGTGCGTTTACGGTCCCATATTTACGTATAAATTGTGCTAGCTAGGGCTTAGTAATGTCAACACATAAGAGGTACCAACTACTGGGTTCAAGTCGGCGATTACTGGCTATTGTACATGTATTTATATTTGACTTGCTTTATACAAATAAAAAAGTTTAAAATATATTCTTATTAAAAACTAGTACTTGCTATCTCAAATACTTAATCAAAGACGATGTTCCGACTCCGGTAGTGGATGCAGGGAGCGACAAATTGCTATGGCGACATGGGGAAGACGACTACAAAGCATGGTTCTCTTCATCACAAATATGGGAGCAAGTGCGAGAGAGGAGCCCAAAAGTGATATGGAGCGAGTTGGTATGGTTTCCACAAGCTATACCTCGCTTCTCATTCATTGCATGGCTCGCTGTTCGCAATCATCTCTCTACAGGTGATCGCACCCAAGCTTAGGGTGAGCACCAACACTGTCGACTCTGTGGTGAGCCACAGGAAACGCGAGACCATATCTTCTTTGGTTGCCCATATACGTATACGGTCTGGACAGAGACGGTAGATCATTGTTACCAAGACCAAATCTAGACTGGAACATCACTATCACAATGCTCCTCTCTCGGCGTAGAACAGCTACTGTCACCTGCCTGCTTTGTCTCTCTTTCCAAGCCTTCATACACAACATTTGGTGTGAGCGAAACAGCCGCAAACATAACGGCACCTTTCGTACTGCACCAGAACTTATTCGGAAGATTGATAAGATTATCTGAAACAGAGTCTCTTCTCTGCGTCACAAAAATGTTGCTTTCTATAGCAACATGATGATTGAATGGATGGGAAGAACAGCATAATTTTATCTGCTCCTTAGCATACTATTTTAGCTTTACAAACGCTACCAAACTCTATCGTATTGTAAACATTTTTTTTGTTGATAAATAAATTTAACATTTCAACAAAAAAAAAAAATAATACTTTAATAAAAATAGATATGAAGATTTACTTTGTTTATAAATGAAAAACATAAGATCTATTTTATAAAAAGAAAACATAAATACTTTGATATAGAAGCATTGAATATTTTTGACGAATTTATTTTTCATTTAATAATTAAATAATGAAATTAAAATATACATATGGAAATGATAGCAACGTAGATATTTTGTGGCAAGAAACCAGTAGAAAAAATATGACTCTTAGTTTCGATACTATATAAATTCGTTCTTAAGATACCATACCTGAATACCATAGACCTCATTACTGTGGAACAGGTAAAAAACGTGACAAAATTGATAATGCTTTCTCACACATATTTGTCTTGAGGAATAATTCGAATGTTATATTTTCTTCAAAAGATAAAATAATTCGAATGTTATTTTTGAAACTATATGATGTTCCACGAATCGTATGCCATGGGGTCCAAGAGAAAACAAATCAAATCATATGTATTTTTAATTCGGGTCTTTGTTCGGTCTATATTAATAATATTTTTAGATTTGAGACCTTTCTATGCCTAAATTGATTGAGATCGTATATTTCAGAGCACTGAATTGTGGCTGTATTGATCACACGAGTTCTTAACAAGCTTGATCGGTTGGTAATTGGTAGGATGGACATCGTTACTCGTTAGTCGGCTTAAATTCACTATTTGATTTGTATTCATCTTAAAAATTTAAATATTTGATGTTGTTAAATCAAGTAATAAATCGACAAATTTTATTACTTGTAAAATCAAGCCAAATATCAATTATCATTATATTTTTAGTATTTGATTTATTACTTGTTTTATTACTTACTAGGGCCGACCCGCGCTACGCGCGGGATCTACTTTGTTAAATGTTTGAGTTGATTTTGTTTTAGTGGATTGGTTATGTATTATATTTGAACAAATATTTTCATGAATTATTTACTTATATATGATTTTTAAATATTGAGAATCAAAAATAGTTGACTAAATTGCATAATACCATGCATATTTATGATTTTTTGAATAAAACAATAAATTTTTTATTAAGAGAGGAATTGTTTTTTTTACATGCTCTTATTCACTTATTATAGACTTATTGTGTATCGTTATTCATTTGGACTTTACAACTATTTACTTAATCTTCACTGTTACATCTCTTGCTTACTTTTTCTTAAAAAAAACTACACCTATTTATTGTTATTGGTGTTTATTGTAACTATATATTTTTGACTGTTTCCAAAATAATACAAAAACAATATGAAACCAAAAATCTGGTAACAAAAAGGTTTCATAACCACAACATAAAAATCTTTCAAAAGTAACTTGTTTCCTTCATATGTTCTAACCACTCTCCAGTTCTTGAAAGCATCTTTTAACTCAGAGGTAGTATGTAATTTACACAAAAGTATTAGTAAGCAAATAAATAGTTTGGGAATCATCTTTGTTGTCTCACATATGAAATTATCCATCTCTTTAAAGATCAATGAGTATAAAAACCACATCCATAGATTCAAATTGTCATATAAATTAGGCTTGTCTTTATACCTGGTCAGAACAAAGGCATTGCATGGCTCATCTATCTTTCTTTAAGCCATTTCATATGATGTCCTTGAATCTTTTCCACACTTGAAGAAATATTTATTTTGCTGTAATTTCGGTATTTTTGACTGTGTTTGAACTTTGTTTGTTTCTTTGTTAACATGACGTGCAGACACTCTTGGGGGATTAAGCAACACTTGAGACGGACTTTTAAAATGATCTCTTCATGATTTTCTTAAATTGGTATGTTTCACAAAAAAAGATTATAACACCTAAAACAACTGTTTATAATGAAAATATAAAAGTAAAAAATCCAAGTTAAAATGTAGAGAAAATATATATAACCACCAATCAAATTATATATGCATGTTAGGACTGGATTTAATATTTGGTGGACCCTATTCAAATATTAATTGAAGCTTAAACTTTTTATGATTATTTTGTTGGACCTTTCAATATGAAGAAAAATTGTATAAATCAATAATTTTTGATAGTTCTTTTATTCAAATTCATTTTGTTGTGGTTAACTAAATTTACTAATACGGTTACTAATATTTTTAATGAGGTTGTGTGTTATTTTAGTTTTGCCGATGTAAAGTTATTAATATAGTTTTCTTTTAATTTTAGTTCATCTATTTTTTTTTCTCATACGTATATCATGTCAGATTAGATATTTATTGATTTTGGTTTGTTAAAACCAAAATGAATTACTCTATTTTTGTTCTTATGTTTTATCATGTTAATTTCTCTACTTGAGTTTTGATCTAAATAAAGAAGTATGTTTTGATAAAATTTACACTTTTTGTGTTATGAGGTTCTATGTTGTTTAATTTTGGCTATGTAGAGTTGTTGTTCTATTTGTTTTATTTTAGATCATGTTTTTTTTCTTATTTGTTTAGTATTAGATCGTTTTATATTACGTCTCTCTTTCAAACCGTACTAAAATTTTTTATTTTCATATCACTTGTAGATTTATGTTCGAGATCTTCTTTTGAATTCATTACATAACCTCTTAAAAATATTCTACGATTTAATGTAGAATAATCTAAGATCTTTTTTATATAAAGTAAACTGTTAATCATATAATATTGTTTTTATATATTGTTCTACTTTGTTTATGTAACTGTTATTTTGAAATATTTTTGTAACTATTTTGAAATAATTTTTGATTATCTACTAATTTTTAGTTTGTTTTGTATCAATATCTTGTTAGTCATTTAACCTGAAATTATTGATCAAAAGGTAAAACATGGGAATAACTTCTTTTATATATTTGTCGATTTTGGTTTGATAAAACATTTAAAAAAATCGTAAATGAACTCTTGTTTATTGTTTTTATGAATTTTTCTAATTTGGAATTTTCTTATATTTTCTCATGTTAATTTTTCTACTTGAGTTTGATGACATAAAAAGAGATATGTCTTTGTAATGATATTTACACTTTTTGTGTAATAAGGATTTATTCTATTTTATTTTTGGCAATGTAGAATTGATGATCTATTTGTTTTATTTTAAGTTATCAAGTTTTTTTTCTTATGTGTTTTTTGTTAGGTTATTTTATAATGTGTCTCTTACTCAGATAGTGCTATAAGTATTTATGTTCAAAGATTTTTTTTAAGTTCATGATGTATTTTAAAATATTAGATGTTTATTTAGATAGAATACCCTAATATATTTTATCTATATCATAAAAAACTTATTTTTTATGTTTCTTGTTTTATTTATGTATTACTTTCCTATAACTATTTTTTCTGTTTTTTAATTATCTTTTAGTTTTTAATTGTGATTTTATATTAATATTTTGTTAATTTGTTTAATCTTAAGTTTTGATTAAAAGGAAAAAAGAAAACAATTTTTTTCTTTTTGATATATTTGCTGATTTTGGTTTGATAAAAATTTAAAGACGATTCCGTAAATGAATCTCTATTTTTGTTATTATGAATTTCCTAATTTGGTATGTTATCATTTTCTCATGTTAATTTCTATACTTGAGTTTGTGACCTAAAAAGAAATGAACAATTTGGTTATAAGGCATTAGCTCCACGATATTAATCAAAGCTTTGATATTATAGATTACAGACTTCATTATGTAACACATGGCTGCGAGGATAAAAATTAAGTAACTAACGAAAAATGATATTACACGTTTATCGACACGTAAGGTCTTTACATTGATCTCAACCATAGAACTGGCACATTGAGATACTATTGTTTTATCTTTACCACTGTGTGTCATCCTTTCAAACCACTGAACTAAAAAAAACATCAATTACAATTAGCTACATGAGCTGCAACGAAGCCTGAACAACGCTAGTAACTATTCCTATTGAATATTGCCAAGAGTTGTTGAAAGATGTGAATCCACGAAGCAGTTTGCGCGAGCACATAGAACAGGAGATACAGCACCACCATCAATTGGTTGGGTCAATATCAGCCACCTCAGGTTTGCAAATGAACTCCACATCCTAGGGTAACATAAGTGAAATACATTAGTTATATACTATAAGCTGAGAACAATGAAACAAAATTCATTTGAGAGTCTTGACAATTTAAAATCTTATTCAAACTGCAGCATTTATAAGATAATTTTAAGCAAAAGGAAAGATAAACAAAAAAGAAAATTTCAGGGGTTTGAGGGTGCAGCAGTGAGGGTTTGAGGGTGGAGCAGTGGCTTGTGCGCAACATGAGATTTTTAAAATATGGTCAATTACTAAACATGTTTTGGACATGTTATGCAAGCGTATGTGACCAAACTCAGCTTGATGGAGTCTTCGAAGTAGACCTTATTAAGTTGACGTACATGTGGGGTTGAATTGAGAACATAGCTATTAAGCTCCTGGAGCGTGACTGACTCAAGTTCCTTAACACCACCATACTTGGAAGTAGTTGAAGAGGAACCAGCCTCACCTCCACAAAACCTGCATCACGTTTGACCAAATTATTTGTAACCAAAGAAAAGTACCGAACATATTTATGGACAAATCAAGTCTAATCACCAAGATTCATTATTCATTAATTAACTCAAGAAGAACATTCTCGGAGCAGTTTAATTCCAACTAATCAAAAGTCCTTCCTATCACAGTCACTAAACTTGTTTTTGAAAATAAGAAGACCAACCTGAAGTAAGAACTGACTCATCAAATACTAAAAGGAAACTAAACACATTGTTTGGATCTGTTGAAGAAAGTCAAAAGCTTTAACTAATGACGAACCTTTTGTAGCTCAGATACGATCTCATTAGTGTCTTGAAGCTCAGATTCATAACATGAATAACATTTGCACCTAAGAATCCTCCTTTGAATTCGACCATGTTTTGTTACCAGCACCAGGAATGCTTCCCCCACCGCCACGACCGGGATTAACCCGAAGGGAAACTCCATCTCCAGGAGGTTGCCAGAGATCCGGTGGGTCTCCTTGAGAGCACAAAAGAGCAGACTTTACAACTTCCACCTACTCGCAACAAAATTCGTAGGCTTGAGAGAAACGATCTTGTTACGGTGGTGGTTGCAGCAGGAGTCACGGCGTGGAGACGGTTGAAGATGAAGTATCAAGAAATTCAATCAGCAAAGATATCTGCTTTTAAGTGAAGCGTTAATCAAAAACCCTAGAAAGTGAACTGCAAGTGAAGGGGCAAGCATAGGGAGGTTATCAAAGGGAGGAACCTGACACTTGATCGGAGTTGTAGAGAATCAGAATCATTATGAGATATAAGAGATAAGAAGACAAGATGAGCTTTTGGAGAGGAAACTTACATCTATTTATACACCGCCCCTCACATCTAATCAGCTCATTAAAGACACATCATGGGAGAATATATCAACGGGATTAAAGACGATTCATAACGCATACCGTTACAGAAACTGGATCGTCACCGCCTCGAAGAGAAACGATGAACACGAAGTTGCTCATCACAACTGATTTGGGTTTCCGTCTACTTAGGTGTCGCTAGGCTGCAATTGAAGCACGTATGAAAGACAAAGCCCAAGTAAAGTCCAGAGACGATAGACAAAAAAAGAAACGCACCGTTTCATTAACGGGGACACGTGGCGGCCGCTGGAAAAACGAATTTGTGTGCTGGATGCATATGTGGCATAACTTAGGAGAGAGTAAAGTGTACTTTATAATAATAGATTGTTTATAATATAATCTATTAAATACTTGTTATATACTAATAATACTTGTTCTTCTTTTGCTTACATTATTTAAGATTAAACATAAATACTCGTAACTTTTCTTATACTTACTGCTTATTTCATATTTATGTACTCGTCGTCATCATGGGTTAAACTTTGTCATCATGGGTTAAACTTTAAATAGTAATAAATGTTAAATAATTTATCTATCTGGATTGCTACTACCAGGTATTTGCTTAGAGAAAATATTTTTATTATCGTCAAAAATATTCTTTTTTTTTTGTCATAGTATCTTAAGAACGAATTTATATAGTATCGAAACTAAGAGTAATATTTTTTCTACTGGTTTCTTGCCACAAAATATCTACGTTGCTATCATTTCCATATGTATATTTTAATTTCATTATTTAACTATTAAATGAAAAATAAATAAACAAGTTTGGTGAACCGCGTGGGATTTGCTGCCAAGCAATTTTCGAACGCAAATAGATTGCCAAATGAGGTAGTAATTTCACGTGTACATTCTGCTTCACGTTCTGACGATGAGCCTCTTTCTCGTTATATATAATTGGAGTTGTTTAATCTAATATACAATCTTACTTCTGTTGAGCTGTGTTTCTTTTTATGTTACCATGTCTTATAAGTCTTTTAAACCCTGTATTTGTTTAATTATCTTAAATCAATGTTACAGATTTAAATCTATTTAAATTAATATTAGAAAAGCCAGATTTTTTAAAAATATGATAGAAAAATATCTCCAGTCACATGATTAACAGTTGTCATATGCTGTTTTATATTGCAAGGGTAAGTGCATTTCATTTTAAAATACGTTATTTAGATCGGAAATAACTTATTAACTTGTTCAGTTCAGAAAAACAAACTTATAAACTTGTTGAGAATTCAGAAAATAAAAATGAGGATGATTTTGTCTAAACTGATTTAATTTAAAGCATCTAATTATCTATTCATATCTGAATACGTCATAAATGATAAAAAGCTACCTTTCGAAGTTGATTATAGATGATTGGGAAAGAAAGGACACAAGTCTAACTCAGTGTTTGCTTACTTGTTTGGTTAGTTCTGACGATAAAAAGAAAACTATCAAAGAAAAGGCAAAACATGTGCCTGGTGTGATAATTAAGCACACTGATTGGACTACATATGTTTAGTTGATATTATCAAGATTCAAAAGTTGGTATACTAAAATTAAGATATTTTCAAAACTGATAATAAATATTTAGCGAACTAAATTTTTTTAAAGATTTATTGTTAATTAAATTAAAAATTCATACTTTGGTTTAGTTGGGAAAAAATCTTAACTAAACTAAAAATTCAAATAGGAACCAAATTTTTTGAATCCGAATATGACCTAAATTATAAAAATACTTTGAATAATATAAACTTATGTACCAAATATGTAAACCGAACTAAATAAAACAAAAATATATAACTCAAACCAAACTAACTAAAAAGTATTTCATTAATACTTTTAATTAGATATATTGAAAATAAATTAAACTTTATCATAGTTATAAGAAAAACTAACAAATTTAACTTGTTTTGTTAATTACAAAACTAACAATAAATAATTTAATTTTTAAATAAAATTATTATGTTTAGAATCCAAAAAGACTCAAACCCCTAAAACCTTAACCAAAGTATAGTTTGATTTAAATCAATTCTATTTTCTAGAACCTGAATAAGATTTTAAATAGAACAGAATTATTGTCCACCCTTAACCTGTATTTTGACTAGTTTCAACTCAAAATCTAGATCTATTTTTTTCCAAAACATTTATGCCACCCCGGATTTCAAAATAATTTATTGTTGCAAATTTCCTTTAATTTATTTGTAAATTTTCGTGCCTATTGATGAATGATCACAGACAAAAAAAAGTTATTAAACCCCAGCAACTCAAATATCAAAAGATATCGTTTTGCAAAGTTGAACGATGACCAACTTGCACTCCTGTCCTGTCCAACTTTGGACTCTAATATTTAATCGAATATCATACAAATCATAGCTTGCTTTGCCAATGGATCCGCGATAAGATTATAAGATGAAAAACGAATCAAAGTGCAAAGTTGGTAAGAAGTAAAGAAATATGACGTATTTTTCTTTTTACAAGCACCTGGCCGACTTCTAAAAATGAACTGGAAGCTAAGAACCAATACAGACTACTTATGGGAGTGAGCAAATCATTGGAGGAATTTTCCGCAAGCTTCCATTTTGTTTTTTCAAAATCTTTTTCTATGGTAGACTGCCTTCAGATTTTTTTTTAAAAAAAATCGACTAGATGATCATAATTTTTAGGAGTAGCTACAGTACATAATAATAGACATAAATGTACGGTTTTATTGCTAGTCATGAATTCAACCATTGTGCTACAATACTTTAGTTAGCTAGCTCTTGTAATCACGATCGACGTGAAACATTTTGTACGATTTGGTTGAATTCTAAACATCATAGTACAAACCTCTTAATCATGAACCAAACTCCTTGTACTAAACAAAACATCCCTCTTGATTTTTTAAAAAAATTTGTGGATACAAGGCTTCGCCTCATAAAAAGAAAAATATAAGAATGGAAATGCATTTTTAATTGATTTTAGTGGTTGGAAAAAAATCAGTTTTTTAGTTTGGTTTAAAACAGAGAAAGACTCCCCTTAAACCTAATTAATAAATATCGTGTTATTCAAACCACGTTGTACTATATCAAGATTCGGTTTGCATTTTTGTCGACGTTCGGCTCAGCCTAATTTGATGTAACGAAACTCATAGCAAAAAGAAACGATTGTTGTGTGGCATTGTGATGGATGATGATTCCTTATTTTTAGGGAGAATTGTACTATCTTATTTACAATTTAAAAGAGGTTATTAAACTGTACCTGAAACTTGCGACGAGTCCTTTTGTTTGGTTATATCAAACATGTGGATTGTCGATGAGTCCACTTTTAAGTTTTAACATGCAGGACCATACATTATGCAATCCATGTCACAGATCACTTTTTTTTTTGTTATTTTCCTTTATTTTTACTTTTTAAATTTCAATACAGAATCCAATGTGGCAAACACCAATAATTCACACATTCTTGATAGTATCATTGTGCAGATTCAACAAAGGACTTGGATTAAACTAAAATCTCACTGCAAGTCTCTTCTTTATCCACTACAACCTTTGGTTCTGTAACCAAATCCCTGAACATGCACTCTTGCTAATTGACTCGGAAACTTGATTTCACTTCACCAGCAGAACTTTTTTCTCTGTATCATATGCTCAATCATTAAAACATAAATATTGAAATGAACTGCAAAAGGAGACTAACCTTGTTGAACTTAGCTTCCTCTTGCCGGTCTATGTAACCTAAGAGTTCTTCTTGTTTCATTAAAGCCTCGTGTAATGCCTGCTCACAATGACTCATTATCAGTATCTTTCAGAGGTTCTAGAATCAGCTCATTAGATGGTTTATACCTTTTTCGTGTTGATGAGCTCTGCTTCTAGTGCATCCACCCGATAAACAGCCGCATTGAGCAACTCCTCTTTCTCACGAGGCATCCCGGATTTCTTCAAGTGAAGGGTTTCTATCTGTTTCTCGAGATCGCCTAGTCTGCTTACAACAGAGGAAATGATGACTCTCTCATCGATGGTACTTGGACGAGAAGGCGAAGGAGGACGAGACTCCCTTGCATCTCGTTCACTACACAGCTCATCGACTCTAGCGCTTGAGGAAATCAACTGTGAGTGCCTCATAGTCTGTGGCAGAGTCAGAGAAGCGAAGAGTGCGAAAAAGTTCATGAAGAACGCAGTTAGCCACCTCCAGATATGACTAACCATTCCTATTCTCCCCAAACTTGATGTACATTCCGGACCTATAACACATTCCATTATATTTCTTGACCATTTAGAAATATAACAATTTGGTTTCCAGCCTAACCTTTGGAAACATTTGTAATCTCTTGGGACTGCCAAGCAACATCCACAACTTTGTCCACCATTGGCACACAGTCTTCATACTCAGATAAAACACTAGGACTTATTTTACCATTGGCCTTGATCTAAAACAAGAGCATAATTATCATGTTAGGTCCGGTAAGGACTACGAATAACGTTTTTGATGCAACTTGAACGCTTACATTTTCAGAGACAGGAGTTAACTTAGGTACATGATTTCTAATATTTGTTTTAGGTGAAGCCAACTCTTCTAATTCAGACCCTGACTCTGCTGTTGATGTGTCACTAGCTTTCATCTGAACAAAGAGAGGCTATTACTATTACAGTCTGATAAACTTTATGTTCCAACTACCAGAATCAAAAACCTTACCCCATAATAAGTCTGCTTATCAGACGGAGATATTTGGGAATCACTGCTTAGAACAGAACCAGCATGTCTACAGAACGTCCCACCACTGCGACCCATCTGCATGAAGGCTGAGAAAATCATTAGAATGATCATATATTTTTTTTTAACACACTTAGAATGATCATATATGCATAACAGAAACATAACCAACAATCAAGAAACAATCACTCCACCTTTAGTATCTCAGGATCTTTCCAGGGCCCTTTATCAGATCTCATACAACCTCCTTGATCTGCACAAGTGCAAGTACCACCGAGAAAATCTGGCAGCTGGCTGAATAATTTCCAAATAATATGGTCAGAGGATACAATTATATTTAACGAAACATTATAAAAGACTCTAAGACTCCCTACCTTGCATCAATCACCTCAAGTAATTTGTTCTGGTACTTGTTCCCAAGGACCTGTTTGGATCACACTGATGCAATCAAGTCTTCCACAAGGAAAAATAAAAATTTTAAGTAGATATGTAAAAACAAAGGTTGTAAGTTACATCTATCTTGGAGACAGTCTTTGGATCAAGAAACGACTTCACGGTGCCCCAAAGTAGCTTAAAACCAGGGCCAGCATTAATGATGAACATACGGTAAAGTGTCTGCACACATGTTAGTAAACTATGCTTTAAAACATGTTTCTGCTCATAAGAAAATGAACGGCAAGAGCAGAACTAATACCTCAGGATAGTTATCATTATCAATCTTTTGAAGCTGGGTGATAAGATCCCGCGCAGATTTAGTAAAATTCTTTAATCCCTGCAAAAATATATTTATTTATCGACAAATAGCACAAAGAAGACTTCGTTAGAAAAAAAAAAAAAAGACAGGCATGTATGTACCACGCCTTGGACATCAAGAATTGTTGTACTGGAGTCGATGTGTCTCTTAGCAGCGATGCAGCAAGCAGGAAACTTGATGGTAACAGTCTTTTCAAACTCTTTAACATGATATCTCAGATATCTTTCCAACGTAGTGACTTGCAGGAGTTTGCTAGGGTCGACTCTTCCCAATCTCTCAATGTAAACAGGTCTTCCTTCCTTGTCAACACCATGGTATCCCTGAGGGTAGTATTTTAGAACTTGATCCAGTTCAGGAAACTCAAAGTCCTGCCAAGTGAAGTCATCAGTACAGCAAACTACATGTCCACGTCGGGCAATACATGAAAATTAACAAAAACCTGGTTACCTCCAAAATGGTGTCTGTACCAAAATCTCTTCTCCATTGGATCATGTTAGCCCACATCAACTTTGCTTTCCCAAGATCGAATCTCCTAGCATACAAGAATCTACAGAAAGAAGAGATGTCATGAAAACAAAACAAGTGGTCTCTCTACTTCATACTAAAACATATGCATGATCTCATCATCTACATAACAAGAAATACATGGATTCACACAAAAGAAAAGATGATTATAATAGGGAAAGAGCAAAAAGGACCTCAGCATCATGTGATAATCATCAAGACTTGGAGGAAGCAAATCATCAGAGATGAGTGACTGTCTGAACTCAGAGACATATCGCAACTCCTCAACATCATGTATGTCTTCGAAAGTAAGAGATGGAGTCCGATCGATGCTTCTTCCCTTGCTTAGCCTCCTCTTCCTGCTCAGAGAACGTCTTAACTTACTAGAAGCCTTTGATGCTTTCTTCTTGAAGATTCCGATTCTAGTCTTCTTCTCGTCCTCTGAAACTTCGAAATCTGACTTCCGTTCTCTTCTCTCATCGTTGCCGGAGAAACCTTCAAAACCTTGAGAGACAAACAATTCAAGATTCATATAAAAACGAAGTATCTGTGAGTCTTTAGAATTAATATTAAAACATTCAGAGTCATACAAAACCTTGAGAGACAAACATATAATCTTCAGTTTCAAAAAAAAATTTACTAGACAGAAGATGATGAAGAGATGCGAGAAGAGACTTTACATGGTATTGTGAAACGATCAAGAGGACCAGACATGATGAGAATCGATCGAAGTTGAAGAGTCGACGAGCCTTGACAATTCGGAAGAACGAGAGAAAGCATAGAGAGTGAAACGGTAGATGAAGAAGTTACTCTGGAAATTTAAGTTTTTTTTGTGCAGTTATGATATAATTAATGTGAAATAAATGTTTTTATTTCCATGGCCGCCGGAAATACAAAGAAATCTCTGCCATATCAATGTTTGAATATTGTCTCATTCGCTTCCCTTTCGTCTGCCTCTTCGTTTCTTTTTGATATTTTTTATTTTATTTACTATCACAATCCAACAGCGGTTTGTTTTTGTTATTACTTGATTCAGACATCAAAGACACGTGTGAAGCTCTTGGCGGGAACCCACTTCTGTTCGATTATGACCTTGTTTTCTTTTTTATTTATTTGTTGTTTTCAGAATCTGTTGAATTTTGGCTTTTGCATTAAAAAAATCTGTCTGTAGACATCAAATAATTTTCTTATTTGTAAAATTTAAAGTTATAACGATATTTTATTTTATGAAGATGTAGGCAATTATACGTGCGGTCCTACTTCCGGTAATCCGGAATCTGCAATAATGCGCTAAGGACAAATTGACAAAAAAAAAACGAAAACATCAAAGTAAGACTTTCCACTAAAATTTATTAATCTAATTACGAGATGATGATCAATGTATGATATGTACACATCACTGATTGGTTTCACACGATGACACTACATACAAAGATTTTATGTCTTTTTATCTTCGGGGAACTTACTAACGTGCACAAGTGTATGATAACAGACGAGTATTCTCCATCACACGGAAGAGATTATTTCTTTTGCAATTTGGAAGCGTCCATTTTCATCACTTTGATCGCAGCTTCATAGCAATGGCTTCTTTATTATTTACATAATATACTAATATTTATATAAATACCTTTTGTCTCCGAACTGATCTGCAGTGATAAAAGAAACAAACACAAAACATAAATTACTAGTTTTGGTTTGCCTATAAGACCAAAGTAGAATGAGCTTTTTGTTTTTTCTACCATACCTGTCGATCATGTGTATTTCCTTAGTTTGCGTTTCGCTTGAAACTGGCCGAGCTTGTCTCTCCACTCAGCTGCAACATCCATTCAAACCAACACCAAGACAGGACATTTTTTTTTTTTTAAAACACCGAATAAAAAAAATTTTGAAATGGGAGAGTCAGGCAGAGGGCGAGACTCGCTTTACCTGCTTCATCATACCGTTCTTCATTAACGGCTTTCATCATGTTGTTCAAGAGATCAAACTCTTTTGTATCAAGACAAGGCTGACCATTTGGCCTACACAAGTAGGAAAAAACACAACGTTTTTGTTTTGTTAAGTTCATCATTGTCAACGTTGTTCAGACTAATTTCACTAGCGACATAGAATTACCGGTCTAGTTCAGTATATAATATTAAACCATTTGAAGCAGGTGCTTGCTTTAATAGCTTTCCAGACTCGATGACTCTCATTCCATCACTATAAGCTAGAAACTTGTTGACTTGGACGGGTACCTAATGAGTGAGGAGTCGCACCATTTTTCAAAGAGTGGTTAAGATGATCCCATGAGTAATATGGTTATTGTAATATAACTGTACCTTGCATCTGACAGCTATATTAATTGCATCTGAAGGACGAAGATCGAAGCTGACACAATCCGACTTATCACCCACCTACAAATCCCATTCAGAGCAGCCTTAGCATAAGAAATGGAAATGATACACGCATCTGTAGGCCAGAAGTTGCAAACCTTTGAAAGGAATAACTGTGCGTAATAGGCCTCGTGAACTCTTGTGGTAACTCTAACAAGCCGAACCTGCAGAGAAAGTTGGTGACTTTCTTCCTATAATTATTTGTATTAGAAAAAAAAAAAAAAAGAAAGGTGAGAGGAACCATAAGGCTTTACCTCGAAACCCATTTTTTCTACCATCTCCATCACCACTTCGTACATAGTTGGCCTTGCCTACACAACCAGTACCCAAAAAAAAAGTTCCATTAAACCTTTTCTTCATAACTCTCACTGATTCAAACAGAAGCTAGAGATAATAATTTATCAAAAAAAAAAAAACGTACTATTTTCACATTTGTCAATGCTGCCATAAGTAACACACTTGGCATCTCCACTGCAATGAAAACCAATAGATAAATGGAAATAGTCAACACAAATGAAGCTTGCAAACAAAAGAAAAAAATGAGTGTGAGATCACAACATACAGACGATGATAGGAAGAAGAAGACCAGTTCCATCTTCCATTTTCAGCACAATAGCAGAGTGTGGAGCATAACTCGGAAGATTCCCACCCTGAGGATTATTGTGAACACAACGAAGTTGCCTACCGTCTCTCATCTTCACCATGAAACCATCCGGTCCACTTCTTACCTCAGCTAACACACCAAGAAGAAGACATCAATGATTAGAATCAACTATACAAGAAGAGAAAAAGAGAGAGATGGATTTTTACCAGCTTCAAGTACAGTAGACTTGACATAATCTTCATCGTTCTCGTTGAAATTCTCTGCTGTGCTTCCGGTACCACCAGAATGCGAGCTGAAAAGACACTTTATACTCTTACACCTCCGTACCATCACTGTAGCAACCTGGGACTTGACATTTCTGGTCTGATTGCCCCAAAACTGGTGTCTGAGAAGCCTAGGTCTCGAAAGAGAGGAGCTGACAAGTGAAGCAGACAAACCCAGTTCTCTGGGACGAACACTAGGGCAAACAATCGGTGCTTGAAGCGATCTCATCTTCGATTCACAACACATCAAAAAAAAATTAAAACTTTTTTAGAATCAAACATTACCAATTCTCTAAGACCCTAACTTGATTCACAGTTCACACACAAAACCATAAAACAGCTAATTTGAACTATAATCTCAAGATCGGTGTATTCTCGATCAAAAGAAATGATAACTATAATTAAATATGATCTCGTAGCTGGATCTGAGCGATGATCATATTAATCGAAAGAGTTGAGACTTTTACCTTCAAAATTTCGAAAGATTCAATTGGATGATTCAACAGAGGACTCAAGGAAGTATCATATCATCCTGAACAGACAGATCAACGAAATAATATAAGAAAGATATTTTTTTATCGACCGGGTTTACCGAATTTACCCTTTTCACCAATTGCTTGCGTTCTTTTGCTTGTGTTCGTGGATGAGGGTAAAACGGAGAATTGACGTTAGCATGATGACGCGGAGGGTAACTCGTGGAAAAACTGACAAGTCATCAAGTAACAGTCGCCGAATAATTATGCCTGAATGGATGCCACGTGTGCGGCGCTTGTGTCAGTATTGGTTGGATAAGGTTGTTTGGATAAAATGTACGAGAGAGTGACATTACTGAAGACTGTTTCGCAGGCTCGAAAGTCAATGTCAACCAAATGGGCTTTGCCCCATTTAGTTATTTATCGGCCCCGAATGATATAGGCTTAATGGCTTCGGCTTCACTAGCAAATGTCAAGTCCGTTGCGAGTGAGGATACACTTCTCTTTTAAAATTGGGTAAATTAACCTTCATAAGTACGATAGATTATCCAGATATGAAAATTAAGCGAAACAGAGAAACTACGAAGGTGGAATCTATTAAACCAAGCCCAATACAAGTCTATGAAGAAAGCCCATGTGTCAAGGTCTGGAAGCACTAGTATAGCGGGTGTTAATGAGACTGACTTAGATTTTTATAGTGTTCGTTGATTTTAAAAGTCGAGAGATTTATTAAATTTTTTTAAAAAATTTAAGTATATTATAAAAATCTACGAAAATAAAGTAATATAATAATTTTAAGTAGAAATATTTTTACTTTGGGTCACATTACTCATCTTTTATTACACTATGACACAATGTTATACAGACACATTTTCCCCACCAACTGGTGTTGTGTCTCAACTAACTTTTCACCTTTTCGTTAGATCCCAATCAAAAGATAGCTCACTATTTATTGACTAAATTACATTTAGCGGGCTTTACTCTCCAACCATTGATCTTGTTAAAATTTCTATGGCTGAGATTTAGTCAAGTAGATCTGGAAAAAACATATATTTACATTAAACAACAACCATTAGATCAACCTACCTTCCTCCTATTTTTGACGGTCCAGATTAAATTGCGCATCTAACAATCTTCTCTTTTCTCCCCACGTCGGTATCTTCTGTTTTTTTGTGGTCATAAGAAAAAAGCTTTGCTAATTAATCTAGGAATTTCAACCCTGCTTATTGGATTCTAAGTTGTTGTTTGTGAGCTAATCTTGTTTATCAGTTAGTTTTACTGTAATCCCAAGATTGCTTTGTGGTTTCCATCCGCAGAACTCCCCTTGATTAACAACTCTGAACCTATTTGCAGGTATATTCCATGGCGGACCACTGTATTTATCGCCGACGAAGGAAAGACTTACTTTTCACGTTTCTTTTGTTTGTTTGTGTGCATAAAAATGTTCAGACTTTACTTCATAGATTTTAAACAGTGAGTTTCAAAGTAATGAACCGAAGAAGATGACTCTGTTTTTTTTTTCTTTTTTTTTTCTCCTTCTGTTGATGAAATATAATGGATTATCTCAAACACGTAATGTTCCCAGACATATATATATGTTTATATTTTGTTATACACATGACACTATCGTATTAATGTACACATGTACAACTATGTATGTTGTCTACATGCATACTAAATTTATAAGAAATTATTGTGTACACTAACTTTATGTCAGCTTACCCTTTAATTGGAAATCCAAAATTCACAAATTTGGAAAATAGTTTTATTGTTTGTGTACACTTTTTCATCTGTCTAGCATATAATCCATGTATAAACAACAAATTTGTTGGTACATATGTACATAAAACATTTGTACATGACCATAAATATCCATGTGTACAACTGAAATCTGGTGTACACAAACAAACGTGTACACACTACCCACCAACTACACTATGTAACTCTTAGTATGATCATATTACACACATCAAAATCCCTCTACAATATGATCATACATAGATCTAACAAATCTCCACCTAGGCATGTTAAGATCAACACTAACCATCTACACAAGGTTAGGTATCTTCGCATCAGGGTTGGATCCAATTAGGATTTTCCAATAAGCGTTGCTCTCATCAAGTTGAAGGATTTGATATTCATCATCATACCTCCTCACGACATGGTAGCTCTGTCTTAAGTATTCTTCGGGAGAACTTGCAAGTAATGATATGGGATCACTTACAAAGTATGTTCTGTGGTTTATCTATCTAGTCTAATGCATATCATTATTTAGGCTGTTAGACTCTCTGATTTTTTTTTGCAGTTGTGTTGCTAATTTGTACTTTACTGTTCCCGCTCTAAAAATCTTATATAAATATTCTCCGATAATAAATAAATCTTCTTTAAAAGTCTCATATTTCATGACCAAAACTAAAAATAACTATGGTGTACACATGGATCCTGCGACTGATGTACATGTGGATACCATTGTGAAGCTTTGCGATCCTTGTACAAGTACACTTCAGAAAAATGTGTACACATTTTGGCTGTGTTACCAATTGATAAATTTCTGGATATTTTGAACATGTGGAGTGATTGTGAAGGTGCTCTGTTTCTCTTGAAAAAACAGAGTTTTTTATTTTAACTCGACTTGATGGCTTTTGTAACGGATGATCCAAAGTTCAAACAAAACCAGACGGTTATCATAGCTAGTAACTAATTTAAGAGCAAAATAAAACCAATCTCAAAATACCCAATACTCCCTACATCTCTTAGCACCAATTCAAAACCATGAGTGAAAGAGCAAAGTCACTTGACTACTGTTAGCTTCCCAAATTCAACTGGCTACAATGTGTGAACCTAAGAACATATAGCTTCACCTTCATCTAAAACAGCACAAACTTCATCATGGAGGTACTCAGTGAACTTATGGGTGATAGCTTCTCTGATCTTATGACTCTCCTCTACTTGAGTTGCATCTTGAAGTACTCTTACAACCTCATTAGATGTCCACGTGTACAACTTTGTTTTGTTGTACATAAGTTCATGCTCTATTAAAATTGTACATATTCACATGTGCATGAACCCAACAGCCTCTCCATCTCTTTGGTGCCTTCTAGAACATCCCTCACTAGCAGGACGTACTCCAGCGACGAATAACAATTATTCCTCTTGCTTGGAAACTGGTCCGTCGCAAACAAATGCGTCGGTAACCTCTCTTCACCGCTTCCGCCGCCGTTAGTGAACCTCTGTCACACAACGAAACGATTTTGAAGTTCAAATATACGCTTTCGTGCAAACAATAAAATCAGCCAAATTGGGAAATCAAAAACTCACCGTCAACTTTCTCTTTGCCTGCTCGTCACTGTCGATTTCGCCTGAATGTACCGCTTACTCGTTCGTCTTCACTCCCTTTCTTCGTTCATCGCATAAACTATCCCATAATTTTTTTAGCAAAGAAAAAACTATCCCAGAAAGTGAAATTAGGTTATGGAGAGAGAAACAGAAAAGAAAGTCAAATTAGGTTAATCGTCTTTCACTTTTTTTATGGGTCCCATGTCCGTTTATTAACCACAATTAAATTTCGTTCAAATCCACCAATCAAATCCTAGTATATTCAAACTTCAAACCCAATAATCAACCCAACCAGATAACAATGGTTTTTTACTGAAATGCCCACGTCTAGTTTCACTTTTATGAGGAGAAAAGAGTCTTTAACCACCTAGAAGTGTCCAAGTAGCACAATGTGCTCTCTACTATATAATAAAAACACGTAAAATGTCTATTTATATTATAAATTCTTGTAAGTATTCAAGGAATATATGTAGTTTCTCAAAATTTTGTTTTATGAGTTAAAAAGTTAAGAATACAATTCTAATAACACTTACTTTAATATATTTATAGAATCATTAAAGTTTAAATTTTTATAATAACAAAATATTTTATATAGAATTGTAAAATCATCAAACAAATAACACTAGATTTTGTAAATAAGTTTCTATAGTTCTATTTCTTTTCACACAGACGATGCATTGATTGTAACATAAGTTTTTTGCAATAAACAAGAATTTAACATTCATTCGAAGAATAAAAAAATAACAATTAAGTTCAACTTTCTAATCAAGAAGGCATTTTTATATATTTTATATATATAGTATTTTTTCGAGATAATATTAATCATGTTTGTGGTGACTCAACTCCTTTCATCGTCTGCTGGTGAGAACCCATGCATGTGAACCTCGGAGTAAATGACCACCACAAACACACATCTACAAATTGTAAGGACCATTCCAATCGTTGCCAGATGCAAACAAAACGAGCTTTAATGTGTTTATGTCTCTATTATTAACATTGCTATTTTAAGATTCTATACACACATTTGGATCTATAATTAAGGACCATCTCGTCGCGACAATACAAACAAACAAAATTTTATAGTTCTATGCAAGATATTTTGCACACAATCAATTCAAAAAACACTCCTTTTCTTGTCAACATATACCACACTCTTTAAGATCTTTGTTCAGAGTTCTTCGTATCTGATCTCTTTAAAATTTTTATATACATATGTTTTCTGGATCTCAAAATTTGTACTAGAATTTTCAGCACTTATTTTTCCATGCATTTTTCAAAATTTTCATTCTAACCATTTTGCCACGTACTATAAACATCAAATATTTATGGTGTTGGAATTCCGTAAGTATTGGGAACATTATTTATAGTTTGGAGGATAACTATTCAATAAATTTATTAAAAGTAGTGAAACATGCAATAAGTTTATTACTAGTTTGGAGCCTCTCTAAGGATACCAATACGTTACATAACCACAAATCTAGACGAGATAACCAGAAGACTCTTCCAGTTCCGGAGAAGGATCAAGCCTCGCCGGAGAAACAGAAGGATCCTTCACAATCTGTCGAATCTCTGACTTTTCACCCCATAGGCTATACTTTAAAAAGGCAACCACAATTCCACCAACAAATCTCCTCATCTCACTCTTCTTTCGTTTTCCGTTCTTACACATACAACCCGCCATAAACCCGACAAAACCTGGCAAATCATCATCCAACATATCCATATGTCCGTAATCCGCAGCAACGAAATGTCCCTTCGTAGGCTTACACTCATTATAAAACTCCTCATGGTTTACTTCCGCTGGTGCGCATGGTGGCATCAGCATGTTACTCTTCGGTCCGAGACCCGTACCGATCACTGCAACCGGTATGTCCAGGTCGAATGATTCCGGTTTGTACGTTAAGATTTCCGGATCGGTTCTTATGCTTTTGCTGATTCCTGCAACTGGATCTATTCCTACAAGAGCTGAAAACTTGATGGATGGGTCTACTGTTGCGGCATGGCCTAACGCTACCGCAAACGCGGTTTTACCACCGCGGCTATGGCCCACGAGTGCGGTGTACTTGCCATTAGCGTTTACCGAATTTGGGAGGTGAGATTTGAGGTTTTTCGAGGTCCAGTTTATCACTTTTCCAGCATCGTCCACTTCCACTTGTCCTCCCGGTGGCAAAATCTTGCACAGCTGCATGTCATAAGTTAAATTGCAAACTTATAAATTTACGTAAAAATAAATAAGACTATTGATATTATATCCGTTTTAAGAACAGGCTATTGGAATGTACAGCTTATAAAGTCAAGTAAGAATCATTTTGGCTACAACATGTATTTTAATGCTATACATATATAACACCTGAAAACTTAAATACAAGTTAAATACTCCCTCGTGTTCAAAAAAAAAAAGTTAAATACTCCCTCTGTATCCATATAAGTGGATTACAATGCTTTTTCACGTAGATTAAGAAAATACAAATTTTTATATAATTTACCGTAGTTACATAAAAATATCATTAAATGAAACTTGTTCAACCAATAAAAAAATAGATAACATTTTTTAATTGGTCACAAAATTGAAATATTTTAAATTCTATCTAGAATAGTGAGAACATCAATTATTTTTGAAACAAAAATTTTTTTTAAAACACCACTTAAAATGGTACTGAGGGAGTATATTTTAAACATATTCATTAATTAGAAACACATATTTATGTAGATTAGTTCTAATAACAAATATATAATTAGTGGACACAAAGATAACATACTCTCTTTTTTTTTGTCAAAGGGTTTTCAACAAAGGTAACATACTCAATAAAAATTTACATAAACTTAACTATAAACAATCTTTAAACATATTCATACCTGTGGAGCTACAACAATGTAGCCATGAGAAGCTACGTGGTTGATAACATCAGAGTAGAAGTAGTTACGAAGATAGAATCCATGGAAGAATAAGACGACGGGGTAAGTTCCGGCGACGGTTGGGGAGGTGATTATTACAGGCTTTGGAGGTGCGGTCGAATCGGTTGCCGACGGATCTGCGGGGATCACGGTTGTTGGAAGGCTGCCTTTCTCAAACGCCAAAGGAGTTGCCGCCGAGTAAAACGTCTCACTCTCCTCCTTCTCCGCCATTGGTAAATTATATTGGGAAAAGAGTGTGTTAAGACGTATGATTTTTAGAATGGTGATGAATGTCTTGAGTGTTTCTAGTTGTTACTATATAGGAGATCGTCTCTGTGAAGTTTTCTTATCCATTTTCATTCTGTGGTTATCTGCTTCTCGAAATAAACTCAGCATGTGATCCAAGTATCTATGAATCCGACAAGGGCAAAAGAGCACGTGATTTTCATTTTTCCATTTATTACAAGTTAGTTATACAACAAGTACTATTGTGCGTGTTTTGCTTATTTCTGGCTTAGACGCCATTCAATGCCAGACTGCTGCTCGCCCTCTCAACCGCCGGCTTTCATCACTGAAATTAGTCTTGATCGACGGCCATCTCCGTCAACTATTTGAAACTGCTCTCAGCCGTTGGATCCTAATCTGTGTATTACATGTAGCATCGATCTTCACATGCCTCGTTTCTAAGGATCCCTAGTTGGTGTATTGAGTCCTCCGTTTTCTGCATTAGTTGCTGAATTTGTCTCCTTGTTTTTACTGCATGTTATATATTAGGTTTTAGAATCACGGATAATTTACCTCTTGTATATTTTGAGATTTTAACATGTTGATCTACCTTGAACTTATAAGCAGTTAACTAACCAATTAGCCAATTAGCATTGCATGTTATAATTAGCATTGACCAATTAGCGTTGACCAGAAAAAAAACTAACCAATTAGCATTGCATGTGTGTTATAAACCATATAGCGTGGATGTCCATAACCGGACAGGATCAGTCCATACCAGTCCATACCGGACCTGTCCGAACCAGTCACACCGCCTAAAGCATAGTCGGCCTATTTCCTTTTACTTTAGCCGACTTCCTTTTCCTAATGTGATTAGGATTTGTACTCTTTCCTTTTCCTTACTTATTTACGTTTTCCATATTTTTATGTATTACCATTTATCTATGACGGTGTAAACTCTCTATATATAAAGGATTCCTGATTTATGAATAAGACACAACCAATTCCTCATTGATTTACAACACATTATCAGCACGATCTCTTTAATTCCCTGAGTTCTAGAAATCGACCTGAAACCCTATTTTTCCTTTTCTTTCTCGTTTTGAAACCTTGATCACCATAAACCCTAATTTATTCTCTCTCTCTCTCTCTCGGTACTGATTTCTCACCCAATAAAGCCATCCGATCCGATACAAGCTCGATCATCCGAACAATCCGACTAGCCTGCACGTACCGACGATCCGATAGCGATACGACCAGGCGATCCGATAGCGACGACCCAATAGCATCCGACCAGACAACCCGTTCGCGTCCTGACGTTAGGCTTGGGCATTTTAACCTGGACCCGAAAACCCGATCCGGAACCGACCCAAAAATACCCGACCCGAAACCGAACCGAAAATTTACAAGTACCTATTGGGTCCAAAAATTTTCTACCCGAATGGACCCGGACATAAAAAGAACCGACCCGAATAGATCCGGATCCGAAAAGAACCCGACCCGAATAGACCCGACCCGATAAAAACCGATTCAAACCCGACTTAAAAACTTTAAAATATCTTTTTATTAACAATCTTTGTCATTATTTTGTAACATTTCTAAGTAACATGAAGTTTGAAATGTAAAATATATAATTAAAAATGTTCTATTTTAACTATTAATAGTTTATTTTAAGTTATTTTGTAAAATTTTAGATATATATGATAAATTTTGACTAAATTTGATGGAATTTGAATATTTCATTTCCTTTTATATCCTAAATACCGAACCGACCGGACCGACCGGACCCGACCCGAATCCGAAAATTATGGGTATTTTAATTATAGATCCGAACCGACCCGGACCTGACAAGACCCGACCCAGAACCGACCCGAAAAATTATGGGTACCTAAATGGATCTAAATTTCCAGGACCCGAAGGACCCGGATCCGACAAGACCCGACCCGAACCCGACCCGAGGACCCGGATGTCCAGGCCTACCTGACGTACTGACGATCCAGACGATCCGATAGCAAAGCCGACTGACGATACCGACCGTTCTTTGCAACCCGACGATCCAATACGGCACGTACCAGTCCGTGAAGTCTCTCTCGATTCTCGGTGGTCCGTTCAGCCCGTTTGGAGGATTAAGGTATTGAATCCTTAAAACTTTAAAAACCCTAAATCGGATTCTAATAATCCGATAAACCCTAAATCATGTTCCTACATGATTAAAACCTCAAATCGGATTTTACAAGTTAAAACCCGATAAACCTTAACCCTATATCTAATAAACCCTAAATAATATAAGTATCAGTTTAATTATGCTATAATTATCAAATCACATATTAAAACCCTAATCGAATATTTTGAAATCAAAACTGTTTTTCGGTTTTGATCATTGAGGTTTTAAAGTATCTGATTGAATATGATGCTAAGTTGCTAAAATTGTTTAACAGTTAAGTTGCTAGATTTATTATTCACATCCTGCTAGTTTAATAATTCTGATCTGTTTAAGTCTTGATTAAATCTGACATGCTTGTTCTTATTAATGCTTTGATCACAGTTAGGATTGATATTTTCATGATCTGATTGCATTATTCTTGAGGTTTAATATCATCTGCAAGGATTGATAGTTTTATAATCTGATCTGTTTTAAATAGAAACCCTAAATAATCTGTATGCTAGGTTATATTGATCTGATTTGAATGTCTTTGAGAATAGAGAATTCGTATGCTAAGTTGATAGATTCATGATAAAATCTAATGTCTTGAGGTTTAAGATTGTATGCTAGATTCGATTTTATTGATTGATTTGATTAGAAATCATGAAACTCTAATTCTAGTCCTAACCCTAATCTGCATATCTCAAACTTGAAACCTTAAATTCATTATGCTTATGAGTTCTATTAAATTGATTGATCTGATTATATGCTTTTGAGGTTCGATAAATTTGAATACTAGATAGATTATTTACACACGGTTTATGCTAAATACCAATCAGCCTTGAAACTGATTCATTGAAATTCATGCTTGAAATCTATATTCTAGTATTGTTAAAATCAGCCTTGAAACTGATTGAGTGATTAATAAATCTGATTGCTAGTCTTGCTAAAATCCATTGATTGTTAAACCCTAATTGCATGATTAATTGAATCCATTTTTGCTAGTCTTGATAAACCATAATATTATGAGCACATAGAAATATTATTGCTGAGACTTGCTAGAAATTAACTGATTGATTAAATGCCTTTAAGATTGATAGTTTCATTGTTCTCACAAGATTGAAATCCGAATTGATTGTTTTTAAGAGTAAGGCCGCATGAAAATTATATCTAAATATTGAGTGATATATGATTTGAGATGTCGAAAAATCAAATTGGATTTTGCTGAGCTAAATCTCTCTGGAGATAATTATTTACAGTGGGCATTGGAAACAAAGATTATCCTAAAGTCAAAAAGACTTGGTGAATGTATCACAGAAGGCAATAATGCCAATGAGAAAGATTGATACAAGGCAATATTAATTATTCGCCATCATCTTATTGAGAGTCTCAAAGATCAGTATTTGACAATTGAGAATCCTCTAGACCTTTGGACATAATTCAAATCGAGATATGATCACCAAAGAAAGGTGTTATTACCAAAAGCTATGGAGGAATCTCAGAATCCAGGACTACAAGTCTGTGGATGAGTCTATTGCTAGCTGAAAAAAATTAATGAATTATTGATAAGAAACAGTGAATTGAGATCTCCTGGATCAACCCCATTACCTGAAGCCAATAAGGCCACAAAGGAAAAGAAAGAATCCAAAGAATCTAACCACGTCCAGGATGATAGACCACACGGCCATGGCCGTGGAGGGTGGAAAGGACGTGGCCATGGCCACTATTATACATTTGGCCGTGGGTATCAACCTAATTTGAGCCATGGTCGAGGCAGAGGCCGTGGTATATCCTTTAAACCACAAAGTTTGACCAAATCAATGTGCCATAGATGTGGAATGGGAAACCATTGGGTTAAGATATGTAGGACTCCCAAACATCTTTGTGACCTCTATCAAGAGAGTCTAAAAGAAAAGAATCCTGAAGCCCACTTGGTATATAAAGATGGTAAAGATGATTTTGATCATGAAAGAGATGATCCAACGGAATATGAAATTTCTGATTGCCTAAAAGAATAATGTTGATTTTGACTTCTGTGTTTGTTTTGCTTTTATGCTTGCTTTGTTTTATCACTTTGAATTTATTTTATTGCTTTGTTTGCTCTGAACTTAATAAAAGGAATGAATGATTTTTCAAATATATAAGTTTATAAGAAATATAGTTGCGGGTATAGCCATTCTCATGATAGGTTACGGCCAGACTAAAGAGATCTAATGATTTATATTCACCCATAAAAGTCCATTGAGTTTAAAAGATATAAGAATGGTTTCCATATTGAAACAATGGGCAAAGGAAATAAAGAGTTCCTTTTTAGATATATATAAATTCGCCCAAGACCATATAAAAATGGTCGAGACTATACCTGCATTCTCTACTGGTCTTTACTATGCCAAGATCAGGATGATAGAGCCTAAATACCTGCGAAAGATATTCACTTTATGGCATAACCGGATTATCCATCCTGGTTCAAACATGATGCGAAATAGCTATACAAATGGGCACACATTGAAAGAAAGAAAGAGTTATCCCAAAGAATCTCACGTGTGTAACAGGTACACAAGAGAAACTCATTGATAGGCCATCACCAGTCAAAGAGAATAAATAAATAATAAATTGGTGAATACATGTCCTAACCGTTTAAATGATTATGGTATGTCCATGGGGGTAAGTGTGGACAATTCCGTGATACATGTCCATACCAAGAACGGCTTGGCCGAATCTTTATTAAACGCATACAGCTGATTGCTAGACCATTACTTATGAGGTCACAACTCCCACTCACAACTTGGGCCACACGAATTTTACATGCATCTAAGTTAATACGCATCAGACCATTTAGTGAGCATAGATATTCCCCATCGATTAGATAACGGGTCAAGAGCCAGACATATCTCATCTTAAGACATTTGGATGTGCTGTCTATATACAAATTACTCCACCACAGAGAACTAAGATGGGACCACAAAAGGAGGATGTGGGTATATGTTGAATATGATTTTCCCACGATTATTAAGTACCTTGAGCCAAATATGGGTGATCAGTTTGAGGCCAGGTACACGGATTAGGGGAAGAAAGTAATAAGCTGGTAAAAGAGTAAAAGAAGTTTCATGGAATCAAACATCCTTAACATGGCAAGATCCTCGGACTCAAGTGTGTGATCTTGAAGTATAGAAAATAATACATTTACAAAAGCTAGCTGATCAATTGCCAGATTCATTTACTGACCCGAAATAAAAGGTGACTAAGTCACATATACCAGCTGCTAATGCACCAATTCGAATTGATGTTCAAGAGGAACACAATCAAGTTGCTACAGAGTCTAGACAACGTTTGAAACGTGGTAGACCGATAGGTTCCAAAGATAAGAATCCTCGGAAACAAAAGAAAGGTGCAGAGAATGATAAACAAATCCGAGGTTGAGGAAACAATCCTAGACATGAAAACAAAGCCGGCCGGCTCTAAGGTACCAAACACTGAGGCTTTGGACGTCAAACTTCAGGGTACTAATGGTCCTGATAATAATGAGATTGTAATCGATTATATCATGTCTGGAACATAATGGAACACATAAGAATGTCGACACGTAGATGATATATTTATACACAAGGTAGCACTTGAACTAATGGATATTAACGAGGATCACAAACCCACGTCAATATAAGAGTGCGCACTCGTAAGATCAGATTGAATTAAATGGAAACATGGAGTTAGACTATTTAAAGAAGAGAGGTGTATTTGGTCATATAATATAGACGCCACAAACCAGTGGATATAAATGGGTCTTTGTGAGTAAGAGAAATAAATTTGAGAAATCGTGAGATATAAAGCACGGCTTATTGCACAAGGATTCTCACAATAGACCAGGAATAGGTTATGGGGAAATATACTCCCCTGTGGTGGATGCATATACTTTTAGATTCCTAATAAGTCTGGTTATATATATTAGATGGTCCACTGGATAAAAAGATAGAAGTATCAGAGGTTATTAAGCTCAAAGATAAAACAAGTTCTCGAGAACAACATTGCATAAAGAAATTTGAAATTATCAGTGTATGTTGATAATCTGAACCTCTGGATACATGTCCCAAACAGTTGAATATCTTAAGAAAGATTTGAGATGAAAGACCTAGGCAAAACGAAATTCTGTTTGGGTTTACAGCTTGAGTACATTAATAATAAAATCCCTGTGTATCAAATTGCATATACAGAAAAGGTACTTAAAGAAATTTGATAAAGAACAAATTCGTGTGTATGGTCCAAAGAGAGAGGATGAAGAAGTCCTTGGTTCCGAAATACCATATCTCAGTGCCATAGGAGTTTTTGATGTAACTGGCAAGCTACACTAGGCCAGATACATGTTTTGCCGTGTATTTACTATCTAAACTTAGCTCATATCTGATCCAAATGCACTGGGACGGGATTAGACATATATTTTGATTTATTTTATACTAACCAGCCCAAAAAAGGGTTAATTGTTTTTGTTGATACAGGTTATCTATCAGATCTCAGATAGGTTATGAAACAAACCATCGCAGCAACATTAGCCAAGAAATTTGTGAGTGTGTTTGGCCGCAGGTTTGGAGGTCCATAACTCAATATGTTCGATCAGGTTGTGGCCGATGGTGAAGAAAGACCAACTATCATGGGACAAGTCGTAGGCGCGTGTAATCGAGGTCCATTGGATCAGAGTATAGGATGGTCGTCGGCTAATGAGGTTCAAATCAGGGGGAGTAATATGTGTTGGAATATTTTTCCTTACCATGGTTTTATCCCTATGGATTTTACTGGTAAGGTTTTAATGAGGCAACATCCAAAGTGTATTACAAGCTTTATGGTTATGGCATCCAAGGGGGAGTGTTATAAACCATATAGTGTGGATGTCCATAATCGGACAGGATCAATCCGTACCAGTCAATACCAGACCTGCTCGAATCAGTCACACCGCCTAAAGCATCGTCGGCCTATTTCCTTTTACTTTAGCCGACTTTCTTTTCCTTATTGATTTAGGTTTTCCATATTTCTATGTATTACCATTTATCTATAACGGTATAAACTCTCTATATATAAAGGACTCCTGATTTATGAATAAGATATTACCAATAATCTGAAAAATCATTAACCTCTAATTAATAAAATAGCTTTCTTAAATCGTGACGACCAAAAGTTATGCAAGAATTTATAATCGAGAAAAAACTTTGATCCGGTGATAGGGATGGTTAGCATTGTTCGAGTAGCAAAGGCTCCACGTCTAAGTCTTTATATGAAATGGCAACTTGATTCCATCAGCTCCAAGTGGAGTAGACCCTTAGCCATGGATTCTATTTAAATGACGCTAAACAATTCAGCAATGGCTTCAATTATTTAACAGACGCAAAATCCAAAATCAACATTGTTTAATTCTCACTGGCGTCGATATTCCCACAGACTGATGTCCTTTTTCTTGTGGTAATAGATTCTATCCAGCAGTCTTGTGCTCAAAAAGGGTTGTCCATCTTCTCGACAATGCTTTGCAATCCCGACTTGTACGAAGGATGAAGCAATTCGACTCCAAGTTTATTCTTCATATGTTGGTTACTAACTCGTTTTTCGCCTCTCAATGAACTCTCCTCCCGAGACTCATACAGAAATGGTTTTGTTTCGATCTTCCTTTTCCAACGTTTTTCAATCAACTCCAAGGCATACTGGAACACCTCTTCTCTTGGTGCTGGATCGTCATCGACAATGTTGTAGATCTCTCTGCCATAACACTCGAATATCATCATCCTCAAGTCATATTTGATCTCACAAAGTGAACATGTACATATACATACATATATGTATACCTTGATGATGGTTTTTCAATGGAAGCTTGAAGAGCTTGGCATATATCTTCAACATGGACTCTGGACGTGAATCTCCGGGAAGCTCTTCTCAGTTGACTTTCAGACAAATGCTGCTGCTTTAACAAGGTATCAATCGCACTGCAACAAGAAACACTCCTTTAGAGGATCAGTCTTTAAAGGTTGATGATCCTAGGGCAATAACAAGAAGAAGCTGTGGAAACAACCTGCGATCAGGTCCATAGATACCTCCAAGTCGAAGGACTTGAGTAGAAACCCCAAGATCACTCCCCAAGCTCAACCATCCTTCCTCTGCAGCTAACCTCAGTTTGGCTGACTGAGTTTTAGGATTTGGAAAATGACTACAAGATAGATACATGGATTAACCTTAGACTCACTATGACAAAAAAAAAGAGAGCAAATAAAAACTTACTCTTCAGTGACCAAAGCACCACCATAATCTCCATAAACACCTACAAGAAATCATCTTTTAACCCAATTAAAAACCAAGAAAAGAGAAGAAATGCAGGTTGTTTACATACTTGTTGATGAGAGATAACAAAGCCATTGAAGATTTCCACTCGAAAGCTTCTCTCTGATAAGTTCTACATTCCGCAACATCTTTTACAAAGTGACCAAAAAAAAAAGATAAAGCTTTTTTTTTCAGTTAAGGCAGAGACTTAAACAAAGAGAAACGATAAAAGGCAGAGGAAAGAAAAGCAAAACCGGATCACCAAAGTCAGCTAAAGGTGGAATGGAAACGAGCAGGTGAGTGTAATCTTTGACTGTTTCTAGCAACCTCCATCTGATTGGTTAACAAAAAAAGAGTTATAACAGAATCAGATTCATTAAAAGTGCTTTGATAGTTAAATCCTTACTCAGGTGAATCTGCAGAAAATAGGTGAAGATCGATTCCTTTCTTCCCCCACTCTTTCTTCTTCGAATCACTCCTGCAAGTCCCTGAAACCACCCTGAAGACACCACCACCATCGTTAAGTTAACATCGTCTTCCTCAGCTTGTGAAAAGAGATCGAGTCTGATTGAACACGAGAAGAAAATTAATAGCGTTACCAGTCCGCTTCTTTGAGCTTTTCCGCGAAGAAGCCTCCGACGTATCCCATCCCGAGAACGAACATCCGGTTCCGTGACTCTGCATCTGGTGTTCCGGATCGAGAATCGCTGGTCGCTGATAATGGCCGGCAAAAGTTGATTCTACCACGATTTGAAAAGTTAAGTGGTATAGGATTGAAACGGAAAGGAATCTCCGGCGACAGCTGTAAAACCTCCATTTCAAACCGGAGGACTGATACTCTGTGAGAGACGCACTAACGATTGAGTAAAACAGTCCCTGTGAAAAAAGGAGGGGATTGAGCGCCGTTTTATCTACAGAATTTCGAACAGCACGCCGTTTCAAGATTTAAATAAATGGAGAAATCTTGAAAGGTTGGAACATGTATCATACTGAACAAAAAAACATGTAAAGAAAAGAAGATTTGTATACAGGAACATACTTTCAAGATCAGAAACTTTGACGCAGAAATTGTTTCCTTCACATATTTCAAATATAATACAACGGTCTGCGTTATCTTTGTTTTGAATTATTATATGAGGTTTTGGATCGGTGTTGTTGTTGACACTTTTGTTAGCTCAATCTTTCAACATGTAAAATGAAACACGTCATGGCATCAACACTTTTGACTCCCACCATGAATCTTATACACACATATCAATATTTGGCGTTACTATACACAAAAGAAATCTACACATCTGCTTTATACGCCACAGATATGGGTTGTGTATTATATATATGCCTAAACTATAAAAATGCAAAACAAGCACATTTCTTGCGCTTCAAGAATCAATGCCCTCCTGTTCCAGTATCAAACAACAAAGTCGTGCAAGTGATGGCCATTGGAGAATCTGCTGTCTTGCTGCTGGTTGTTCCCGCCAATGTAACGGTAATCCTCCTCCATACCAAACCCTTGATAGTTCACTAGCGTCTCGTAGTCCCCTGACCGGTTCGTCTCTTGTGGTTGTGGTTTAGGTTCTGATGAGAAGACAATGTTTGTTGTGTCTGCAGATGCATAAGTGATGTTATTGTTGTTGTTGCTGTCTTCTGGTTGCTGCTGCGATGAGGAGTCGTCTTGGTTCGTGCTGTTAGGTTCTTGAGAAGACTTGGAGATTCGTAACTCAGACACATCATCACCAAACTCTTCTTTATAAATATCTTCGATCATCGGTTTCCATAGACGAACTCTCGCGTTTATGAACCAGTTAGCAACCTAATTACATACCAGATACTAAAATAACCCAAATAGAACACAAAGATTGCAACTTTTAAGGGGAAGAAGCTCAGTTTTTACCTGGTTTTTAGTAAGTCCTGTCTGTTCTGCAAGCATCATCTTCTCAGATTCTTTCGGATATCTACAAACAACAACCACAAGAAACATAAAATGTTCTGTAATCTAAAACTGAAAAAGGTTTGTGACTTGTGAGAGAAGAAAACACATACGGATGAAGGAAATGTTCAAAGAGCCAAGCGCGAAGAGCAGAGACAGAGTTCTCAGGGAGACCTCTCTGAGGCCTCCAAGATGGTCGAACCATTCCAAGCTGCTGATGGAAAGCTCTCTGCTGTCTCAACCGTTGATCCAAATACCTCAGTCTCGGTATCCTCTCTCCTCCTTGCTGCTCATCCAATGACAACTCTCCTCCTTTCTCCCCAAGTTTTTCTCTGATGATCTGAATCTGTTCCTTTATCGTGTCGCGGACAGAGCGGAAATGGCGAGAGATTCTGTCGAGAGCCACTGATGTGTAAGGCTTAGCTGATCCATATCCTGCTACTATCTCGAATGATGAAGCTAATGCTTCCATTTGATGGTAGTATTGGTTGTATCTTTTATCTACCTGTAACCATTATTACACAACCATCAACCATTGTCATCAACAATTAGTTATAAGAGGTGTGAGTTAGCTAAATAACTACCTCATCAACCATTGTCAAAAGCTTGCTCTTCTTGTTCTGAAGCTCTTGACGTTCAGATGTAGACAACTCTATCGAGTTAGTTAACTCTCCTCCTTCTTCTGTATCTTTGGAAACATTGTTAAAGTCTTGACCTTTCTTCTTCTTCCTCATCTGGTTTAGCTCTTTCTTGACGCTAACCACTTCATCAAGCAAACTCTGAGCCGGTTTAAGATACCGAGAACGCAGAACGCTGCTCATAAACCCTCCTGACGTTTCGTTATACCGATAGTTGTTGTAGAGTCCAGCATAATAACTGGAGGAAGGATTAGACTGACCCAACAACAACATGTCTCTGCTCTTCTCCTCCACGTTAAATGGTGGCGTTTCCTTAACCGAGATCGAAGGATTCGGGGTGAAACCCAATTGGTGGTATTGCTGAAACGAAGGAAGAGAGATTTGAGTGCCGAGGCTTAGAGACAGTCCTTGACCGTCGTGAAAGCTCAGATCGCTGCTCAAAACGGTACCGTTGAGATTTTGAAGACCCGTTACCACGTCTCCTCCTCCGGCTTCGGTGGTTGGTGGAATGAAAACCATCTCGTTTCGAACGGAGGAAGAAGAGGCTTGATGGTTGAGATAGATTGGTTCTTGCTGGTGGTGGTAACAATTGACATTATTTGAGTAATAAACCGCCATGGTTTTTTCGTTTCTTAACAGCCCTTTTTTGTTTTATTTGAATTTGCACGGATTTTATTACAGTAACTCGATGAGTTTGGTCGGAAAGAACGAGTTCCTGCAAAAAAATAAAATAATAAAAGTGAGAGGAAGAGTCGTGTAAGGGTCTGAGTTGAAGTTAAAACATCGTAATCCCCTCGTACCAAACAGGTTTAATCATTAACAGTATGGAAAGCAACAAAATTTCTGAGGATTAAGGTCAAATTCTTGATAAAGCAAGTGTTTTTGGTTAAGAACTGAAGAAACCCAGAAAACCTATTTCAGGATTTGTGTATTCAAAGAGGAAAAATTGAATAAAATGCAGAGTAAAAAAGAGGTTGTGTAGCTCAACTCAGTGACTGAAAAGCAGAGAAGATCAATTATTACATATAGAAAAAGTAAAAGTGTTTTTTCTTTTTGATGATTTCATCTTCATAGGAAGAATTTTCAAAAAGGAAGGTTGAAACTATGAGAACTAGAAACTAAAGAAAAACAAGAAATACAGTGTAGATCAACAATCATAGAGAATCAAGAATCAAGAACTTGGATTAAAGTTAAAAGATAAACTACCTGCTGGAGAAAATGAGACTTTGAGAACCCTAGAAAAAGAGAGAGAGAGATTGTTGTGATGGATGTGGATGTGGCTGCTATATCAGGAAACACAAAAGAAAAGGAGTTTCCAACAGTCCAAGACAAAAAGAAAAGATTTGAGACCCAATCCCGAGAGAGAGCAAACCGATTAATAATTGAAAATTCTGAAATAACCAACAAAAAGAAAAAAGATTCACTCCACAAGAACAAAACCAACTCATATTCATATCATTGGGACATTTAGACACCAACCCAGTTTTAAAATTTCAAACTTTTGTAATGCAAGTATGCAATATATCAACAATAAAATAATGACACTACCGGAAATTTTTGACAAACGCTACCTGTAATTTTTAATCTTTTCTGGTAGAAGTTTCTGTACCTTATGCGTCGAGTGTGAAATAATTAATTTTTTTTTTGTGCCAGCCAGGCAGCCATTCCTATTTAAACACGTGAAAACCTATAAATCACTAATCGTCATTGACCTGACGCATACTAGTGACTAAATACAAAAAGAAACAAAAACGTAGGAAGGCAATAATGCAATGGTAATACCATATATTAGTGTTTACTGTTATAAAAGAAGAATGAAAAATCTAACTATATATCTAGAGGAAGCAAAGTACTAATATACATACTAAACTGCTCTAAAGGAGAAGAAGATGAAAGAAAAAACAAAGGTGGGTGGGTTCAATTGCTTAATTGAAGGATTAAATGACTTAACAACCAGTTGGTGAGAGTCCCTCCTTGCTTTTCTGTTATACCCAATTTTCTCTAAGTTTCTTGTCTTTTTCATTTCTTTAGCTATAAACCTTTGAGCTATACACCTATATATATATATTTCAATCTATTACTAGTATATGTTTGTATTTGTATATTCCGTAATGCATAAATACCTAAATACTACTATTTATATAGCTACATCAATGACTATAATGTATAGTTTTTGAGTCTGGGAGATGATTATATTGACTATGTTCCCACGTGGATGTTGATTTATTCTAATTATAATATAATATAGGCAGTTAGCTGGTGAGGGAAGGATTAAATGTTAATAAGCTGAGATGGTTTATTTCGTAGGTCTCAAAATGTGATGGTGCAAAACGTAGTATCATATAACCATGATGCGTTTTTTAAGAGTATAGTAATATAAGGCGACGACGATGATTTCTAAATGGGGAAATGGTCTTAGCAAGAAACGAAGACCTTTAAACTGGAAAAGAAAGAAGTTAAAATTATGCCAATTGTCAAATATCTAAGAATATATTCAACTCATCTCTATATTTGACTTTAGCTCTGTTCGTTTGGTTGCCGCTGTTTTCGGTGTCAGCGTCAGCGTCGGCGACAGCGGCTGCGTCATTTTAGTTTGATTGTTGTTCGTTTTGTAGACGCCGACGTCGACGCCGACATCGACGCTGACGCTAATTGTTGTTCGTTCTGAAGACGTTGGACGCTGACGCAAATGCTGGACGTTGACGCAGGAAGCATATTTGAGTTATTCGGCGTATGACACTCGACGCTGCGTTCGAACGCAGATGTAGACGCAAATACCCGCGTCGATAAAACGAACAAACGTCGATGAAAAAATATTGCCGCAGACACCGTACCTGCGGCGACCAAACGAACAACACTTTTATAATAGTATTTAGAACCACATGATCTAAACTTAGATGGACAGCTGACTAAAAATAATAATATTTAGAAATTTTTTTTGAAACACTAACTTTTATTAATGCATCAAGCAAAGTTAGCTAGAACCATAAAAGATTCTTTCTCAACCAAACATTGTTTTGCTACTCTATCAACTGCATGGTTTTTCTCTCTTGGGATCCAAAAGAATTTTATTACATCAATCAAAGTGAAAAGAAAGATCGAAAACATCAGAGATGATTCCATATAGTTCCTAGAAGGATTTGCCAGCAGTGATGGTTTTGATGAGTTGGGCTGAGTCAGATTCGCACGCAATCCTCTTCAGCCCCAAATCTTTGCATTCTGAGAGGACTAATTGAAAAATGTTATTTTAGATGAATAAATTCCATCTTTATTATAGAATTATTTTATTCTTTATAGAAAAAATAGCAAAATCCATTGGGATGGTCTAATTGTATAGACATCCAACATTTTATAGTAGTAATATTAAACAGCTACAAGCTGTGGCCGTGTACCAAAAAGTAAATGTCATTACTGCCACATACATCGTTGGACCATTAGACAATAGATTCACCACCACCACCACCATGCTGTGTGAAATTTCAGCAAAACCAAACCAAAGCGAGAGAAAAAATATATGAGACTTTTATCGTAAAGGTTTTATGGATAACCAATACATCAGGTCTTTTAGGCCCATTTATGCAAAACCTGCAAGCCCGCTAATAAACAGCAAACAGTCCATTCGTATAACCTGAAAACGGCCTGAAGTTGCGACAGTGATCCATCTTCTTCCTACCAATTTCCCACTCGATTTCTTCAGTTTTCTTCGTAGAGATCCTTGGAATCGCGGGGATGGATTGTAACTTTGGAAACCCTAGGATCTGATGAATCTAGTCGGAGAGAACTAATGGGGAAGCCGTCGTCAACGAGTGTGTGGGTAACAATGCAGAAGAAGAAGAGATGGCCACTGATGATTCTGCTCGTTTTATCTGTATCAACCGTGGGAATGATTCTCGTCAGATCCGCCTTCGATTCCTGCAGTCTTACCGGAAACAGATGCGGAAGATTCGTAGTGGAGAAGGCAGAGAGCAGCGATGTGGAGATCCAATCGGCGAATCCTCTCGGTTTCATGAAATCGAAGCTCGTCCTACTCGTCTCTCACGAACTCTCCCTCTCAGGTAATGATTCTCGATTTTACTTCTCGGGTCGAGCTCAAGTTTTCGTCTTTTCGAGTGATGAAAGTTAGTTTGCGTGGTTATTATTAGGTGGACCTTTGCTGTTAATGGAGCTCGCGTTTTTGTTGAGAGGAGTTGGTGCTGAAGTTGTCTGGACGACGAATCAGAAACCAGTTGAAGCAGATGAAGTGTTTAATGTTTTGGAACATAAGATGTTGGATCGAGGAGTGACGGTTTGAGATTTAACCTCCTCCATGATTTGTTCTTTTTAAGTTTCTGATTATAATCAATCTTCTTGACTGGTTTAGGTTATCTCAGCAAAGAGTCAGGAAGCTATAGATACAGCTCTCAAGTCTGATTTGGTTGTTTTGAACACTGCTGTTGCTGGGAAATGGCTTGATGCTGTTCTCAAGGACAATGTTCCTGAAGTTCTTCCCAAGATCCTCTGGTGGATTCATGAGATGAGAGGTCATTATTTCAAGGCGGATTTAGTCAAGCATCTACCTTTTGTTGCGGGGGCAATGATTGATTCGCACGCAACAGCTGAGTACTGGAAGAACAGGACTCATGATCGCTTAGGGTCTGTTTTCCTCTCTTTGCACTTCTTGTTTTCAGTTTGGTTCTTATCTCGGGTTTTGGCGTTAATGTGTCTGCTTTGAACTGTTGTAACACAGGATTAAAATGCCTAAAACTTATGTCGTGCACCTAGGAAATAGCAAGGAGTTGATGGAAGTTGCTGAAGATAGTTTCGCCAAGAAAGTTCTGCGTGAGCAAGTTCGAGAATCTCTTGGCGTGCAGAGTGATGACATACTATTTGGCATTATCAATAGTAAGCCGTCTGACTAACACATATTCTTCTTGTTACTCAGTTTCCTCAAGACTTTATGGGTGATTCTTTTATGGCAGGTGTATCTCGAGGAAAGGGCCAAGACCTATTCCTCCGAGCCTTCCATGAAAGTCTAGAAATAATCAAAGAGACTAAAAAGCATGAGGTACCAACAATGCATGCAGTGGTTGTAGGAAGCGACATGAGCGCACAGACGAAATTCGAGACAGAGCTACGCAGATTTGTCCAAGAGAATCAACTTCAGAAAGTTGTCCACTTTGTCAACAAAACAATGAAAGTAGCACCGTATCTAGCAGCCATCGACGTTCTTGTCCAAAACTCCCAAGCCAGAGGAGAATGCTTCGGGAGAATAACTATCGAAGCCATGGCCTTTAAGCTTCCTGTACTTGGTACCGCAGCAGGAGGAACAATGGAGATTGTAGTGAACAGAACAACTGGTCTATTACACAACGCCGGTAAAGATGGTGTGTCACCTCTCGCCAGAAACATTGTGAAGCTGGCAACAAGCTTGGAGATGAGGACAACAATGGGGAAGAAAGGGTATGAGAGGGTAAAAGAGATGTTTATGGAACATCATATGTCTCATCGAATAGCTTCTGTGCTCAGAGAAGTGTTGCAACACGCAAAAGTTCACTCACGAACAACAAAATAGTATCATTATGGAAATGCCAATGTTGTTACATTTTATTTTACACACTCTTCTTATTTCTCTAGCTTTTGGTATTCATCTGTTTATAGAAACAAACAATGTTATTTATCTGGTAAGGAAACTCATTGCGTTTAAGTGCATGCTTATTTTTACTTGCAACTCTTGATATAATCTGTAAGCGTCGGTCCAACCATACGAGGTTTGATGTTATTCTTGTTTTGTTCAGACAAGATTTTTCAGTAAACCTTGAAACAGGAAGCTCTGTTGTGTTGAGGCTTACTGTAGCCATTGTTGCCGAGCCAGTGCTGCATATGAACTCCAATGGCGTCCAAGTAAGCGCTGCTTCTTCCATGTAAACCCAACACTTTTCCTTGCGTTGTAGTTGAAGTGAAATACGTTCCGGTTTCTTCACCGTAGGGACCGTACTTGCCACGGCTCGTGTAGAAACTCAGAGACTTGACAACATTAGTTTTGTCTGAATTGTTCAGTGGTCCATAATACCCTGAAATGCAGGTGAGCATCTCGTTTGGATACTCGAGTTTAATCTGCAAGAGAGATTCAACATCAGCATGGTTATGATGCATCAAAAAACAAAAGCGGCTCTATATATGAAAGAAGAAGCGATTGTTGTTTACCCTGTGTGTGAAGACTCCATTGTTACCACCATGTTTAACGGACCAAACAGATTGTCCATTTCTATCGTACTCGACTTGTAATGAAGAGATAGCATCATTTCCTCTTGTTACAAATATCTGTTTGATCCCTGAATATACACCATCGTCCCATGATTTACCTCCTTGGCCTCCCCACGGTCCAGGCCCGCTCGGTGTTGGTTCTTTGACGACTCCACGCTCAAACTGTGAAAATGATTTAAAGCTCAACAAGTAAGCTGCTATAAGAGTGCTCAATCCTGACAACTTGAAACCAGAAGGGAACTACCATTGTGGAATCTACAAGTTACCTCTTCGCCACGGCCGTTTGCTGCAAGAACTAGCTTATTAGCCCATGGGGAATTTTCGATTACCGCAACGCCAGAGTTATTATGAGGAACAATTGCATTGTGAGGAGATGGCTTGAGGGGACTTATTTTGCAATCCATAGCATGAAAACCGATTGCATCAAGAAACAAACCCTCTCTTCCAAGGAATCCAACAACTTTAGCATCATCCGTTTTATGAGTAAAAGAAGGTCCTTGTTCTTCTCCAAAAGGTCCATGCTTTCCCTTGTTGGTGTGGAAAGTCAGTGATTTTATCACATTAGGTCCCATGTAGATCAACGGTCCATATGTTCCCGTTACATGTGTTAAAATCTCTGCTGGGTAATCAAATACAATCTGCAAAAATGTATTCAAACCAAAAACAGAGAGACTGTGTGATATATGGTGTAAATTGTAATTTAGCTTAAACAAACTCTAAAGAAATTTTAAATCCACACACCTTTTCATGTTTGAATCCTCCCCTGCCACCATGCTTGCTTCCCCACACAGCTTGTCCTCTAGAATCATAACACACCTTCATGGAAACAATCCCGACACTGCGTGACAAATTGATTTGTCTAATACCGGTATAAATCCCATCGTCAAATATGATTCCACCGGCTCCACCCCATGGTCCATATGTTTTTACACCACCTCCAGCTTTTGGCTGTACCTTCTCAGTATCTGTCACCACCTGATATATATACAAATTCGATGCTCTTTTGGTCAAAAACGGGTAAAAAATTCGAAGGACCTGAATATATTAGCGTAAAAGTCTTGAAATCACCTTATGTTTGGTGATCTCAGCACCTGTGTGTTCTTGGGGTTGATGAGAAGGCAAAGTTGAATCTTTCTTCTTGAGTGCAACAAATATGTCAAAGTTTTGACCTACACTTCCTTGAATCACTGAATATTCGAATTCCTTATCACCACTATTGTGGACATTTTGATGTGAGTGCAAAACAACTTTCGAGGAGGGTTTATCCTCTTTATGAATTTGTTGAAGGTGAACACCAATAGCATCCAAATAGGAACCAGCCTTCCCATGGAACCCAGTAACCTTCGACTCTGATTTTGGTAATGAGAAACATGTACCTGACTCAACACCAAATGGTCCATACTTTTTGCGGTTACTCTCAAAGGTAAGCGACCGAACACATACATGTCCCCAGATGTCATAGCTGCCATAGGTTCCATGTACTGAAGTCAAATACTCATGCGGGTAATCAAGTATGACCTTAAAACCAAACGAGAACGGTGATCAATTTTCTGAAAACTAAAAGAGGATTAGCTTAGGGATAGAGTCTCTTTGTGTTACCTTTTCAAACTTCGAGCCTCCGTTTCCTCCATGTTTTTCAGACCAAAACGAGCTTCCATTCTTGTCATACTCAACTTGAATGGAGTCTATACTAGAGCCATGCGCTATAACTATTTGCCTTATTGTGGTGAACATTCCATCATCCCATGCATGACCACCTTGGCCTCCCCATGGGCCAACTGATGCAGGCTTGCCATGAACACTCTGCAGCAACAACTTCAAGTTAATCTCACATAATCATAACTGCAATATCAGGTTTTCAAGGTGCAAAATCATATATATAAAAAGAATGAGGCTAAACAAAAGATGTTGCAAATACCATCCTAAGACTCAGATGATCTCAAAAGACTCAAAGCAAGTGTAAGAAGCTCGAGTGAAGAGATAGCTGACTACTGCGACACATAGCTTAGGCATCTGATGGGAATTTATGATGGAAGAAAAGGTTACGTTTGTGGTTGGGCATTTTCTGGAATATATAAAATCAAGTTGCATAATACACGTCATTACAAGCAACTCATTCCCGTTTCCACTTTCAAGGGAAGTCATGGAAGGAAAACGGAATCATATTCTGAAAGAATCATATCTTCCAGGATAACAAAAACACGCACTATTGAACCATTCCTAAATTGGTAAGGTTCCCTTTCCTATCTGGTGCCCATACTAGTAAGAAAATGACTTCAAGACACCACTGGAGTTAAGGAGCTTCCAAACTTCAACCAAAATTTACTCAAGCCATGCTACTAACTCAGTAATCTCTTCAACTGAAAAAACATATATGAGGATATGCATTACGTGGTTATGTGATTTAAACGATTGCTCAAATCAAGTTAAACAGTACCTTAGTGGCTGGCTAATCACTCTACCAATAGTCTTTACAGAAACAATCACCATTCTTAAAATGGTGCAAGCATCTTGTGTCCTCCAACAATATTTCACAGCTGTATCTTTTAGAGATGTACTTTGCAGTATTATGGCAATCCCGGCACATCCTAAGATTTTTCAAGATCCTAATCGTCTTAGGTTCACGCGATGGGGAAATTAGACCAAAAGCCATGGCAAACTTTTCGCTGTGGATTCCACAGGTTTCTTCCCTTCCTTCTTCATCAATCAGAAGTTCTTTATTGTATTGGTCACTTCTATCATCCATCCTACACAACTTTTCCACCCATGGATACAACACATCAGTACAAAGTGTAGACTGATCACCTGTTGTGAATGTATGTACTAAATTTCTAACTTCAATCCAGCTCTGCCCAAAAGGTTTCTTCAGCAATTTTTCTTTCCTTGGCTTCTTTCCTTCTAAAGATCTCCCAAGTCTTGCACCTAAGGCATAGATCTGGGACACCAGATTTTCAGTGACCGGGTTTTCAGGTTCCAAGGAGAACAAGTGCTCTGCTGCATGGATTGCCGAGTCAAGATCACCATGAATCCTGCAGGCAGTTAAGAAGGTTTCCCAGATGGGTGGCTCTGATTGAACATTCATCTCCTGGATAAACTGCAGCGCTTCTTCAAGCCTGTTGGCTCGTCCGTACAAAGATACCATAGCACAACAATGCTCCAGAGCAGGAATAATATGATAATCATTCGCTATGCTGGAGAAGACTTTCTTTCCTTCGTCTACATTTCCCATCAAACCGTGTGCAAGGATGACACTCGAAAGAGTTCCCCTGTTTGGCTTAATCCCCTCTGTCTTCATTTGATCAAAAAGATCAAGCGCTGGACCATAGCTACCATGCAAAACATAACCTCCAATCAGCGAGTTCCAAGTTATGATGTCTTTCGTTTTCATACCCTTGAATATCCTTCTTGCGTATCCTATATCTCCTGACTTAGCATAAGTATCTATTAAAGCGTTTTTAACAGCATGAACAGCGTCTAGGTTTCTCCGCAATACACAGCCGTGTATCTCTCTTACCATTCTGGCCCTAAGAAGATTAGCGCAAGCAGGTAAAAGACTCAGTACGGTAACTGAGTTTGGCATGAAACGAGAGAACTGCATTTTCCGGAAAAGTTCCAGGGCCTCGTCTTTCTTTCCGTTTTGTATGTAACCCGCAATGATTAGGTTCCATGATGCAGTGTTCCGCTGAACTTTCCCATCTTTTTCCATCTTCTGAAACAGATCCATAGCCTCATCCTCGTCTCCATTCTGAATATATCCCGAGATCATCGTGTTCCATGTGATGATATTTGGTTTCACATTTTCCTCCTGCATCCTTGTAAACAGTTCATAAGCCTTCCCGCAATATTCTGCTTGGCAGTAACCTGTTATCATTGAGTTCCAAGTATACACATCCTTATTCTTTATCGAATCAAAAACTTTCCTGGCTTCTTCAAGTTTCCCACACTTGGAGTACATATCCACCAGAGAGTTCCCCACAAGCACATCATCCATAAACCCCATCTTCACAGCAATAGAGTGAACTTCTGATCCCAGGTTCAGAATCTTCAAACACGAGCAAGCAGACACAGCACTCATAATAGTGACTCCATTCGGCACCACACCCGCTAAAAACATCTTCCTAAACGTATCCAACGCCTGATATCTCTTCCCATTATGAATCAACCCCGAAATCATAGCTGTCCAGGTAAAAACATCGGCAGTAACACCAAAATTCTCCATCTTCTGCATCAAATCCATCGCAGCATCGCATTTCCCCAGCTGGTTGTAACCTCCAATCAGTATGTTCCAAGTAACAAGCCCCGGGGAGATCCCTTCTTTCTCCATCTCCTCAACCAAATCAACAGCTTCTTCATGTTTACCGTTTTGGCAGTAAGCTAAGAGCACCGAGTTCCAAGCAACCACATCTCTCTCCTCCATGCGTCTAAAAAACTTGGTAGCTAAACCCAACTCACCACATTTCGCATACACAGCCAGAATCGAGTTGCTAACACGGAGACAAGAAGTCATCCCGAGTTTAACAACCACCGAATGAATCAACCTCCCGGTCTCAACATCACCACAATTCGCACACCCTTGCAATATCTTGGGAAACAAGAAATCATCAGGCAAAACACCGTCCTCCATCATCATACAAAAGAGCTTAGAGACTTCTTTCCACCGATGCTCCCTCGAGTAAGCACCAATCATAGCAGACCAAGTGTAGAGGTTTCTCTCACGCATTGAATCGAACACCTTACGTGCATCAACGAGGCACCCGCATTTCGCGTACATGCTCAGCAGCTTAGTCTCCACGAAGACGTCAGGCTGCGGAAACAGACCGAAGCGAGCGTGGAGGATACGGCCGAGATGGACGGAGCCGGAATCGATGCAGGATTCGAGTAGGTTGAGGTAAGTGCTTCGTTTCATCTTGGTTCCTTCCTGAAACATGGAGTCTAGAGCTCTCTCGGCTTCCACCAGGCTTCCGTTTCTACACAGGTAGTCGAGTTGCTCGTCGGGGGTGATGGTGGGTTGTTTCTTCTTGACGAAAGACAGAGACTTTTTCCTGGATTTTGGATGGGCTTCTGGTGAAGTCTCTACCTTTGCTGGAATCTGATAGTTCAAACAAGTTTTGGGGAATGATGGTATGAAAAGCTTCTCCATTTTCTTCTTCTTCGTCCTCCGTCTTCTCTTTGGTTTTTCCAACGAAAGATTACAGATTACAGAGTATGCACGGTGAAGAAGAAGAAGAAGAGGACGAAGAGGATAAGGAAGAAGGATTCAGAACCTTGGTAAGTGAGAATCCTTCGGCTACAAATATTAAACATGATAAGAATTTCAAACTACCAATGAGTTTTGGACACGTGGCACATGATTGCTTGCAAATTTCAGCTCAGAGATCAGTAAAAGTATGCGATTCATATATTCGAATTATATTATTCAAGTCATTTGAGGGTAAATGAATCTGGTTCTCTGTTTTAAACTATTATTTTGTGTATGTCTCTTCTCTCCTTTATGCCGTTGAGAGAGTGACATCTTATTTCAACCAGAAGCTAATCGGACATGGCAATATGATCACTGACTATACAGGCTCGTGCTTAATACGCTCATAATTGCGGTAACTTGTATTTCGCTGAGAATCCATGGAGATGCTTTGCTACAGATCGTGCCGTAACTTTTATGTTTTGGATATTAAGTTAAAGACAGTAACAAAATAATAGAGGCATGGTCTTATGATGTATTATAATATTGTTGAAGACTCGAAAGAGTCGAGAGATCACTTAACTACTACATTATTCAATCTCAACTTAAAATAAAACTAACTGGACCTTATTGTCTCATAACCAAATTTAAGCAGTGGCAACACCCGTATGCTTGGCTATTGTGGCATGAAGATCTTCCTTCCTTGCACCAACGAGCTTCTCCACAACATTTCCGTCTTTGATGAACACAAAGGTCGGCATTGCCTCCACACCAAACTCTTGCGCTACATTCTATCAAAAACAGCACAAATGTGTAATAAATATAAATATCACGAGTGTATGCGCCATTGGATGTGCAATAAATAATTCTAATTGCAAAAAACAAACCTGCAGTTCATCGACATCGACCTTGAAGAAGATGGCACTTGACATGAACTTCTTGGCCAAATCGGCGAAAACTGGAGCAATCATGCGGCATGGTGGACACCATGAAGCAGTGAAATCTATCACAATCTGCAAAAAAAAAACAATGAAAATCATTACAAAATACTAAATCATCTAAAGCTTTGTAATGTTTTAACAAAAGGACGACTCTGATCTGCAATAATGCGAAATGAACAACACAACAACACAACACCAAAAAAAAAAAGATCGTTTGGTTACATGACAGTATGACACTAAACACACAGAAAAAAAACGTTTCCATGGCAGATCGATCGATTTAAGTTTGACATCTCCTTCAATGGATCCGTTTATTCCACTCAACGGTAACCAAAATCTAAACCCACTGTTGCCACGAACAGATACCCCAATCAACCAATCGCACGCATGAAATGAAAAAAAAAACGAAAACCTAAATACCAAAATAAAACAATACAGAATTGCATGATACCAGCTTGTTGGTTTGTTTGGCTGTGTCGAGCTGCACGGCCCAGACATCATTCGCATGGCAACCGATCACTTGTCCCTCTTCTGCCGCCATTTCTTCTAATCCGTGAAAATTGAGAAAACAAACACTTTTTTATCTCTTTCCGAAGCGGCTAGGTAGCTTATAAAAAAGGAAGCCATGTTGACGGAATTACCCCTGTGTATTTAGGTTTATTACGAAATGGCATCCAGCTGGGCCGTGGGCTCGCTAAAAGCCTCATGCACGTACACACGATAGCGAAAACGTCGATGGAGTCCATTGAAAAAGAGGTCTCCCGTGTCCAAAGTTCGAACTCCCTCTTCCACTCATATTTAAAAATCAAACGTGGACACACGAATGAACTAAAAAATATCAGATAAGATTTTTTTATTTTGTTTCAACAGATAATAATTTAATTTTAAATAAAGGAATCATTAAATTTTAATCTCTTCGTTTGTGGCTTACCCTCTTCCTCTCCTCCTTCACTCAAATGGCGATTCCAAGCACAGTCGCATATCCTTCCTTCAAATCCACGCCGCCGTATCTCTCCTCCGCCTTCCTCAACCAACCTCAAACTCTCCCTGCTACTTACAAGAGAACCAACCGCCGATTCTCTAAGCTAACAACCTCTTTCCGTTGCTCATCCTCCTCCTTCTCCGAGAAGCACCACAACAACGCCAACCCGCCCAAATCCGACGACCTCGTCGAGCTCCCTCTCTTCCCCCTCCCCCTCGTCCTCTTCCCCGGCGCCACCATCCCGCTCCAGATCTTCGAGTACCGCTACCGCGTCATGATGCAGACCCTCCTCCAATCCGACCTCCGATTCGGCGTCGTCTACTCCGACGCCGCCTCGGGATCCGCCGCCGGAGTCGGATGCGTCGGGGAGATCGTCAAGCACGAGCGCCTCGTCGACGATCGCTTCTTCCTCATCTGCAAGGGCCAGGAGCGGTTCCGCGTCACGGATCTCGTACGCACCAAGCCTTACCTCGTCGCGAAGGTGACGTGGCTGGAGGATCGGCCGTCGGGAGAGGAGAATCTCGACGAGCTGGCGAACGAGGTGGAGGTGCTGATGAAGGAGGTGATTCGGCTGTCGAACAGGTTGAACGGGAAGGCGGCGGAGGAGAAGATGGAGTCGTCGCGGGATCTGAGGAAGAATCAGTTCCCGACTCCGTTCTCGTTCTTTGTTGGGAGCACGTTCGAAGGAGCGCCGATGGAGCAGCAGGCGTTGCTGGAGCTCGAGGACACGGCGGCGAGGTTGAAAAGGGAGAGGGAGACGCTGAGGAATACGCTCAATTACTTGACCGCGGCTTCTGCTGTTAAAGATGTCTTCCCATCGACTTAGTTATATCGGTGGTACTGGTCTCTCTCTTCAGGTGTTTGAAGTTTATTGGATACACTATATTTGATCAATGTGTAAAGTTTCGGTAAACGTAGGTACTACTGAATGGTGGGGATGTTTCATAGGATCTTATAGTCTAGTGATGCAAGTAAAAGTTCTTGATTCCAAATCATTGCTTCTTCAGTTGGCATTTTCTTTGAAAGCATGTTAAAATGGTATCCAAAGAAGTTTGTTTTATCAGAGGACCACATAGTTAGATGAAGAAAAGAACTTTACTTGATTGATTATTTTTCTGTGACCAAAGACTAGTCTGTGGTTCAAGTAAGATTTTTAACACCAATTCTTGCTTCTCGAGTTTGCATGCATATGTGATCGAAGCATTCTGTAGTGATGCAAATTAAAAGTTCTTGATATCAAAATCGTTGCTTTTTGAGTTGGCGTATTCATAGAAAGCCTGTTAAGATTATATCCAAAGAAGTTTGCTTTATGGGAGTTTCATTGCCAAATCCTTGATTGCACTGCACCTATTGTATCACAGTGACAGGACCATATTGTAGGATGAAGAAAAGGATTTTTACTTGATTGGTTGTCTCTATGATCAAAGACTATTCTAGTGATGCAAGTAAGGTTTTTAACACCAATCCTTGCTTGTCCCTTATAGAATCATAGGACCACATATAGTTGGATGAATATAAAGGGTTTTACTTCTATGATCAAAGACTAGTCTAGTGATCATAAAAGGTTTTCAATACCAGTTTTTGCTTCTCGAGTTTGCAGTTTCATTAAAAGGCATGTAAATGCTATCTAAAGAAGCTTACTTCATCAAAGTTTCAATTACGCAATAGTTTTGTAGTACACCTATGATGAATTGAGGAACATGTAGAAATGGCGTAGATGATGGTTACTGACAGAAAGCTTAAATATATAGTGGTAGTTACTTTGACATTGTGAATATGTTGATACTTTGGCTGCCTCAGTTTCTTTCTCAAGCCATAAGCTTTAAAGTTTACAGCTTTAATTGATTGGTATGTCGAGTGGGTGTTATATGCATAAGGGTCCAATATGGTTGAGGGCTTTTATGTCTATGAGGCGATAGTTTCCAGTCATCAATATTGAAGAGATAGATTAGGGTTTAGTGGGGAGCGAGGTGGAAACAATGTGGGTCGTTTCTTTGGTCAAACGTGGCCAGGGCCGGATCTGAGATTTCCGGGACTTGAAACATTTCTTAAGGACTTTAGAAATTATGGGGGTCAACGCCAATATTTAGGGGTTTAATCCTATGTAAAAAATGTCTAAAATTTTTGGGGGCCAAGGCCAATGTTTCATTCGGCTGTGCCGAGATCCGGCCCTGAACGTGGCTAATACATTCAAGGAGAACGCGACTAAGTAAAATGCCAAAAGAGCAGCAAATGAATAGTCTCTCTATTCATCTTCCTTGATTTCTTATTTCAAAATCTCTCGGAAATTCATTTGGGCAAAGAATGATCGCACATTGTAGGATGATAAGATTTGTACATATACAAAAAAAAAAAACAACTATAAACATTTTAAAAACCGCTTGAGAACCAAAACAATTTTATAATGAACACCATACTAGATATAAAAAAAATAACTTAAAAAACCTACACAATTTACAGAATAATAATACATATCCTTAGACATTTTTAAATTTTCTAAAAAACAATCCATTTTCTAAGGATGAAAATGCACATTATTGTGAAAGATATTTTAAATATTTTTTTTTTTTGGAAAAGTGTGGTTTTTATGATGAAAAAAAAACATATTCTAAATCATTTTCACACCTTAAAAATACAGCTGGAATCTAGAATTAAAATATATTGGCTACATTAAGAAGAATTATCCATATTTATCTATTAATTCATGTGATTTTATCTAAGGAAAATACAAAAAGGGCGCAAATCAAAGGGTGCATTGCATTTTTAAGATGAAAAATACATCATTATAAAAATATACATCTTTGGATATTTTGATAATTTATTTTTAACAAATGCAACTATTAGTATGAAAAGAAATATCTTATACATTTTAATAGTTTCTTTTAAACCAATGTAATTTTTAAAATAAAAGACACATTCTATACTTGTATATTTTGACAATATTTTTTAAAGCAATGTAATTTTTAAGATGAAAAAGAAAAACGTTGTTATGATGTAAAAAACACATCATTTCACATTTATTTGAATTCTTATTATTAATAGATTATTGTTTGTTTGAAAAACATTGAATCTGTGTTCTGAATTGGCAAAGTAGTGTTACTCCGTACAAGTGATAGGATTATGGCAGTGGAAAATTAACCATTGTGCGAGATTAATGACTAATTATTTCATTCATATGATATGAGTTGAACTTATCGTAGTGATATTCCAAGCTATAAGTGACCATTAAATATGCAAATGAATGGTTTGAGAGAACCTCCGAGTTTGACTTGGGCAAATAATCTCCGTATGGCCTTCTCCTCCGTCCTGCTGGTTTGTCCAGGGATGAGGAAATGTGTGGATTAGGAACGCAGAAAATATCTAAACAACAACGCGTAGACTACATAAGCTCACGTGATTGACTATTACGCCGCCAGGAAGACTTCTCTTACGTGCATATAAAAATCACTTATCCTTCCATTGTCCACAAAACAATACTATCATCATCCACTCAAGAAACACACAAATCGGAACTCCGACAACCAGTTCCAAACCATGGCTCAGCATCAACCAATCTTTCAGACAAAGTCAGAAGGTAATGACAGTAATCTACTCAAATGATTCTCTTCTTGATCCCCTCTTCTACAAACAATTTGATTCTAATTTCTTTCTTTTACAGAACATTTTGTGCAGATTCCCGTCAACATCGAGCGTGACTCAACCACACTCGTAAACCCAAACCGGAAACCAAACCATTGGCCTACGATTCTCCTCTCGACCTTCTTCGTCATCATTGGTCAATCCATAGCCATACTCCTCGAAAACTTCTACTACGAACAAATCTACCAAATCTACCGAAGCGAGTACAACAAACGCCGTCAAAGCAACGGCGCTTGGACTCAAGCTCTCCTCCAAACCGTCGGATTCCCTCTCCTCATCCTCCCTTTCATCATCCTCCTCACCACCAAGAAACACAACAACAACCCTCCCATCGCTTCCGACCAGTTCCACTACAAATCCTTAGCAGTAATCTACATCTGCATCGGAATCCTCTTGTCGGTTCAAGGAAGACTCTCAAAGCCCGAGATATCGTTTATGATCTTCACTCTCATCTCCTTGACGCAGCTCTTCTTCACCCCGATCTTCGCGCGTTTCATCAACAAAATTAAATTCAACCGATGGGTCGTCATCTCCTTGGTTTTCGCAGTCGTCGCCGGAGCTCTCACCTTCACAACCACGTTCGGCCGCGAGCCTTACAACGCGGAGAGGAAGTACGCAAGAGCCATATTGGCTGCTCTGTTCGCCGCCGTCTGCTTCTCTCTCCTCCTCTGTAACATCCAAAACGTCTTCGACAGCTACATCTTCAAACGCACGGAATCAAAAACAAGCTTCGCGTCCGTTTTCCAAGTCATAATCTTCTCCTCTTTAGTCGCTACGCTCATCTCCATGGTGGGTCTTCTCGTCGCCGGGGAACAACACGATTTGAAGAGGGAGATGAACGGTTTCCCTAAAGGGAAAGGCGCGTACGTGATGGTTATGGTGGGCCAAGCCGTTTCGTGGCAGGTTTACTGGGTCGGGATCGTGGGACTCGTCTTCTCTGTCTCGAGCGTGTTGTCGAACGTGATCAGCGTCGTTACGTGGCCGATCGTGTCGGTGCTTGTTGTGGTCTTCTTTAACTTTAGCAACTTCACGGGCGAAGGCGTTGATGAGTTCGATACTTTCAAAGGTTTGGCTTTGCTTTCTGCCGCGTTAAGCGTCGCCGCTTATTTCTTTAGGCTTCACAAAGAGAATCGTGATAGTGCGTATTAATGTTTTTATTTCTCCTTGATTTGTTGGTAGATTAAGTAATCATATATTTTTTGTGTTTAAAAAAAAGTAATCATATTTTTGTATTGTTTATTTATGTGTAATTGATAGTATGTTACAAAATGTATACTTATCTAATTTTAATTTGTATGTTTTACAATGAAAGGTTTTACCTCTACGTTGAAGTCATTTAATTTTAACTATGGTGAATAGTGGTAATGGTGAAGAGTGGTAATAAACGACAATGTCACAAAGGCAATTTGTAAACAACGGTTACTAGATGACCATGATGAATGGTCTGTTTACCAACTTGACGATCATAGCAAGAAAAAAAAAGAAGAAGTGTGGATCGCCCAAGAAATACGTCAAATGCACCAGCACCAGCACATCTTGATTTACTTTATTAGTGGACGCAGAATCAATAGAGTAACAAAAAAAAAAACAGATAAAGAGTGTTACAGTATGTATCTAGTATCTATAAAACATATGGTAAAATGACTTTGGTTAGATGTTTCATTTTTTATTATTTACTTATAAAGAAGAAAATAACACTTTGGCAATGGAGCTAACCAGCTACATGGAAATGTTAAAGATTATCAAAATCTCGAGGTTGAGACATATACAATAAACAATTCTTCATGTAAAGATTAAAAAGATCTAGATGAATGAGTTAGATTGAAGTATTCCACATGAATTATTACAATTTCTTGAGAGAAAGAATAGTAATCTATCCTCTCATGAAGTTGATATGATTGAGCGGGAACAAAAACAACCCTACACGGGAAGGCTGCTAAAATCCCATTGATATCCCCCGAGTTCATTGACTAGTACACTGCTAGTGGCACTGCCTAGGTCGACCCCGCACTGTATAGAATAAACACCACACGTTAGATTTTCCCAAGCATTATCCAAATACATCCAATCTCTGAATATCGAAGCCAAATTATTTACAATTTCTGAAATCAGTTTCAAGACCTGTCACATATATCTGAAACCATGGCCAAGAATCATCAACCAATTCAAACCAAGCCACAAGGTAAATATTATATACCCAAATATAATCTCACTATCAACTACTCTCTCTGAATTACCTCGTTTCTTGATCTATTCGATTCTCTAATCATTGTATTGTTCTTGATTTTACAGAGACAATTGTGCATATACCAGTCTATACCAAGCAAGATTTGATCACACTCGGAAACCGGAAACTTAACCATTGGCCAACCATTATCCTCTGCATTATATTCGTCATCACAGGTCAATCCATAGCTAAAATCCTCGAAACCTTCTACTACGACCAAACTGACCACACCCAAAACCGTCAAAACGACGCCGTTTGGACTCAATCTCTCCTCCAAACCGTTGGATTCCCTCTGCTTCTCCCTTTCTTTATCTTCACCGCCAAGAAACACAACCCACAACAATCTCCAACCACTTCCGACCGAACCTCAACCAGTTACATAGTATGTTTCTCCGGTCTAATCGGAATTCTCAGGTCGAATCAAGGAAGATTCTGCGCCAAGGCAAAGCTCGAACTCCCCTTTAGGGTTTTCACACTGATCTACGCAACGCAGCTCTTCTTCACTCTCGTCTTCGCCGCCTTCATCATCAAACTCAAACTCAACCGATGGATCATCACCTCACTGATCTTGGCAACCGCCACCGGAGCTCTCACCTTCTCTTCCTCCTTCGCCGGTGAGCCTGACGAAGCGGAGGTGGATTACCGAAGAGGCTCACTGTCTGCTCTACTCTCTAGCGTATACTTCTCTCTCCTCCTCTGTGTCATTCAAAACGTATTCAAACGTACCGAACCAAGCTTTTCCTCCGTTTACAAACTCCTGATCTTCTCCTCTCTAGTCGCTACCATAAGCGCAGCCGCGGGTCTTCTCATCGAGGGCGAGCAAGACGGTTTGAAGAGGGAGATGAATGGGTTCTCGAAAGGGAAAGGTGCGTACGTGTTGGCTATGGTAGGTCAAGCCGTGTCGTGGCAGGTTTACTGGGTCGGGATCGTGGGACTAGTCTTCTCAGTATCGAGCGTGCTAGCTAACGTGGTCAGTGTCATGACGTGGCCAATCGTGTCCGTGCTTGTTGTGTTCTTCTTCGGTTACGTGAACGATGAGTTTGATGTCTTCAAAGGTGTCGCCTTGATCACAGCCTCCTTAAGTGCCGCCGCTTATTTCTATAGGCTTCACGAAGAGAATCGTAACGGCTGACGTGGCGGCGATCTTCAAAGGTTACTTTCTAAAATGTATACTTTGTCCGTTGTAGTTACATTGTAAGTTTTGTAGTGAAATAAATGTATACTGATGTTACAGAAAACAACCACCTCATGAAATACCTTTTTCACATTAAAGTTCAAAAGTTCCAATCTTTTACCTGTTCAAAAAGAAAAGTTCCAATTTTTACAACTTTTTCTGATTTTCTGTACACAAATTTTTTTTGATGATGACTTTTACTGAGCAGTCCTGTTGTGCCCTTCTCAAATACATTTCTTGTATTCTGGTTTAAGCTCGTAAGCATGACCACTCCTTGCATACACACAAAGCTCTTTGAGTATCTCTTTCAAGAATCTCTGGAAAAAAAAAGCAAACAGAGTTTTGAGCAAGATTTAGATAACGCTGATTTCTTCTGCTGTTTCTGGATACAAGTCTTAAGAAGAGAGAGCATACCTCTGGCTGGTTGATTTTCTGAACAAGCTGTCTCAGTGTCCATTTCGGTTCTCTTTCGAATAGTTGGAACATTTTTGCTTCCACCTCACTACGATCGCTTCTAGTCCTCTTTTCCCTTCGCTTAAGCTTCTCTGTTACCTGTTTCATGGAGGGGGGACACAATACAACAGTCAAAGGACTACAAAATTTATTAATTAGAACTATCTTATAATAACAGAACCCATTCTCTGGAAGTCAGAGAGAAGAGAAGCAAAGCATTACCGGTGCAGGCGTGGGCGTCAAGTGTTCTCCACGGCAATCATCAAGAACCTTTTAGAGTGATTTCAAAGAAAGAAGTTTAATCTAATAAGCAATTTTTATGGTAAGACCAAGATTACAGCTTAACTTGAACTTAGATGGAGTTACAACAAAGAACCTGAATACGTCTATTTTCAGCCACAAGTTTCATGCTCCTCTCACGTAAAAGCTTGCCGTATTCTTCAATGCAATCATGGGGTCTCATATCGAGTTTATTTGTTACCGTTCCTTCCACAGCAAGTTTACCTAAATACCAAGTGTTGAAGAGGTGTCATCGAGTATTCAAGTGATGAAAATTCTCAGTATATGAATACTCAAAACCAAAGCAAAAAGACTAGACCTTGATTTGATTCGGAGAAGATACTCACTGGACCAACAAAGTCACTGGATTTGTTTACAGAATAGAGCTTCGAAATGTTCTGTATCTCAGCAGTAGCCATCTCCATGCTCAACTAAAACACACCGCAAAAAAAAAACCCAACAAAACAGAATATGAGATCTTTGTATGAAAAACTAAACCATGCATCAAGAAGATCAAGAATCAAGCTGAGCAAGACGTGATTCCCAAGTTCGTCTGACCTAAACCAAAACGAGGGATGTGTTAGGATTACCTCAGGCGACAGATCGGGCATCAGGATATCGAAGGACTCTATATACTTCGCCACAAAAACAAGTTCCTGAGAAGACGAAGAAAGTTGGCGCCAGGCCTTGTCGAGCCTTGGTGGACACTTCATTAGCCAAACCATTTCGTCGGCTTTCTCCGTTTCGAGTTCTTGATGCTCTTCCATCGTTAGTTCCATCAATCGTTCTAACTCCTCTGCAATAATCTTCTCTTCTTCTTGCAGTTTCTTTCTCTGGATCTTCTTCTTCTTCTGCATTTCGGGTTTCCCCATTGTTTCTTGTTCTGCGAAAGCGGGAAGAGAGAGGTGAGTGCCTTTATAGTTTATACAAGGCCCAATAAGAAGAGTGAGTACCTTTATAGTTTATATGAGGCCCAATAAACCCAATAAGACTTACTACTTATAGTGCATACAGCGCCGGGGCCCTTTATTTTTGTTAAATGTTTATTCAAACCGAAAAATAGAGAGAAGAAAATCATTGAATCTTGTAAGATCAAACTTTTTTTCATGTGTTCGTTGTTTGATATGTAGAGAAGAACAGTTTATTTACTTTTATGAAAAGAGGGTTTTGATGAATAAAATGTCATATCAGTCCCAGTCAAATTAGGTATACAGATGTTGTGTAGGAGATGCATAACACTAAAACCCTATGTTTTAAAAAATCTATGGTCTTTTCTCACATTGACCATTTGACTTTACTATGTTTCTTGACCCCTTTCGTTTGTTTTATTTTCAACATAGCTCTACTCCACATTTGCTCTAATATTTTTAAAGTAAATGTTCCTTTCACAAACCTTTTAATGGGTACTAATTGAAATATATACTTCTAAAACGAAAAGAAACCCTTGTATATTAGCCTACGAATACACAGGGGGAGGGTTGCTACTTCGACCAATCTACTAACTAGAAACTATATAATAATAAACCTATGTATATTGTTCGACCAGAAAAATATATGAAAGTGATCGGTTTAATCAACAACCAAGTCGATAGTCACATCAATGCAAGTTATGTAGAGAAGTAGACTAGCTATAGTAGATATGAAACTTATATAACAAACTATTCACTTACTTTCATCCACAACAATTAGTACTTCACATGTAGTGTAATGTTCCAGACCTCATAAATGGTTTTGATGTTTTTATTCACATTAATTAACGGTGAACTCCGATCGTCCGCAATAAGTCGCCAGCTCCAAGTGAGAGCGACATACTGTCGATCAAAGTCTTAAAGATACATCTCCATGTGGGAAGGATAACTTGTAGCTATTGTCCATCAAAGATGAGGAACCTGATTTAATTTGTTTCATGCACTGATTTTCAAGCAAGTTTTAGGAATAATTGATTATGCCGACACTTGGAAAAAGTCCAGTTAAAAAAACAATACAGAACGATACGACTTGATTTACATAATTTAATCCACCCTCGAATTTGTTTTTCATGTTTGGAATAAAAGAATTAATATTGCATATATGTAAAAATGTCTAATATGGGTTTGTGAACTGATGGTGGTTTCTACTGTTTCACTCTGCGGAAAATGGATTGGGCACAGCATAAAAGTGACTTTCATATAAGTAGATTTGAAATTGTTTGCTCAATTGAACACGAAACCTAGTTAAGTCCTGTTCAGATCCGGCAAGCAAACGGATAAACTGGGAAAAAGCAGCTTCGAGTTCAACACCAGCCAGAAAGCTAATTCACTATCAAACCCAAACCCTATTCTATACAGAGGATCTAACTTATAAAAAAAATAAAAACATTATGGAAATGGTTGATAAAAAATAAAGAGTGACGTTGATCGCATTGGGAAGATTAAACATAAAAAAGAACAAGCAGAAGATCAGACTTGTAACTCTGACATCAACTTAGTTGTAATAATATCCCCTTTCTCCGAATAAAATATATAATAATCTCTCATTTATCTCTAGGAAACGTACGATGTGCATGTTAATCATAATCAGTACTCTCCCAAACCCTAGCTAGGTACGAAAGTTACCATATTGTCCGACAACAGCAAAAACCCTTTGAAATAATAACTTTTTCGTACTCGTAGTTGTCTGATAATTATAAGAGTAATCACAAACGTTTTAAAGATTTAGCATTCCAATCTTAAGACCTAGGAGATGCAAAGAAGGATGTAGCGGCGGTGATAAAAGAGTTGATTGGAGCCGCCGCCGCAGTGTAAACCGAAGAAGGGTCAATTGATGCGTTATTAATATTACTCGCGGTCACGGCAGTTGTAGTGGCGACTGAAGGGGCTGAGGCCAAGAGACTAAGATGGTGTTGAGAGGTTTCTGCCGCTACGGCAGCAGGGCTTGAGCTGTAACGGTGATCATCTGATGAACCTTGGTCGTAGAGAATGCCTTTGAACACGTGTCCTCCAATGCTCACAGCCGTTTGATATGCATACTCTTCGTCCTCATCGTCGATTGAGCTGACTCTCATACACCGGAAGACCGCTGGTAAACTTACCTCCGGCGGTAAGTGACTACTCTCAAACCCTAAATTCATTAAAAGTTGAAAATTATTATAAATCCAAACATAACAACACATATTTTAATATAAAGTACATATAATCGAATAAAACCAAATCCTTGTCAAGAAAAACTTCATTCTCACACTCAAATGATATTCGACAGAACAATCAAAATCAGATCCTATGATCCCAAAAAAAGTTAATGGTTCCACTAAAAACCGATAAGTTAGGTTAGTTAAATAAAAACTCATAATACCTGAAGAGCTAGCATTGACTACACGGACGCAAGCAAGAGCTGATCCACCAACACCGCCTTGACCTCCATTATCATCTCTTTCTCTATCATCATCATCACCACCGCCAGAGCTAGCCTCTCTGCTCCGCTTAGTTGGCAAACCAGCTAACTGGGCCTGTCTCTCACGGCGTTTAGCAGCGGGGACCCACGTACTCTTCACGTGGGTTTGGCAATCAAACCCTCGGCTCTTACAACAAGTACGGCATCTCATATGTGGACAATCTTTCTTGGCTTGATTCCCACAGTCTTGGCAATTCATGCTTCCTTGCCTCGTTACAGTAAACCTTCCCGTGGAGGATCTCACTGGCTCATGGTCAGAGACAACGTTGAAGTACAAACTCCGATTGCTACTCCGGTTATTGTTATGGCTGCTACCACTTGGAACCATACCAAAAGAGTAGAAATTTGTAGGAGGAGCCACGTGGTTTTGTTGTTCTTGTTGCTGAAAATATTGGGGTGGCCAGATCTCAAAACCCTTGTTGTTGTTGTAGATCTCGTCTTTATATAGATGAAGATAATTGTTGCTCCTGTCTTCATTATGATCCTTGTCTTGATGATGATGATCTTGTTTGTTGTTATCTCTACCTCCGAGATAGAACAATCCAGCCATTTCTTCTACTTCCAATCACAAACGCACACCACGGAAAAGAGAGAGAAAGAGAGAGAATATTGATGAGACTATATGTTAGGGGTTTGTGAAATAAATTATTTTTGGGGATTCGAGTTTACCTTCTTTTTTTCTTTTCTCCCTAGCTGATTAATTTCTAGACTTGAATATGTGTATGTGTTAGGTATTTGAAAGGAGCAGTGAAACTGGGAGCGGATGAGAGAGTAATGATGGTATGGAAATTTAAGAAACTGCTGCAAACGCCGCCAAGGTTTATTGCTTCTCTTCAAATCATTTAAGACATTTGATTATTTGATCTCTGTCTCTCTCACCAAGAACTTGAGTAACTGCTCTTCTTCTCAGTGGAGAGAGAGAGAGATAGAGAGAGGGAGGAAGAGTCAAGAGATAGAGAGTACTATGAAAAGATCTTCTTAATGGGGCACTTTCTCCACAGTTGTCTTCCAGTTACAATGAATCCCTATCACAATAAATATTACACAAATAAATTAATAAATAAATAAATGTGTATATTATGGACAAACTAAGCTATACCCTAAATATGTTTTGTTTTGTTTTCTGGAACTATTTCTAGACGCTATTTTTAAGTAATTTATTCTGGAGTAATCATTCGATTATATATTGGGATCCTAGTTACTCTTTTGCTTCTTTTTTTCTTCTTAACAGTATGTCCAAATCCTAATGTTTTTAAGATTTTATTTAGAACAACGAAGTACAAACCAATTAGCAACGAAAAAAAAAACAGCTCAGGCTTTTCGCTGCGCCGTTGATTTCTTTCTTCCGACCGGTGGACAGAGCGCCACGTGTCTAACGATTCATTTGTTTCATTCATATTCGCACTTCCCTTTTGCTTTCTTTTACCCCTTGTTTGTTTCCAATGTTTTCAGATAACTTTTTGTTGTTGTTGTTTAATCGGAATCCTCTGAGGTAGAAGCATATACAAATCCCTCAAAATTCAGATTTGCACATTTTAATAATATTAATGTATTTTCTAGTAATGATCTCGATCGATAGGAGTACCAAATAAAGTACATGTAATTTAACTTATGAAACTAAATTTTGTTTATCACATATTCTTGGAATAATAAATAAACGTGTTGTTTCTTTAGTTAATAACTCAAAATTTAGATAGTTCCTTATTCCTTGCTTTTACAAAGTAGTACAAACTATCTGTCGGAGATACAAAAAAGTTGCCGCCTAATAGAGAGCGATTAGACGGTCTTTGAAATAATTTAACTGATGTGATGGAATATTTGTTCTATTCAAACGCTGCCTCGTGCGTTTTTATTTCAATAATTAACAGATTCAATTGCTTACCTGAGGTAGGACGCCGCAAAGGTACTATTTGGCTGAAATATTAAAAGGTTACTTAATCGTAAGATCTATAGATTTCAAATATAACTATCTCCGATCATTTCGGTACGTTACTAACATTATTATTTTCACATGTTTGTCCTTACTTTAGTTTGCATACCACTAAGATATATAACAGAATTAACTTAACTATCAAACGGGATTCTTCTGGAGTCCAACGAAATGTCTATATATATATTGCGAAGTTTACTAATGCCATTCATGAGCTCATCAGAATATAATGTAACCATAATCACTATAACAAGAGTAACTGGGTTTTCATAATTGAAACTAACAATCGTTGTGAATATGCGGTTAAGGGTCGGGTTGGAGCCAGTGGTCAGACCCTTAGGGAACTAGTCGGCTGGATCTCGACCCACCGGATATCTTCGGTTATTTAAAAAAAGAATATGCGGTTAAACAAAATATTTATATAAATGTGCAATTTGTTTAGTGGGTGTGCTTGACAGCAAACCCTATAGTCTAAGTTCTAGATCACGGGTAATAATTAGCAAGGAACGGATGGATAGGATCCACTACGTTCTCCAACCAAACTACTCCATGAAATGGTTCAGAGGTTTTAAAATATTAAAGACGTACAATTGATATGATTGTAATTCATCATAGTTAAATGCGTGAGTTGATTGATTCGTATAATTAACCCTGGCCATATCATAATAGTCTATAAACTATTGGAGAAAAAGTTAAACAGACATCTTTTGATCGGCGTGAGAGTGAGACCAAACAAGCTAATCCACTCCGTGTAGTCTGATCACGTGGAACCGCGTGATTTAGCGGCGCAATTAATGTTTACTTAAGATTCTAATGTCATTTAGTTTTAACTCCACTAGATACTATTTTTATTTTTTTTCTCTTGGCTTATGAAATAAAAATAATTAGAACTTAATTCGCGCATCTGCGGGAAATATTAATTTTTCCATAATTGTGTTATATACATTTTTATACTTTCATAATTGTGTTATATATTTTAGATATATCGCTATATAATTAATTATATTCAAAAGACCCGGACTAAATCAGGTAATATGTTATTTTTGAAATATCCGAATCCATTTTAGATACATTGGTTATTTAGATATTTTTAGGTTTCTATGTGTTAGAACCGAATTCATCCGGATCCAGAGGACCCAACTCTAAATTCACACATAAATTTATAATATCCAAGCAGTAATTTCAAAACCCAAAAAACCCGATATGCGAAAGAAACAACATGTACCTTAATGGATAACCAAATGTTCAAGCCTAACTGATTCTATAAACAAATAAAAAATACTCCTCTCAATTTGTTTGACTAAATTAAATGAAATTGAAAGAGTTTTTTATTTAGTAAAATAGTTATATGGTGTGAAAAATAAAATGACAATATATGTAATACGTTTTTATTATTTTGATTTAAGTTATTATTTTGTTCACATAAACTATGTTTTTGAATTATGTATTTGGCTATGTAATTTTTCACCGAATGAAACAAAGATTTAAAAAAGTTTTAGTAAAACAGATTAAACCAAAATTTTGAACATATACAAAACTCGATTATTTTGTATTTTTGATTTTTATAATTAGTACAAAGTTATTGTTGATTAATTAATAAATAAAAATCTGCGTTATTATTATGGTAATATAATTAATGATATGATGTGTTGTTAAAGTAATACTATAATTAATGAAGTTGTAAACTGAGTGAAAAATGTAATGATAATTAATATAACAATTTATTGAAAATAATGTTAGTTATATTTGTACTTCAGTTTTAATAATATAGATGTATTGTTTATTTAGTAAGAAATATTTAATTTATTTACAGTTTTCATTTTATGAATGAACCATCAGTTTTTCCTATTAGCAAATTAACCTTAAGTCTGTGTAGATGTGCCCTGCCTTCTAATCTGTTGGGCTTTCGTTCTCAGACTTGCCGCAAGTTTTTTTGTTGTTTCAAATTAGCTAGCATGATGCATTATGGAAACAAAATCATGGTTTGTTGTCTTTATGTAATTGTGTATGTCTCAGCTCCATTCAAGCATAGACTTGATTTGGGTACCCCTAAGTCTTTTTTTTTTTTAAATCTTTTTGGGGGCTTCTGGGTACAATATTTTGCTGTCTAGCTAGCTTAGATCCATATTATGTATATACTTGTCCATTACTAAGTAATGAATTCACATATTTTTCAAAAAAGTTTTTTACATACATATATAGATGGAAGGGTTGAGCATTTTATCTGTTAAATCTGATTTGACTCGTTATTCGTTTCGATAAAAAATGCATATCCGTAAATCTTCTTCGAAGCAAAGCAAATATGAAATATCAATATCCGTTAAAAACAAAACAAATCACAAATACTAAAAATTACAAGGCCGGATATCCGCTTGCTCCATTTTTATACAAGTAGAAGTAGATCTACAATTGAATAGAGAGTTGTATAATTTTATATAATTATTCTTTAACGTATAATTTTAATAATTTCATTTATAAAATCATTAATTTAAGAAAAATACAATTTTTAATAAAAACTACAATTTTCTAAATTTTTACTCCCTCCGTTCCTAAATATAAGACGTTTAGAAGATCTTTTATGTTCCAATATGTAAGATGTTTTCATATTTTTAGGTAACTTTAACTTTATCAAAAACCGTGTAACCAGTTAAATTTAATCGATCTATTTTGTAATTGGTTAAGTAGTTTTTAATTTATAATACTTTAAAATAAAAAGTTAATTTTCTTAAACAACGTGTTTTATCTAAAACATCTTATATTTAGGAACGGAGGGAGTATGTTCTATAATAAAACTAATTAATCTTTAGAATTTTGAAAAATATAGTTTCACTAATTTTTTTTATATTATGTAAAAGATAATTTTTGAAAACAAACTTGTATTGTTTTTCTTTTAGATGTACTTGTATCAAACAAAGTGGACGAGGTATTCGTAAATATCTGTAAGTATTCACAATATTTATAAATTTTCTGGATATCCGGAAAATAAAATATTCACATTCTTCCAAAACAAAACAAATTGGAAAATAAAATGTCCACAAAGTACGAATTCAATCACAAATACTAAATTTATGGTATTATCAGCTCTGTACCACTCCTAATAGATGGTATTGGAAGTTCCACAACTAATAAAACGGTCAAACCATTAAAATGTACAAATATATCAATGTATATTACAACTCTGTGCCTAAGTTAACCTATATTTACAGAATTGACAGGGGTCAGCTGACCCCCTGCTACTTCATTGGCTCTCCCACTATACACACACATAAAGGCAAGTAGAGAGGGAGGAATGCATGACTTGTTTGGGGAAATTTATAGAGGAAGAGAAATCCCAATTATTATGTCTTTGTCTTTCTTTCTTTCTCGAGCCTTGCGCTTACCTTTGGCTTCATCTCTCTGTCTCTCGCTCTTGAAAGTTAAACTCGAAGTCAATCATTATCCTTGCTAGCTAGTATATACATGCATTTTTGTTTGGGTTAGTTGGCTACCATTAATGACGAACACATGTTACTGTGGCATTGTTAATACAGTAAGTTTTTACAACAACGAAAGAATTTCCTAACGTAGGATGTGTCCAAGCTGGAAACTCTGTTGTAGTGTTGTTAATGGCTATGATGTTGAAAATATGAGGATAAAGGAGATTGGTTCTAGTGATAAAAAAACTAATTTTATATGATCATAGTTTTTCTTTTGACATGATCATAATTTTTCAGCAGAAGGGATACATATGACATTTATATAGTTGCAAATGGTATTTCATAATAGTATAAATGGTCGAATCATTATGCGTTTCTTAATTTTATTCAGTTACATTATTTTAAAAATTTAATACATATAAGCCATTTTATTTTCCATCATTATAATAAAAACAATCAAATAAAATCACAATTCTAAGATTTTCTAATCAAATTACACACACTCATGTATAAATAAGTATACAATTTATTCAATCAAAATAACTCTGTTACATCATATGTATCTTTTCGTAACATGTATACAAACAATGAAAGAAGTGAAGAATAGAATTATATCATAATTATGGTGTAGTTTTAATAGTAACAAAATGTATAAATATATATATAGATTTTTGTTACTACTTAATTGTGACGTGGTTTTAACTTTCACTATTCGAAGTTTAAACTTATATAGAGCCTTTCACATACCTCACTTACTCACTCATCAATAGAACCGAGCTTACCTTTATTTTTATCAAAAAGAATTGAGCTTGATTTATTTTTGACTTTTTATCAGTTAGTTTCTGAGTAGTTCTCGCTTAAGGCGAGAAGTTCCCTACCTTAGTAGAAAATCTGACATGTGAAGAAGAGATGATGTTAGTTTTCATTAGGGTTTGGCACAAGATACATGATGTATTCAAATTCCACTTGTGCATCTTATCTCATGTTGATAGGTGATTGTACATTGAATTCTGTACCAGAAAAGCATATTACGGGATAGCATGAGTAAACCAAACCCATCTAGTGTAATTAAATGTCGGCATTTCATCTCGCAAAAGCATCCAATATGGCTTTTCGACGAGAATTGCATCTTGTATTTGTCCCCTTTTGTACAGTTACAAGGCAATATCCTTCTCAGGAACTACATTAGCTTTCTAAATGCTAAAAATATATTTGTTTAAATGAATATGAATGTACACATCTAGATATTATCGATTACCATTGAGAAATGATAGGGTTTTACTTAGGGGTGGGCATGGATCAAATATTACTGTATTTTTCAGTATTTGTGATTTGCTTCAGACTTCACGGATATCTGATTTTCCGATTTGCTTTGATTCGAAAAAATACGGATATTCCGTTTATTCGAAAAATTCATGGATATTTGCGAATATTCACGAATATTTACGGATATCTTTCCCACTATGTTTAATACAAGTAAATCTGAAAATATTATACAAACTTGTTCTTATAAAAGATAAAGTAAAACATTAATGAAATTATTTATTTATAAATTCTTAAGAATTCATTAAAAAAAAATTATAAGTTAAATATTTTAAGAAGAATTGTAGTTTATTATAAAGATCTTATAATTCTTTTCTTCATATTATATTTTTATAAGTAATTTTATAAATAAAATTATATAAGATTATACATTAAAATTTCTATTTAACTATAGATATATAACTGTTTATATAAAAGTCGGAGCGGATCGGATATTCGTCTCTAATTTTTTTAGTATTTGTAATTTGCTTCGTTTTTAATGAATAGTGATTTTTAATATTTGCTTTGCTTCGAAGACTTACGGATATCCGAATTTTTCGGATCGAATCGAAACGAATAACGAATCGAATCAAATTTAACGAATAAAATGCCCAACCCTATTTACTCGCCAAAAACCTTAGCCAACATTGAAGTTTTTCTTCCTAAAATATAAAAACGAGTAAAGTTTTGTTTCTATATATAATTAGCCTAAATTGTAGCTTGGGTTTTGGTAGATACACTTTTCCTTAAGTTCAAAAAAATAAAAATAGATACACTTTTCCTTCTCGGCCACTACATAAGAAAATTATTTTAGGATTCAACCTAGAATCTTTCGATTCAAATATAACATCTTAATATGTATTGATTATTGAGTGGAGCCATATTGACAAAAATATATACCTTCTCTAATCTCATTATAAATTGTTACAACAACAAGAAGAGATACATGATAAAAGTCCAACCCCTAACAAGAAAATAAATAAAGATAGATGTAGATTTTGTTAACCTAAGACTGATCAAACCTCTGTGACCGTCAGTATTTAGCTTAAAGCTAAGTGATAATCATGCTTTTTTCCGCCACGAATGGCTTTTTGTCTTGTTGAATAAAGGAAGGAAGTGACTCAAAGCTTCTTGCTAAAGTTAAGATATGGAAACTTTATTCGTATATATTATGTAAATACTCGTAAAACTTTAAAATTCGATCTCAACTATCCTCTTAGTATCCCTTTATATATTAATTTTGGAACATTACAACATGTTTTTGTAGCCACATGTCTAGGATGATTCTTAGAAATGTTGGAAAAATAAGTTGGTTCATATAAATATATATTATACTTTTTATTAAACTAACTAATTCTTCCTTAAATAAAAGCCACGACATTACCTAATATGATTAACATATATATGACAATTAATAATTATGAATCATACATTTTTATAACAATTTTTAAATCCTTTTTTTAAAAAAAAAATTATAATATTAAAAGAAATTAAACAATCACATTAAGCATATAATAAAACAATTAAGATTTTTCTTATATGTTATATTTTGAATTTTAAAACGTCTACAAATTACTAAAAATGGTAAAAGTCTCACATTGAAAATTTTGTGATCAATGGTTTTTTTTTGTTCAAGCAAGATACAAATGATCATAAAATTGTATAAGTATGAAGTCTCATTAATAGATATTTATATTATATATACATCATTTAAATTAAATTATCTACTATATAAAAATATATAAATATGTTAATTTCAAAATTTGCATTAAAAAATTATTGAGATCTTAATAATTTATATATATATATATTAATATAAGTTAAATTAAACTATGTACAATATAAAATGCATAAATATGTTAATTTTGAATTTTGCATTGAAAAAGTATTGAGATCTTAATATTTTAATTTCAAAATTTGTATTGAAAAAATATCAAATGGAAAATCTTGAGATTAATGGTTTAGTTTTTCTGTTACAGAAAATATACAGATATTAATAAAACTATATGCATAGAAGGTTTAAATAATAAATTATATTTAAATATACTTTATATCTATGCCAATACCATTGAAATTTAGTTATAAACCAAATATAATAAATAAACTGATTATTTTTTATTTATTTACCATAAAAATATTGTAAATTAACATGAAATATTGTTTTGATTTATGTGATTACTCTAATCCCATATATATTAATTGAGAGATAATTGATTACTCTAGCAAGTGTAAGATTTTATTAGTTAATATTTTTTGTAAATTTCGATACAACGAAGATTTATTTAGAAGCTATTGAATCACCTAGCGAGAACATGGATTGCACAAAAAATGTTTTCCTAACTCAAATCTCCTTTTTCTTCGTCACAACATCGACATATAATAATTTGGAAGTATCAATTGACAATCTGAAATGGTAACATTTTCTTTAGTTCAACCATTGTTTTCCTTAAATAGACATAGAACAACTTTAATGATTAACTAAAGAGGCCACATACATAGAATAATGTGTTTTGGTTTAAAAATTATTGCATACCCAAAATCAATATGACCATCATCACTTTCGTTTAAAAATTTGTTACAATAAAAATATAGGCTTGGGCAAAAAATCTGAATCCAAAAAAACAAACCAAATCTAATATGAAAATGTAGTACTGAACTTTAATCAAAATTGGTTAGATATCCGAATGTGTTCAAAATTTTGGTATCTAGAGAACCAGAACGGAACCCAATCCAAAACGAAAAATTTCGGGTATACGAATATATTTGAACCAGATTTATATACTTAAATATATTAATCATTTTTTAAATTTAATATCTAAAAGAATATACAAAATATATAAGATGTTTTCAAACTGTCCAAAATACTTGGAAATATATACAAATAGTTGAAAGTACATTTTTAAAATAGTTAAACGATATTCAAAATACCAAAAATACTTTTAATATCTATTCTTATCCTAATATTTAAGGTAAACTAATTTTTATGTTAAGTATAAGTATTTTGGCATATATTATTCAAATTTATATATTATATATTATTTTTTTGTTTTATATTTTGAGAAATTTTAAGTATATATGATTTTTTTAAAAATAAACGAGTTATGCAAATCCAAACTCAAACCGAACCCGAAAGATCTGAACCGAATCGAACCATAAAGATCAGAACATAACCGATAGAAACAAACCAAACCAGATGGTGCTCAATGCCTACTCCTAATCAAATATAAACGAGTTATTGATAACAAAATGTGTATTATTTACAATATTTTTAAATACTACATATTTTGAAAAATTCACTCCACACGAGGTTATCATCTAATATATATATATATATATATATATATATTGTATGTATAACATGTTAAATATGTAAGTTTTCTTTTACTAACACGGTTAGCTAAACTATATGTTGCTCGTATATTATGAAATATAAATTTTGAATCCAGTACTAAATGTTTGGGAAGAGAAGACTCCCTCTAACAATGAATCATTAGCTAGATATTAAAAGACATGAATTATAATTAAAAAAAAAAGATCAAAAGCATAAACTGAAAATAGATATATCAAGAAAATGTAATACCTTAACTAGTTTATACGATATTAATTATTACACAAGAGATATTAATTATAATAAAAAGAAAATAGAAGCCAAGGGAACATAAGTGGTGTGGTAGGAGGATAGGTGAGAGAAGTAAAGTGAAAAAAAGAGGAAGGAAGAGGGGCTAGTTCTGAAACCCTAGATGAAAGCAACACTGCATTGCCAATAGTAGAAACAGTGCGATATCACGAGATTCAACTCATTCCTACTACTTAGTATACACTCCACTTGTAGAACTAGCTAGCCCCCCGGCCACGTGGTCCTCTCCTCTTCTATTAGCTTTATGGGCCTTCTTCAGCCCGCGGGCCCCATCTTCCATCCCATGCACATGCACCACATCACATATGCTTTCTCTCTATATATAATTCATAACATATATATACGCATGTTGCCCCAAAAAAAACATATATATACGCATAAACGTATAATAGTATGCACCACCCCCCTTTTGTTTTCTTCTATTTATTAATCAAAATGGAGTACTTGATTTCATAGAATAACTTTTTCTCTGTATAGGCGAAGTAATGTTTTTGGTTTGTAGTGTAGACTGTAGGGTAAATGTGAATACATAAAAACGTAGAGAGGCGTATATTATAAAGAGTGTGCCCTTAAAAAACGGACCGGCTGAACGAAAAGATAACGTTGTTGTCTCCGTAAAGGTTACAAAGACTCTCTGTCACATGGCCACCACCATTTCTCTTTCCACACACACACACATATGATATACTATCTGATATCGCCTTGAAATATCGGTTATACACGTATTATTTTTGCATACGCTTACAAAAGAAAAATATTGACATTACTGTGTTAAATAAACGTGCCATATGTAGAAGGCATAAGCCCACGCTTCAATTGTAAAACGTATTGGGCTTTAGGGCCCAATTACTGTTTTTGCTATTTCTTTGTTCATACTCTTTGCAACTGTTAGCTGTTTTGTTCGTGCTTGGTTATCTCTGTGTTACTTTCTCCCTTCTCTCGATGAATCCATCTTCTTCTACCTTCTCAGCTTCGTTTCCATTCTAAACGTAAGTTCTCTTGAAGCTACACTTAACTAGAAGCTACTCTTATCAAGGTTTGTGTCGATCTCATAGTAAGAAGAACTGATAAACCTAATTGGTTTCCATTGTAGAGATTTCACCTATGTTGGTTGAGTATACGGATCTCAAAGTATTAGATTGGATTTCGAATTCGAATGCCTTAGAGATTGATTAGGAAGCGGAACGTAGTTATGGAATCGGTAGCGTCGATTTGGATCTGTGGTTTTCTCTTGCTGCGATTCAAAAATCGGTTATGTGTGTTTCTATGTGATATTGCTTAAGTTAACAGGTTAATCGGGTTTGGTGTCACGCTTTACTAGCTGGAACTGAATCAGTGAGCTCCTAAAGAAGAAGATGAAGATGATGCAGACTTGTACATTTCAGTCTTTATCTTTCCCTCATAGGTATTTGTGTAGTCATAAGCTTAAAAGGTTTCTCCTTTGCTTCATTCTCAGATTGATTCCAACATGTTATATTGGATTCTTGCAGAACTCTTCCAAGGTGTGATGCTTCCATCGCTATTAAACCCCATAGAGTTTGTAATGTTGGTTTCATTGGGAAAAACCAGCCTCTGGGGATTTCAAACTTTATACGGGGAAGAAGGTTATATGTCAACTTGAATGCTAATGACGCTCACCCATCCATGTTTATGTCGGGAGAAGAAACCTCCCCTGAAAACACCGCCCCGGTTTCTCCAGAATCCGAGCTTCCTTTCAGCAAATGGTCACCTTCTAAATACATATGGAGAGGCTTATCGGTCCCCATCATTGCAGGACAAGTCGTTCTCCGGATTCTAAAGGGTAAGATCCACTGGAGAAACACTCTTCAGCAGCTGGAGAGAACCGGACCGAAGTCTCTAGGAGTTTGTCTTTTGACTTCCACATTTGTTGGCATGGCTTTCACCATCCAGTTCGTTAGAGAGTTTACTAGACTAGGCCTTAACAGATCCATCGGTGGCGTCTTGGCTTTAGCCTTCTCTAGAGAGCTGAGTCCTGTCATCACATCGATTGTTGTGGCTGGACGAATGGGAAGCGCGTTTGCAGCTGAGCTAGGGACAATGCAAGTCTCGGAGCAGACGGATACGCTTCGTGTCTTGGGAGCAGACCCGATTGATTATCTAATCACGCCGAGAGTCATCGCTTCGTGTTTGGCTCTACCGTTTCTGACCCTCATGTGTTTCACTGTCGGGATGGCTTCGAGCGCTTTGCTCTCTGATGCGGTTTATGGGATTAGCATTAACATAATCATGGACTCGGCGCATCGAGCGCTTAGACCATGGGACATTGTGAGTGCCATGATTAAATCTCAGGTGTTTGGAGCTATTATATCGGTGATTAGCTGTTCCTGGGGAGTGACTACTACTGGAGGTGCTAAAGGTGTTGGAGAATCTACAACCTCTGCGGTTGTTATGTCCCTTGTCGGAATCTTTATTGCGGATTTTGTGCTTTCTTCCTTCTTCTTTCAAGGTGCTGGAGATTCTTTAAAGAACTGTGTGTGACATACTCTACTTCTGTCTTCTTGATCCAATTCGAATATTTGTGGTTTAGATCGGTTTCAGTAAATTAGTTAAATCCAAAAGGATGATGTGTATCAGTATTATTCGTAAGAAAAGGTTTGAAATGAGTAAAGGCTTCACCAAAAATGATACATCTTCATCCAAGGCTATCTCCGTTAAGATTATCGCAATGCTCCACTCTAGCTGTAGAATCCAGCTCGATACTTGGGTTTGAAGTAACACTACTAGCAAGAGTTTTCTGAAATCAAAGCTCGTTGAGCATAGTTTGGAAGAGAAATATAGAGATGTAACCCAAGCCATCCTGGTCTTTAAACCGCAGAGGGTCCAGCATCTCGCTGAACTCAGTGAGCAACTGATTCAATAGCCGTTCAAGAACCCATGCACCTTCTCCTCCACGTTTTGTTGTCAATGAATCAACCTCGTCAGATAAGCTTATGCAATGCGCACCCATCCTTGGTATATCCCACTTATTTGCTCTGAAGCTCTCCACACTCTCTACGTGGATAAAGTTGGCTCCTACTTCCTGAGCCACCTCTTTGGCAACTATTTGTCATGAACTTGAGCTATAATACAAACTGTTCGAGCAATACCTCGACCTTATAACGGTCAACGGATGACTCATATCGTCAACCAATTATCACTATTACAATTTGCATAAAAAGAGTTGTTAAGAAGCCAGCTTATATTTTATAGACTCGGCTTCTTTTCAATAAGCTTTCTCCACGTCATCCTTCTAATTCAGTTCATCTACCTTCACGCCTTGATCACTTAACTCCTCTGCAGTCTTCTTCTTCTGTTTCCTAAAGTAGACCTTTAACGATCTATCACTAACGTTTTACGACAACCCGGTGGTCCATACAGCAAGAAAACAGCCCTTGTACAGAACTTAATTTCCCTCTTCCGGATACTTTAACGGTATGATTACATGAAGATATTAACTCTTTTTCTTATATGATCGAGACCACCAAACCAATATATACCCAAATTTCAGTAGAACTAGTAAAGAATCCTTCTCTTGTTAACGATGCTTTAAATGAAACAGAAATCAAAGTTTCTCCGCCTAAAATCTAAATTAGCTGCCTGCTAAGCTAATATCATAATATATCAGAAACTTGTATTGCACGTAAGCATTCTCCTTGTCCAACGGAATTTAGGTTAAATTTTCTGCTGATATGCTAGTTCTGCTGAAATCAACGTTATGCCGACTAATATAAAAAATAAGCTGCCAAGCCTAAGCCTAAGACCATCTCTATTTTTATTCCAAATATAGAGTACTCTAAACATAGAAGGAAGTTTGCTCCGATTACTCTATTTTTTATTCTAAAAATATGTTTAGCATATTTCTTTTCCACTTAAATATTAATTTATTTTTTAACCCATAACTTTAAAATTATTGAAATTGCATCTTCATATTTTATCTTGCAACAATAAAATTCTTTAGAGCACCAAAGTGCCCATTACATAAACTTTTCTTTAGCACTTTGATGATGTAGAAAAAATAGTGAGTTACCTAGAAAACTGAAGTGTTCATTTTAGAAACAGCGCTTTGATGTTGTAACAAAAATAATGAGTTACTAAAGAATCTTACTTATGGTCATGTTACACAAGCATCTTCAAGTTTATATTCATTTTCTATAAATTTAGAAGAAGATGACATTAGTGACCGATCTCCATCTCAAAGACCGGTTGGAATGCGAAAAAAATTCAAACTAAGAAGAAGGAATAATGATCAAACATTAATTGTTATCAAAACCTTAGAAAAAAGAAACCAACAATATTTGGAACAGTTAGAGTATGATTATCCAGGATTTCTTAGTACGGAGTTTTTAGAGGAATATAAGAAACTGTTTCTTAATTTTTAACTAAAAAATTAAGAAACTGTTTCTTAAAATACAATTTTAAGAAACAGTTTCTTAACTTTTTAGTTAAAAATTAAGAAACAGTTTCTTATATTCTCCTAAAAATTCCGCCCTAATAAATCCTGGATAATGATGCTTAGAAGACAAGTACACAAAAAAAATCACTTAGATATATAGCCGCATGGTTAGCCGCTAGGTAGATTCCGAAAAAGGGTAGATTCCGAGAAAAATAGACTTTCGTTTTTTTAATTTTTAAAATATTAATTTGGAGGTATCCCGGGTTTATAGAAGGGCCTAGACTAATCCCTAAAGAGAGGTGCAACCCACAAATAGACACTCTCTCCGGGTATGCAAATGAGCCCTAAAGCATGGGCTCATATCCGTATAAATGTCCAAGAACAATGTGATTTAGTTTCGCACAGCAGGTGAATGAACCTGAAATGTGTTAGCGTTCCAGACCCATTTCCTACCACCCGACCACATTGTCCCGGACTCGATTTTTGAAAATTTGCTAAGAAAAATAGACTTGTACCACTGGTTTTTCCATTACTGGAACATAAACAAAACTACTAAAATGCAACGGCCAACGATTAAATTATTTGCATCTTAGCTAGCTAGCTAGCTTACCTCACATTCACGTGAACGACCTAGCAATTCCATGTCCTACTGGATTACTAAACGCAAAATTAAACTATTTTCTCCTAAATAAATCAAAATCCTCGCTCTTTAATTATCACCAAACTTTAGCAATAATAAAAAAAACTTAAAATAAATTAATTAATTAGCTTCTTCAAAAATAACTGGTACTGTCTGTTCTTGCCCGAATTTTAAAAAATCAATTTTAAAAATCTTCTCTTTCTATTATTTTAAACAATTTCCCGTTTTCAAAAGCTTTATGGCGGCTATTAACTTCGAAACAATTTTATATTTTACATGAATCTCATTTTTTCCCAAACACAATAAATGAAAATATACTAATAGAAAACAAATGGGATTATTTTGGGACGTGCATGTGCATCCTGGCATGAACATTAATTGAGAAACCCGTAATTGGTTAGAGTACTGTCCTTCGTCCTTCACATTTGCATTAAATTGTCCTTTTCATATCACCGATATACTACCATTGCTTGGTTACTAATCATCAATTAGTCTCAGCTTGTGATATTGAAAATTGAAGTACATGAAGGACTAAGGACGGAACGTGATAGTTTTTGTTAGAGATGGATTACACATTTAGATAAGGTATCGAGTAAACAAAATTTGTCCCAGTTGGGTTAAAGTCTGTATAAGTCTACGCTGATTTAAAGAATAAGAGGAAAGAAGATTTGTATATAAGAAGACAACCGGAGATCTAGAAAAGCATTCACAAACACAAGTTTTCGACACAAAAATAAGGGTTTTCTCTGCTCAAACGTTTTTTTTTTTTTGCTCAAACGTTATCTTTTTCATAAATTCTTAGTTAGATCTCGTTGTAACTGTCTCTTTGATCATCACTCAACATTTTACAAATAACCTACTGTCGAATTCGTGTAAAATTCTAGTACTTGCCGAATTCAGATTAAATAGTTTCCAGTATCTGTGCATCTTTGTTTATTACGTTCAAAACAGATGTTTAGAATAACATCAGCTAACCACATTCCTATTTTAGTAATTCTTTTCTTATGATGCTATGTTAGTTATTCTTTTCTTCTTGGAAATTACGAACATCGAATTTTTGTTTGTTTGTTACGCATTGTTATATAATCTAGTCTTTCTAGCCATGCAAATAAACTAACCATTGCAACTATGTTTTAAACTTCTCGTACGTAACCATGCGGCTATATATTATTCGACATATACTGTCTCGCTTTTAAAATTTTGTGCTGAGTGTATGTGTTGGCAACCAAAGTTTATTTGGAGAGCAATTTTATCGTGTGAGCCGAAAGTTAGTTGGAAAATTAACTATTTCGAATTAGGTTTGAAAGTTAGATGCAGCATCTGCAACTAATTTGTACCATTAATCTGCATTTACTATAGTTCTATAACAATAACACCCTATATTTGTTATGTTTCTTAAGCTAAACCAGATGAAAGAGTCTTCTAGTTTATAAGAGCAGTATTATCGGCAGAAACGGTGAGGGGTTCCAAAAGAAAAAAATAAATTAATATTTTAATTATTACAATTCTTGAAACATTAAAGAATTGACATGTGTTGCTTTAATGTTGCAACCGGTTCTAAACTAGCCTATTTTAGAACCTTTTGCTCTCTTTCTTTAATTTCTGTATGATTTTATCTTCTTTTTTTTATGTTAAAAACTCCTTCTGAAACTAGCGATGGAACTGGTCTAAGTTCTCAATTTTTACGCCAAGAAATATTCTCTCAATTCTCGAACAAATTTAGAATACTTTTTTTCAGTTTTTCATATATATAAAGAGAATAATTTCTATTTTTGTAATTAATAATTTTTAAGAATTAAAACATATATTTAAACAAGTTTTTATCTTTTTCAAAAAGATAAAATGTCTAACAGTACAACAGATATATATATATATATATGGTACAAAGTATCTGTTTCGTAGCAGACAAACATTACTTCACCCTATGCCTCAAAATCTCCTCTTTTTTACATAGTAGAAAAGTGATAGATATGACTTATAGTTATATAGTTGCCTAATACTTTTTTTCAAAACGTGGAAAATTTCCCCAGTTCATTCGTAGGATCGGCTCGTAACTTTTACACCCATTATAATCTCTCTGATTTTATAGAGCCGTATACAACTTTCTTTTAAAAAAAACAAAAAAAAAAACTTTCGTACACCAAGATTATAACCTTTTTAGGGAACTCAGAGTCTACATATGTGTACATCTCTCTCTATATATATTATATTTAGAGTGTAGAAAAAAAATATATTATATTTAGTGAAGGACGGTCTAATATTATGTGCAAGTGGATCAGTTGAACATGTTCCAAATATAAAAAAAAAAAGAACTTATCAAAAATATATGCATAAATTATGGTGTAAAACTTCAAAATTTATATATAGTGCTAACTAATTTAGAGTTTATAATCTTAAAAGAAAAATTAAACATATATAAATAAACCTATTAATTCATAAAACTGTTTCATTATTTTTTAAATGTATCATTAATATTTTTTGAAAAAGGTCTAGAAATAATTTGAGACGGTCCTGTTTAGTGAAACCATCCATAAATACCCCACAACCACTCAAGAAACCATTATTCACTCTCTGACCCCCTCGACACCCCCTAACAGGAAGATAAAGAGTTCTATATAAAACAGAGGAAGATTGCAAATACAAAACAAAGAATCTCGAGATTGTTTTCCGAATAAAAACACACATTTCATTCCAAAGGATTCAAAGACAATGGCGATTAAAATGTTGACGGCGACCAAGCTTACACAAACCACTATGATAAAGCAAATTTTGAAGAGGTGCTCAAGTTTGGGGAAGAAACAAAGTAATGAAAATAACGATGAACACGAACAAGATGGAGAATCATTTCCTCTAGATGTGCCCAAAGGTCATTTCGTGGTCTACGTAGGAGAGAATCGGGTCAGGTATGTTTTACACATTTCATTTTTGACCCGACCCGAGTTTAAGCTTCTTCTACAACAAGCTGAGGAAGAGTTTGGCTTCGATCACGACATGGGCCTCACTATTCCTTGTGAGGAAGTAGCTTTCAAATCCATTATCACCTCCATGTTCTGATCAACATATATTTAGGGTCTGTTGTTTTTTTTACTTTTAGAGGACTGAGCTTTCTTTAGCGTTAAATCTTTAGATAATCTGGGATAAGATTGGGTTAGTGTATCCATTAGAACGAGACTAACTCTAGAGATGCCTCTAAGAGTTATCAATAAAATCTTTTTTGGTTATTATCTTGGATTTTGTAAGGAGTAATTAAGAAAATAGTCTGATATATATTTTCTCTTCATGTTGGTGTGACTATTATATTAGTATCAGTAAATGCAGCTTCTTTTTTTTCTTTTTCTTATCAAACCTTTCCATAGAAACTTAAAAAGCGTTTACAACTCTAAAAGAAGAGTTTTGCAACGAAAACAGAGCATCCTTAGCCAGCTGATCAGCGGCCCTATTACAAGTGCGATTGATAAACTTAAAACAGATAGAGTTCAAAACGCAGCTGTCATGGAGAATTCCTTGGAGAGCTATCACAGACTTGTTTCCTGTGATAAGAGAGATCAGACTTTTTGAATCAGAGAAACAAATCAGGTCTTTAACTTCGTGTGCTATCGCAGCTTCATTTTCTTCTTATAATTTGGTTTTTCTATTTTCTGTCAGTGAATATATATATTCTTCTTCTTTGTTTTTAACGGTTATATACATATACTATTGCATAACACTTCCCATTTAAAGAATTCATTGACTAATATAGTCTCTATATTAATATACATGTCTTATTAAAACAAATATTTGGGTCCAATTGGCATTTATAAACTTATTTCAATCACACGGGTGGAAGATCATTTGCATATAATATGAAATGAATTTGGTACTTGTTCTACTTTCTAAATTATTCTTTAAGGAAAGCAATATAAAACGTTATTGTGGGAGCTCGTCCAGGAAAGTAATCACAAGGACGCCTTCTTTTGGAATAGGCAGTTTCTGCCGTTAAGAACTGTTGAAACTAGTTATAGGAAAGTATTGAAATGTGTATCCAGAGGACCAGAATCTTCTCAAGATACACTGCTTAACACACGCATGCAGAAGCAGGCCATATAATAATATTATTCAGCAAATCTCATGCGCATCTCTGGCCTTATTTGCTACATATAAATTTTGTTAATTAGCTGGTTAGAAGACTTCACTGGTAGTACGCAGACTGGGATCAAAGTTAGGTTGCACGATTTGCTCTAAGTTATACGAGTCAGTGGGAATAATTAAATCATTATTATTATTATAAAGCATTAGCTAGTCTATTTTTTGTGTTTCAAAAAGGTCTATTTTTTTTGTTTCTTAAAGAAATACTATAGTACAAATGTACAATTCGTCGATCGTCAGGATCATCGAACTACACTAATATGATTACAATTAATAAAGATCACTAATTATCAAGTATCAACTGTAAAATAGTAGTCCCCTGTCAACTTTTCTTACTAGTATATATACAGAAACAAACTTTTATGACAAAATGAAAAGTATGATAATGAATGTAAAGCATTATATATTTCTGTAAAACTTTTTTTTTTTTTTGAACTTTATATTTCTGTAAAATTTTAAAGTGACTGTTTATAAATTAATATCATATCAACGTCTGAGTTATAGCACATGCAAGTGGTACCCACATTTTTGAAATCAAAAATTAGATCCCTACAATATATCTTGGAGTTATGATCCTATTATCAAGAATGCTACGTGATGGCACACAGCCCACATTTTTGAAATCAAAAATTAGATCCCTACAATATATCTTGGAGTTATGACCCTATTATCAAGAATGGTACGTGATGGCACACATTTTTTGGTCTTTTGACGGCTTAGATTCAACACGAACTTTGAACATATCGCATGCTCTTTCATTTATTTTTCACCTACATATGCCATTTCCCCGACCGTACGGTACTTAATTGACGGTCGAGTTTCCTTAAAACCTTACAATCATAAGAACTCACGTTTTTTTCCCTTCCAAGTTCCAACCAATGTTTTTAAACCCGACGCGGACCTTGAACCGGATGACTTCCCGGATCATCGGGTCATTAGGTCGACCACGGGTGAACCGCAAATTAATAAATTAATTAATTTTACTATATAATAATATATTAGTTATGAAAATATAGAAATTAAAATTAAGTATTTTGTGAATGTTCTAAAACATAAGATATAGTTTGGATATGTATATATTTTATATTTAGGAACATTTAGAAAATATTTAGCTTTAATTTCTACATTTTATTCTCATTTGACATAGTTTATATTTAAAAAAAATTTGTAAGAAGTTAAAAGTTATGACATCTAACAAAAATATCAAAACCTAAAATTTATAAATATTTGAATGTCTAATGTAATAATAAAATTAAGCTTCAAATCCAAAATATATATAATTAAAAATTTAGAATATATATAAAATAGATTCTAAAACATTATCAAAAATTAAAACAAATTATATATTGGTTCAACCGGTACCAGATTCCGGGTTTTAGTAGATTTTTGCGGGTTTTATTGGGTTTTTAAATATTGGTTTTTTAACAAAACCCGAACTGGATTTATCTTGGGTCACCGGGTTTACCGGTTCAACCGCGGGTCCGGTTCGGGTTTCAAAACACTGCTTCCAACATAATTTTAACGAAATTTTTTTTTACTAAACAACGAATTTATTTACGGTTAAAATATTAATGTTCGACGGAGCTTTCAAAGTCTTTGAAGAAAAAAGAAAATCTTAGGAGTGTTGTGAAACAAGAGATATTGAATGAGAATTTCATAGTCATTTATTCATAGTCTGAGGTTTTTTATATACAAAATTAGACCGTCATAGTAAAAAAGAAATAGTCCTAATCCTTGAGTAAAGGAAAACAACTATAACTAGGAAAAGAAAAACTTAAGTGTACAAGGAAAAAGGAAACTTGCTGGTTATGGATCATCCACTTATTACACGATTTATAACAAGGAGTACGATATATAAGGATGATTTTTATCAACAATGATTTTTCAACAAAATTTTAAATTATAAACTTGCATTAATGATTTAGTAACAAAACTTGGATTGTGTGGTATAAACTTGCATTAGAATTTTGAATCATATTTTTGGACTCTAGTAGTCAATATACCCAACTTCCTAAAAACCACAATTTAAATTCTATACGGTTATATCGTTGATGGAGAAATATTTTAGTACGTGATGCCTGCAAAACTGCTATATTAGTAATTTGGTATCAATATACTTTTTAAAACTTTATATTAATATACTTCAATCAGTTATGAAGAAATGTATAAGATTTATTTCAGTTGCCGTTTGCTTCATGAAACGTATAATGTTTAATAGAAGAGAAACTATGGTGGTGGGTAGTAAATTGATAGCCATACAATTTTTAGTGACGTAGGAAAGCTACGTAATCTTAAAAACCAAGAAAACAAAAAAAATGGCTGAGAAAATCACAAAAACAGAGAGAAACGACAAAGAATCCATCAAAGTTACATTTGCATAATACATTCGGTAATAGTAAATACATGTATCATATTCAAAATCTTTTCTATTTCTGGTTGAACAAATCTTAATTAACAACGCCCAATATTTATATGTTGGGATAATTAACGGAAATACAAATTACACCCAAATCTTAATATTAGCTGTCTTCAACGACTTGGCAAAACACAAACTGACACACACATATACATTTGTCCGAGTTTCAGAAGAAGAAAAACTAGTTAAGATTAAATGCGTTTGTGGGTTTAAATTTGTCAGTTTAGTTCATCCATATTTAAAATAGAAATTAATTGGCTAATTATTTGATCAATGTAACTTTTGCACCAGTGGAAGATTTTTAATTCTATTAGAACTCGTGTAAAGATTTTACTATAAACTGTTGAAAAATAATGGAAGAAGCTCTTGTAAGTGTAATCTAATTATTATCTATACATATATACATTATAAGTGTTCTGAATCGAACTAGCTACGGTGGATGAGGGTGCATGTGAATTAAACTAGCTAGGGTCAGATGTAAAAGAATGATAGGTGGATTATTCTGGTACATGAATATGTGATAGCCTTATAAAATCAAGCATTATATTTAAGCTAGATATCAAAATATCGGATTTGATTAAACTAAACCCTAATTGCTGGAAAAAATAAAACATTATAGTTCCACAATTAAAGATTATTAACCCTAATCAATGTATCCGAATGTTCACTCGTGATATACTTTCTGATGGGTTTACAATCATTTATTGGCAACCACAGAAACCCATCTAAACTATTAAAACTGAAGTACAAATTTAAATTAGCCCTGACTTTTACTAAAAAATTTTACTAAAGAATTACCATTTCATGCCACTGCAATAAAAAACAGCTATTTATTATTATTATTAAACCATATAATTACTAACCATACCTACATATCGTTGCATGGTATAACTAAATAATGAATGCAATTGTGATTCTACCTTGGTTCTTCTCCGTCTACAGAATCAAAACTATAAATCGATCCATTCCTACATACATTTTCAAAAAATCTTTAAAGCGTCAAATGTCATTGGGATAATATCTCGGTTAATCTTGGTCTGCATAACAAAACCAGTATATTAGATAGATACAAAATTCATCATTACATTAAAACGTTAATGGTTAAATACAATACAAAATAATTCCCGTACATTTTTTGATTGATTAAGAAAACTTAAAATTATCAAAGAACTGTTTATTATCTTAGTATTATGTTCCCCTATCTATTTGTTGGTTTTGTTTCATGGTTAGTATCATGATATATACTGTATTATTGTCGATTTTAAGACCAACATGTAAACCATCGGTTATAAATATACTAAACCAGTCTAATCTAATTGACAGAATTAAACTTAAAAATACGTTTATCACCATAAATTATTGATGCACAAAATCAAAACTAATCATTATTATTTTCCTAAACGAAATTACCTTCCAAAATCTTTTCCTATATCTAAGTAAGCATCATAACAATTACGATCTCAATCAACTAATAAAAGATTCTTATTTTGTTTCAAATCTTGCAAATCACTTATAATATATAATCATCTAATCATTAAAAACCAAAATTCTGGTCATTATGATAAGTTTTTATAAAAGGAATGAATTTTGAAAGAAAAATCGAATGAATTTTATAAAATTCTGGTCAAATCGTTTTTCATTTTTTATGTTATTGTTTACATAACTTTTTTTATTTAGAAAATCTAGAGCTTGACAAAAACCCTGAATCCGAAGAATTGACCTGAACCCAATCTGAAGAATAGTACCGAATCCGAATCGAAATTGATTAAATATTCGAACGGATTCAAAATTTTGGGATTTAGAGAACCGAAACCAAATCCTACTCGAACCGAAGTATTCGGGTACCCGAATATGTCCGAAATAATTTCATAAACTTAAATATATTAATTATTTTTAGATTTAATGTATACATAAAAAATCCCAAAATATAAGATATTTTAAAATTGTCCAAAATACTTGAAATTGTATACAAATAGTCAAAAGTAAATGTCTAAAATAGCTAAAATATACTGAACACCAAAAATATTTAAATATCTATTGATTCTCTATCCAAATATTCAAACCGAACCAATTTATATGTTAAGTTTATATGTATTTTAACATATGTTATTCAAATTTATATATAATATATTATTTTGTTTATGGATTTTCAAAAATTTAAAGTATAGAATGAATTTAAAATTTTAAAATAATATAAATAAACCCGAACCGAACCCACAAAAATCCGAACCAAACTTGAACAAAAATTTAGAAATACCCAAATGTGACTGAAATCTTTAACCTTGAAAACTTGAATAGACTCAAACCGAACCCGAATGGATATCGAACACACACCTAAGAAAATCTCAATATAAAATTTAAACTTTAAATCAACGTTTAATTCCAATATTCATAGTAAAATTTAATAGAACATAGATGGGTATACTTAAAACTCTACTATTTTTACAATTTAATTTTGATTTTATCAAGTAAAATGAATAAAATCACAATAAAAGAAAAAAAGCAATCTCATTGTTTATAAATGTACGCTAAACAAGTTGAACAAAACATACCAATATCAAAACTCAAAAACCTATGAATCTATAACAAGAACATAAAAAATTATATTTATGACATTTTAAAAAGTGAAAAACATATAATTATAAAGAACAAACTTTTTTGAGTTAATTGGGCTTTTGTAATTTTTTTGGGGTTTACAGATTTATCAACTTTGTTGACAAAGCCCATTTATAAATAGTATACAATTCTTTAACTATATAATATTATTTAGAAATTATTATTGACAAATGAGCATATTTGTAAAAAAAAAAAATACGGATTTTCTAATATACATAAAATCAGTACAACTATATTTGATCTATAAATGATTTGGTTAATAATTTATTCTGATCTTTTGCATTTCTAAATATTTAAACAAAATAATCCATGCAATTTGATGAGTAAAAACATATCAAACATTTTTTAATAAATATATAATTAAAAAAAAAACCGACCGACAAAATATAAGATTAACAAACATCTTTTCAACAATTTAGATATAAATAAATAATCTAATTCATCATTTAATTATTTAGATTTCAGAGTAAAATAAATAAATACAATACAATAACAATAAAAGCTCATCATTTAAAAATGTACACTTTAAAAAATATATAGATACAACAATGTCATAGCTTGATAACATATGAAACAATATCATCAATGTTTTTACAGTTAACAAAAACATTTGATTAAATAAAATATACACTGCTGGTGTGGTCCAAAATCTAGTATTCATTATCTTATAAAACAAAACTTCGAATTTAAACTTTGATTCCCGGCCTTCAAACTTCGATTTATTGATTATTATTTCTGGACAACTGTTGGGAGTTGGGACGTGCTATTATTCTATTTCTATAGTAAGGAATTGAGTTAAAATTCACGTTCATCGAACAAGCTATTCGAAAAATTTGCATTCTGTTTGCCAACCGACGAGATGTGATTTTACTACAAATGAAATGAAGTTCTAAGATAGTAATATACTAATACTTTCCCTTTCTTAACCACAAAAAACCCCTCATTACATATTTTAATTCGCCAAAGGTGAGGAAATAAAGATCCTTCAGATTTAATCGTTCTTTGACGGATGTTCCTGAGATCACTGAGTTGGTTGATTCTGTCTGGAAGCACTCCCCACTGGCTTCGGTGATTGAAAAGCTTAACGAGTATCGCAGAAGAATCATACAATGGACAAAGGAACGTCATAAGCAGGCCAACCTCGTGATCGCCTCCACTCAACATGATCTCGACGAGGCCTTATCTGCCCCCTGTCCGGATCACAGTCGGATTGATGCATTTACAAAGAATCTTAGCGCAGCCTACAAAGAAGAGGATCAGTTTTGGAGCCAACGGAACCGGATACAATGGCTGAAGGACGGAGATAGGAATACGGGGTTCTTTCATGCAGCAACGAGATCCCGTCGTATGCAGAACCCCTTGGCGGTTATTGAGGATTCACAGGGCGTCGAGCACTATGAGGATGGAGAGATTGCTTCCATTATCTCCAAATATTTTAATGATATTTTCTCTTCTGTTAGCAATGGCGATCTTTCTCTGGTCTCACGTACTCTCCCTAGGAAGGTTACTACGGAGATGAACGATTTTCTAACAAGACTACCCAGCCGCCAAGAGATCAAGGATGCCACGTTCTCAATTAATAGTGGCAAGGCCCCTGGCCCCGATGGTTTCTCATCCAAGTTCTACCAGTTCTATTGGCATATCATAGGAGAGGACGTCGTTAAAGACATCCTTTACTTCTTTGAGATGAATTCTCTGAACCCGAGGCAGAATGAGACCCATATCAGGCTGATCCCCAAGGATACCAGTCCAAGGAAGGTGTCCGATTATCGACCCATCGCCTTGTGCAACACCCACTATAAAATCATTGCCAAAATCCTTACCTAGAGACTTAAGCCGATACTTCCTCATCTCATCTCTCGAATGCAGTCTGCGTTTGTCTTGGGCCGTGCGATTACGGAAAATGTCCTCATCACCCATGAAACTCTTCACTTTCTCAGGACCTCGGAGGCAGAAAAAGTATTGCTCTATGGCTGTGAAAACAGATATGAGCAAAGCCTATGAACGGACTGAATGGGACTTCCTGAAAGCAGTGCTTACACAGCTCGGTTTCGCCCCACAATGGATTACCTGGGTCATGTTATGTGTGGAGACGGTTTATTATTCCTTCCTTATCAATGGATCCCCACAAGGCGCTGTCCAACCCTCCCGTGGAATACGGCAAGGAGACCCGCTATCGCCATACTTGTTCATCCTGTGTACGGAAGTACTATCATCGCTATGTAATAAGGCACAAGATAATGGCTCTCTCCCGGGGATTCGGGTTGCTCGGGGTAGCCCTCCAGTAAACCATCTCCTCTTTGCCGATGACACTATGTTCTTCTGCAAATCGAGCATAGCGAGTGTCATGGCTCTGAAGGAGATAATCCAAAGCTACGAAGCGGTGTCAGGCCAGTGCATCAATCTTCTAAAATCCGCTATTACCTTCTCCGCTCGAACGCCACCAGAAGTCAAAATGCGGGTGAAGGTTTCACCTGGCATCTCTGCGGACGAGGGTATAGGCAAGTATTTAGACCTTCCCAAGCTTTTTGGTAGGAAGAAATGGGATATATTCGCCTCCATCTTGGACCGGATTCTACAGAGGATTAGGAGCTGGACAACCCGCTTCCTCTCGGGGGCTGGGAAATAGGTGCTTCTTAAAGCAGTCCTAGCTGCAATGCCGAACTACGCTATGTCCTGTTTCAAGTTTCCCTCGTCGCTGAGTAAGCAAATTCAGTCGCTGCTCACACGGTTTTTGTGGGATGCCAACCCGGAGAAGCGGAAGATGTGCTGGGTTGCTTGGACTACGCTCACCAAACCGAAACACGCTGGTGGTTTGGGCTTTCGAGATGTGGAAAGCTTCAATGACGATCTGCTCGCGAAGATTGGGTGGCGTCTCATCAAGGAACCAAACTCCCTTCTTGCTCAGGTCCTTTTAGGAAAATATGCGCGCAACTCCACCTTCTTAGAGTGCTCAGTCCCTTCGGTGGCATCTCATGGCTGGAGGAGTATCATTGAAGAGAGAAACCTCCTCCTGAAAGGCCTTGGATGGGCGGTGGATGATGGTGAAAAGATAAGAGTTTGGACCGATCCCTAGCTCTCCTGGGAGGCACCGGCGCTGCCCTACGGTCCTCCGTCGGAAGCTGCGCTAGCACTGCGAGTCTGTGATCTTCTCTGCCCACTAACCAATACCTGGGATATAACGAGAATTAGACTACATCTGCCTCAGTATGAGGAAACTATCCAGAAGATAGTTACTAGTTCTGCTCAGGTGGAGGGCACACTGGTTTGGTTACCCGACAAAACGGGTTCTTACTCCACCAAATCTGGGTATGAGATCGCAATGGCTCAGAAACAACAGATGGATCACCAACCGACCCGCTTCGACTGGATGAAACAAATCTGGAACCAGAAGACATCTCCTAAGCTGAAGGACTTTCTCTGGAAGGTGGTAAACAACGCCATCCCGGTGAACGCAAACCTGGAGAGACGGGGAGTGACTGCCTTCCACTGCAAACGTTGCGGAGGAAAGAGGATACACTACACGTTCTTGTCACTTGTCCCTTCGCTTTGGGCGTTTGGGAGCTTGCTCCTATCGATTCGATGCCCTCTGCTTTTGTCCCTTCTATTGTTGCTCTGTTTTCTGAGACAAACAAGTTGATATCGCTTCCCCCCGCGGAAATCTTTGTTCTTCTATGGCCCTCGATTTTTTGGAATTTGTGCAAAACAATGAATAAATTGTATTTTGATTGTCATGTCTTTACAGGTCCGGAGATTATTCTCAAAGCAATTAAAGATGCCATAGAATGGCAAGAGGCTCAACTTGATGGTGGTATACCATGCTCTTTCTCTACTGACCGCGCCCACCAAACCAGAACCTCTCGATCCTCATGCTCACTACAGGGAATCACTTGCCATGCTGATGCAGCTTGGAACCCCAGTTCTGGAATATGTGGTATTGGAGGTGTATTCCGGGATCACAGCCCCACTGCACGCAACAACCTTTCAGCAAACATCAGTTTCTCCCGTCGTTTTATTTCGTCCGCTCTTATGGCTGAGGCCGTAGCTATCCGTTCAGCAGTCATGGTGGCTGCATCGTCCAACATTCTTTATCTTATGGTACTGTCTGACTCACAGGTTCTCATTGATATGGTGAAGGCCAAAGAAACAAGACCGGCTCTGTTCGGGATCATGTTCGACATTTATCATTTCAGTTGCTTATTCGACTATATCCCTTTTGTTTAGGTACCTCGCTTGGAAAATCTTGAGGCTGATTCTTTGGCTAAATCAGCTCTCTCCAATGCACACTGTCTCTCCCTCGATGGAGTGTAAACTTTTATTGAATGAAACAAGTAGTTTGACCCAAAAAAAAGCGATGATTCAACTGAAAATAGGAGTGGCGATGCGATTGATAAAGTACCGTAAAAGTAGCCCACGAGACGAATTAATTGGACTGGGCTTAGTTTACAAGTTAGATTTTTTGGCCCATGAGATAGAACATTTTGATTTAAAAAATGAAATCCAATTAATGTATTTTTCTAGAAACCTTATACATAAAATAACAATACAAAGAGATGGGTAGATTGACATTTACACGCCGTAGAATTCAACACCAAACTGTTGTCATTACGGAAAGAAAATTAAAAAAAAAGAAAAAAACTAAAGTTAAAAAACATTCCCACAAAGTAAAAATACCGTATATGTAGCAGCAATAGATACGATATACAACATAGTTAGATTATAGTTTATTTTTCTCTCTTTTGTTGTTGGTTTTACTTTGCTTTAGAGGAGAAGAACCTGCTGAATCCTCTAGAGTGTTTCTCAGGTGTAAGTCCCGACGAGGATGATGATAATGGGTTTGACTTCGTGTGTCTATGTTTTGACCCTACCGGAGATCTCATTGTAGGCATCGGTGGTGTTTCTGACGGAGAGCTCGATCTGTTGTCTTGAGGATTTGTAGTTGCGTGTTCGTTGTCATCTTCTTGGTTTACGGTTTGTTCTTGACTTGTAGATGAAGCAACCTGTTCTGTTGGAGGACACATGGATTTGAGTTGCTTCCCGAGAAGCAATATAGTCTCTTGACACTCTTGTAGCTTCTCTGCTGCAGCTGCTAGTTCATTGTCCTGTAAACATTCGATAAACACAAGATCTAAAAATCGCAGTCTTGGTAAGATAATAAAAGTGTTCTGTTCTCGAAAGTTACCTGTTTGGTTTTAGGATCAGCTTCAGTTACTGAACAAGTCGGACACTTTTGGCTGTCCCTAAAGTTTTGTAGAGAAGCAAAGTTAGTGACTTTACGGTGAAAGAAAAGAGAGTAACGTTTAGTTAACTTTTAACATACCTTTGTAATTGCTCCTCCAGTTCTTGGCATTTGCTTAAAGCCTCGCGGTGATTCTCCTTTTCTTTATGAAGCTCATCTTCTAAGTTTTCGATTTTGCCTTTCAGAGAAGTCAGTTCAATTTCCAGCTCAGATGATCTAGTTTCAAGAGATCTATATGATTCCACCATGCATTTGAGCTGAGTCTCGGCCATGCCATTAGACTTCTTAGCAGATTCCAAATCTGATTTGACCTGATCAAGAAGCTGCTCTGTTTCTTGTAGTTTTGACTTAGTTGCTTCAAGATCAGCTTCACAGCTTGCAAGGTTGGTCTCTGCTTTTTCTTTCTCGAGTTTCAGCCCTTCATACTCTTCTAACGTAAACTTACAAGCTGCTGCTGCTGAGAGCTTGGCGTCATTGCAGTCATCTGGAATCTCGGAATCAGAGCTCTGCGAACAACCGTGTTCACCTGATGAATCTTTTCGAAGAAATGCTTTGTTTTCCGGTAGAGCTACTTTATCGATGCAATCTGGACTGTGAATCTCCACTTCAGATGCGTTATTATATCCCAACACGTTGATTTTCAGCTCACTAGCTTCGACTAAAACACGTGAGAGATCAGACAGAAAGTCCACCAGGGTCTTCTCCTTGCTCAACACTCCCTCGTATGTGACAGAAAACTCTTGAACCTTTTGGGAGAATGTGTCCTGACACTGCGTTGCTTCTTTCGAAAGGTAGGAAACAAAGTTGTATATCTGAGAGAGAGCATCAGCCAGTTCTTGTGTTATGGTAACTTTCTCCTCTGTGGTCTCATTTGACATGGCAACATTAGTAGGTTCATCACATTCAGAAGGTGGCTTCACACTACCTGCATCTTCAATTGCACATTGCACCTCTGCCAAAATCTTCTCAGAGGCAGCATCTTTGGGGAGAGACTGAAGCAAAGTGGAGATTCTTTTCTTCAGCTGCGTGGCTGGTGAAACCTCAGCTTCAGAATCATTTGGTAGACAAGCAAGCTTCTCCATTTCTAGAAAGTCGTCCATAAGCTCCAGCTGGTTAGCACTCTCTGTCTTCTTCATCTTCGCGCTGTTTTTATCCTTGTTGGTTTGAGAGAGTTCAGACATCAAAGAACCAGTGATGCTTCTAGCATCTTCGTTCCCGTCCTCAGACATTGAAGCCATGCTAGGAGGGTTACTAGCGTTCTGACGAGAGAAGATCTCAGCAGGCATTTCAAAGCCACTCTTAGTTGGACTACTCTTACTCATCATCTGAGCTTCCAACGTCTGAAGCCTGTTTGCCGTCTTAGCACAAAGGTTCCTCGACACCTGAAGCTCGCTGTTACGCTTCGCCAACGCTTCTTTAAGCATCTTGGTCTCTTCTTCCATGGCTAGTAACCTCTCCGTCAGCAAATCGTTTTCTTTGTGAAACTTGTCGAGCGAGAACTCTGAGATCTGATGCGACATTGGAGACATGAGAGGACTCGACGGCCTAGCAGGTGACCTCCTCTGTCTGTGATGGTCTCCGTAGTCTCCTCCTCTGCCTAAACTCTCAACCTCCATTTTCATCTGCGCAAGTGCTGCAGGACCTGGAAGTTTCTTCCTCACCAACGTGCGTAGCCTCTGGCACTCAGCTTCCAGCTTCGCGATCTTCTTGACACCTTCCAGATGCTGCTTGTTCGCCGCGTCTGCAGACCTCATGCTCATGTTCTTCTCCTCGTTGCGTATCTCGAGCTCCTTGGTGATCACATGAGTCTCGTACTTGAGAGTGTTGATCTCCCTCTCGCAAGACTCTATGTTGTTCTTGAGACGCTCGATCTCGGACTCAGCTTGGGACTTCTCTTCGCGTATCCTCATAAGCATGTTCGAACGCTCCTGCAAGGACCTAGAGAGGGCGTCGTTCTCGGCTCCGGAGCGGAGGAGCTCTTGCTCGAACTCGCCGATCTTGGACTCGAACTCGTCCCTGAGCTTGTCCATTTGGTTGGTTTTGGTTGAGATGACATCATGCAGCTTCTGTTCGTTCTCTTCTTTGAGACTCCGTATCTGTCTCATACACTCCTTGAGAGCTCCGTCTAGATGCGCGGCTCTGTCTTCAACGGTGAGCTTGGCGAGTGTGACGGTTTCGAGATGCGTTTTCAAAGCGGATGCTTCTGCTTCAGCCTTTTCCCAGCCTGATTAAAACAAGTAATTAAACACATGCAAAAACTCTCTGTCTTTAATCATCATCAGTGGCTCATAATAATAATAATACCTGTGACGGCTTCTTCAGCGACTTTGGAGTGCTGTTTGACGAGAACCTCCTTGGCTGTAACATCTGCATTAGCTGTAGATAGCTTGGAATCAAGATCCTTGATCTGATCTTCTAGCTTTGAAACTTGTTCCTCGTACTTGTGGACTTCATCTTTCAAAGTGTTGAAATGAGAGTATTGATCAAAGGAGATCTGGATGTAGCTCGGCTTCTTCCCATTTTCCTTTTTTTTATTAATTAATAATCAGGAAAGAAACTCAGAATCAATTTAAGCAAAAGAAAAAAGAAACTCAGAAATCAAGACTCAATGTCTTGAGGAAAATTTTTTTTTAAAAAAGAAGTTACCTGGTGTTGGTCAAGAACCTCGGTGACTGTAACAGATTTCTCAGAGGATTTCTTCTTCCATGGCCAACTTTTACGATCCATCTACACAAAACCAAGTAATTCTCAGTTATTTACGATTGCAATACACAATTTCGAAATCACGGAAAATAACAATGAACTTTCCAGTACTGTAGTCAAACGAGAAACAAAAATGCCAGAAAAAGGAAATTTTTTTTAAAAAAAAAACAGAGATCCAGAGGAAATGCTACGAACGATCGAAAAGAATTCAAATCCAATCGAAGAAGACGGAAGAGCAGCACTAACAACAAAAAAAAAAATCGAGAAACGAATATGATTCTGATTACGATGAGAGGTTGAACACACTTGTAAATGAAGAAGAAAAAAGAAAGTTGAAACTAGTAATGGAATAGCTCCAAAAACCGATTGGAATCGCGACAAAAAGCCATTACTACTAGAATTCAGGATTCGAACGCCAAAACGAATACAAATGTCAAAAAAGAGAAGATCGCAAAGAATTCAAATCCAATTGAAGAAGAAGGAAGAGCACTAACCAAAAAAAAAAAAATCGAGAAACGAATATGATTCTGATTACGATGAGAGCTTTGAACACTTGTAAATGAAGAAGAAAAAGAAAGTTGAAACTAGTAATGGAATAGCTCCAAAAACCGATTGGAATCGCGACAAAAAGCCATTACTACTAGAATTCAGGATTCGAACGCCAAAACGAATACAAATGTCAAAAAAGAGAAGATCGCGTAACCGCACCCAAGGAAAGAAATATAGTAAGAAACAATATCACCGACGTTTTACAGTCACATCTGAAAACGAAAAGTCACCGACGCTGAACTATTTTAAATAAGTTTGTTGAAGAAGCAGAGGAGGATACGTAATATAGCTCCGATGGAGGAGGTTAGGAAAATAAGGAACAAATGAATCGAAGATAAGCAATCCCTCCACCGAAACTCACCGGAAAATGCAGCAGTGAAACAGAATCTCCCGAGGAGCTAGTAAATCGTCAATATCAGCAAAATAGATTGATAAAAAAGAAAAAAAAAAACAGAGAATCTACTCTGTTTCTAGATAGAGGAAAGAAGGAAGAAGAGTGGTGGGTTATGGTGATAGTAGCGGTGATGGTGATGGTGAAAAAAATATACGTATGCCTTCCCTATCACTTCAACCCCTATAACGTAGCAGAGGCTCTCCTTTAAACTAATCACCCATGATAGCTACCCTTTCTCTTCTTTCTTTCTTCCTTTTTTCTCTCTCTCTCTCTCTTCTTTACCATCCTTCTCCGACTCTTAACTATATTCCAAATATCGTGACAAAAAAAAACTATATTCCAATTAAACATCACTAATAATTCATTTTAATTAAAATATATATTATATGCCGTTTGTTTTATTAATCTAGTACAATTTACCTCACTATTTTAAAAGATAAATGTTTTTAAAATAAAAATATATGTATAAAGTTTTAATGCAATTTTATTAGTTAATAATGGTGAACTGTAAACTTTAAAAAAAAAATCTATTTTTTCAAAATAATATTAGTTTAAAACTATGAGAAATTGGTAAATATAGAATACTTACTATCAGAATTTATTATTATTTTAATATGTATAAAAACACAGAAACATAGATTTTTATGAACAGAGAGAATATTAAAAGTTCTTGTAAGTCGAAACAAAATATATAAAATACTAAATACTTAGCCTATTTTCTTAATATCATGGTCAAGATTTCTTGTCACGATGATAGCAAAACAATGACATGTATCACATGTGGTTCCTTGCTCGTCAATCCCCATTAATAGAAGACACCAGGAAATAAACCTAAGCCTTGACGTTTTGGAATCTATAATAAGACTTCAATGTTGAATGCGTCTCTCTTGTCTTCGTGTCTATGTACACGAAACCTCTAAAGACTATACATAATAGTGACACTTATTACTCAACCTTTGTTTGTGGGTGTGTTTGTGTACAGTTTGGTTTAGCACTTATAAACATTGTTGTATATTGTAGATATGATTGATTCAAATCATTTTCATAAAATAATTGTTTATGTATTGTAATGTTTTAATCCGCACCATCTCATCATACTGTTACATGAGCATACTGTTTACACACAGTACAAAGCATGGAATAATATTTATATTTTCTCTCTTTTTATATAAATCAACATAAACGTGACAAATTACTTAGCACAGACGATTACTGTTGATAATGCACTTCATTAAACTGAGATTTCGTTGGAATACATCTATAAATGCCCATTAAGTCGGTTTTCCCTTACAATTTGTTTCTTCATATTTGTATTTACATCTAGAATTTTGACTGGTTTTTCCTTTTAATTACGTTGACTGATTACATCGAAAATGGTTAGTTGCATACAACCTGTGTGTGTGTGTTTTGTTCGATTGAATAAATTTCTAAATAATAGAATAATTTTGTTAAGTGACTAGATGGAGTAGATACGGGAAACCGGACTACCGTAGAGTGGTGACAAAAATAATAAATAGACTAGAGATAGTAGCTTGAATAGCCTATTCCCACCGCTTGTTATCTCTCACTCGACGAAAAAAGGAATCAAATCCACTATCAATTTCCGCTAGGTCTGGACACGAATCGGATATCCAGGTTTTTAAAGGTATTTGTGATTTGCTTCGTATGTCACGGATATCTAATTTTCCGATTTGCTTTGCTTCGGTAAAATACGGATATTCGGAAAAAAATGGATATGTGGAAAATAAATAGATATTTGCGAATATTTACGAATGCTTACAAATATCTTATCTGTTTGGATTAATACAAATAATCTTAAAAATTGATACAAATTTGTTTTGTAAAATATTTTTTTACATGATATAAAAGATAAAAGTTAAAAGAAGTAGTGAATCTACATATTTTGTAAATTTTTTAAACTTAGTTAACAATTATAATAACACAAAACTTAAGAAAATAATTATAATTGTCATAAATTTTTTCTCTTCCTTTAACGTAATACTTTTATATAAGTAATAATGATAATAGAATTTGTCAAATCATATGTTAGAATAATAATTATAAAATTTTATACATTTAAAACTTTAAATATAATCAAGATATACATGTATTTATATATTTCCGGATTGGATCGGATATTCACTTCCCAAAATTTTAGTATTTGTGATTTGCTTCGATTTTAACGGATATTGAGTTTTAGTAATTGCTTTGCTTTGAAAGCTTACAGATATTCAGAATTTTCGGATCGAATCGAAAAAGAATAACAAATCGAATCAAATTTAACGAATAAAATGTCCAGCTCTAATTTCCACCTATCCCTAGCAAAAATAAAGGATAACTATAATTTGAGTACGTCATTAGGCCAAGGAATTTTATTGATTCAGTTTGTTATTTACTTCGATTCGATCATAAAATTCCGGATATCAATAAACTTTCGAAGCAAAACAAATACTAAAAATCAATATCCGTTCAAATCAAAGCAAGACACAAATATTGAAATTTTGAGAAGCAAATATCCGGTCCGATCCGGCAATATATAAATACATGTATATTTTGACTATATTTAAAGCTTTAAATGTATAAAATTATATAATTGTTATTAAAACATATGATTTGAAAAATTATATTCACAATATTATTTATGTAATAGTATTACATAAAAGAAAGAGAAAAGATTATGATAATTATAACTTTTTCCTTAAGTTTTGTGTTACTAGAATTGTTAACTAAGTTTAAAATTTTTTACAAAATATGTAGATTCACTACTTCTTTTAATTTTTATCTTATATATCATGTGCAAAAATATTTTGCAAAATAAATTTGTATCGAATTTTTAAGATTATTAGTATTAATCAAGACATATGAGATATCCGTAAGTATTCCTAAATATCCACAAACATCTATTTATTTTCCGAATATATGTTTTTCGAATATCCGTATTTTTCCGAAGCAAGGCAAATCAAAAAAATTAGATATTCGTGATATACAAAGCAAATCACAAATACCTTTAAAAATTCGGATATCCGATCCGTGCCCAGATCTATTCGTCATATGCTACCAACAACGAAAAATACATGAAATTATTTATTTAATATTGTTAAATTCATTCAGTGATATGGTCCTTACATGCAATTGTATTTACATAAGTTTAGAGACAAGCCAGCGAACAAAAGTTTGTACACCCCAGTCTGTATATAGCAATTCCACGGACCGAAAAGTTAACAAACAAAAATTAATTTTAATTTAATTTTATATAAGATTGGAAAATTAATTGAAAAAGTAAAAAGCTGATATAACGACTTATTTTCTTTACAGAAAAAACAAAGATTATTTCTTTACAGTAAAGAACAAGACATTAAGAGAAAAATAAAGTAAAAACGAGGCCATTTTCTGATTAGATCAAATAGCTTCAACTTTACATAATAACAATCATAATCAATTCCATTAGGTATATCATCTAATATGTTTACTGTCCACCTACACGTTTTTTATGGATTTTAAATTTAAATAAATAACCTGTAATTAGCTTTCCAAATTAAAATCGTTTTAGTAAAAAATAAATAAAATCGCCGAGAGGAAAAAAAGAAAAGTCAACATCCAACTATTGTCGAAATCAAAACAGCAACTGACAGCAAGGAAAACCCGTGGCCCCGTTTCACACGCTCACCGGTTTGGTCTCACCCTAGCTAGTATGCGCTGTACAGTGGATCTCATAAATCAATCCGATGGCTACGATCGGTTTCATCTATGATTCTTAGCTTCACTCACCCGTAACAACAGATAAATTATTATAGAGAAACAATCAAGAGTGGATATAATTCGTTCGATATTGTTGAATTTGATTCTTTGTACTAATTATAACTTCACGAAGACGAATAGAAAAAAAAAGGCTTTTTGAAAAAGTATAGTATTTATATGAAAATATATAAATCTAAAAAGCGTAAAAAGTTATGGATTCTAAGCAAGTTTGGAATATGATGAGCTGTGTTGAATCGCGTTTTAGTGGCTACTGTGAATAATAAATTGAATAGTTGAAAGTAATTAGAGGTGGGTCCAAATATATAAAGACCACGTAACGCGCTTTTCATCACGTGATATGTCTATATTATCTAGGGTCATTAGTACGTGTATGCTTTATCTTTCAGTAATCATAACAATTTTACAGCAATCCCTATGTAAGGAAATAAAAAAGAATTAAAGAGAAGAAAAATACGACATACATCCTTAATATTTGTCTTATCAAAACGATAAAATAAACCGGTATATTAAAATATATATATATATATATACACTACAGTACTTGATAATGAATTTCATGTAAAATTGCATAATTAACGATAAGACTCGGAGACAAGAAAACATACTAACAGGCTATACAATCCATGGTCGGGTCATAGCTCGCCTGTTAATACTTTGTACCGAGTCGGGTCATGACCCGTGTGGTTTCTGGTTATACACACAAACGACACCGGATGACTGAAGTGGGGTGGGACCTATCGTGGGCTAACTTCGTAGATAATCATAATAAATTAACCTTTTTAACCATCTAGTCTTATTTGATTGAGGGAGACTGTGGCTGGGTCCATTTAAATAAAGCCTCGATACGTGGTATAACGAAAACGACAACGTATTCACACAAAAACTCGTATTTTACCTCACCTAATGCCTCAAGTGAATTGCCCTCTTCGACCATACGACAAACTTCACACAAAACAAATATGCGAGAAAAACAAATATGCGAGAGAAACAAAAACTTATTAATAAACTTCTTAGACCTAAGTATACCAACAAAATAGATTAATACTACTGTCTTATTTAACTTGTAGATGTTGACCGCTAACCTAAACACGCTGAACTTAAAACTTTAAATATTAATTACCAACGTACGTCAATCCAAAATAAAGTTGGTATATGTTTTTATCATAGTGATTCTATATATTTCTCATCAACTAATCTCGTTATGTAGAATAATGTATACCAGTTCCACAGTTATGCCATTAAACATAGGATTAATCTCCTAGTCAGGGGAATTCCATTTTCTTAATTTGGTACGGTGCGACCCATCAAACCAATTTTGATGGCAATAAATAATTTGATGTACTAATCAACATTTTTATTACAAATCTAATAGCTGGAGTTTGCTACAGTATTTAATAAAAAGTAATACATGGGTTATTAATGTTAAAATATTAGGTGGTTGTTTACTTTTATTTAATAGTTTAACTGATAAACATAGATACTGACCTAATACCTGTAACTGTTACCAACTACAATAAAATACAAATAAACCTTCCTTTACCAGCTAAAACGAAGACAGTTGTACATCAACTACTCACAAAATAGATATTTTATGTAATAGATATTAAGCAATACAACTATCTATTTGGTTTTCATTTAGAAAGTATATTCCCAAATACTCTATAATATACAGTAGTTTAGTTTTTATCTGAAACAAAACTCGAAATCTTACATGTCCGTGTGGACATTAATTATCATATGTTATATACATTCACTTCCAATTTATATCCTGTCTAATGTATATTAATGTAATATGTATCCGTTCAGAAACGTTAACAAAATATTCATGTGAACGAAATTCCAAAACAATGAAAAAGGACACGAAAAGGAGAACTTCAATTTAGAGTGTTGGCTCCTTAAGAATAAGTGCAATGCACATGCGAGCCACGTAGATATATTTACAGTGTATGCCATGTGAAATTTGCCTGCACGTTGAATTTATTCAGAGCTTTAAATCCATTAGAAATTGAATAATCATATGCATTCACTATAATTGTGAAAATAGATAAACATGCCAAATGAAATCTATCTATATAAAGTAGACTTTTACCTCTTCATGTGACATGTGGAAGGGGGGTTTGATGACATGTGTCCTCATGTATTTAGTTTCTATATTTTAAGTCTTCTTTTTAAAAATTATTATAATTTGACCCGATACTTTGTAATTGTGTATTTTTCTTCTTTAATTGATTCCATAAGTTATATATAAATTGCATACAAATGAATTTTAAATATAATTCATCATATCTAATCTCTCTCGCAAAAACCATAATCATATGAGGTTTGATAATTTATTTTAATAATCACTAAAATTCAAAATAAATAAATAAATAAGAAAAATAATATAAATATATTTTAAATATTTAATTTATTCAAACTAAAAATAAAATTAGTTTTCATTATTTTATTATTTTTATTATTTTCAATTATTTCATTTACAAATTATATATTTATTTTACTATTAAAAATAAAAATAACCAAACTAAGATGAAGAAACTAAAGCACAATACATAATCTAAACCTAAAACCTCCACAATCATAGTGAAAAGCAAAATGTCAAAATAACACTAATTCAATAAAGGTCCAAAACTGAAATGAGATCAAAAACAAAGATTAATGTACCTCAACTTATTATAAAGTGTTTTGGTCCTAATAAAGATAAGTCAAAAAATGGTAGAAAGATAAAAATTGAGAGAAAGCAATCCCTCTAACACAAAACAGCTTGACCAAACACCAATGCAAAGAACCAAGAAAATGGATCAGAGGAAGAATCGGAAAGCCAAAATCACCACGAAGTAGGAAGACACATGTCTAAATTACCGGAAGCACAAGCACCAGCTAAGAGGTAAGATGCACCTCATAGACAAAACAAGCAAAAACATGGAAAGCAGGGAAAAGAAGAAAAATAACCTGAGGGAGGGAGAATGGAAACCAACCACCAAAAAACAGAGTCCAAGCTTGAGACCAGAAACAACCTTTCAAGTCCACATAGCATACATGGAAGAAAACACTATCCAAACCTGGAGTGGCAAACATGGCGAAAGAAATAGCCACCATAAATGCAACCAGCGGTCAAAGTTACAACGAGATGAGAGAACATAGATGGAAGGGGAGAATAAACAAAATCAGCAAATAGTGTATACGTCATTGATATATGAAAGAGAACATATAAATCAGATCACCAAAAACCATATTTTGAAAACCAAGATGAGTAGGGATTATCGACGGCAAGCCAACGACGAGGAAGACACATCAAAGATGACTAAACTCTGATCCAACCCAAAGGGATGCAGCCCCTAGAAATCAAGAAGAAGAAGAGCAACCAATATTGGGGAACAATCTATAATCTGTGAGAAACAATCGCACAACTGGGAAATCATAAAACCCAATCTAAAATAAATATCAGATAATCTCACAGGAGAAGAAGACGAGGAAGAACGAGAGTTGAGTCTCTTTCTGGCGATGGTGAGGAGTACCGCACAAAAGTAAACATAATGGTGACAATTAATGTCAAAATATGGAGAGTGGACAAAAATATCTTAAAAGAATAATGTCCAAAAATTTGAAAAATAAAATACAATTTTAACAAGAAACCGTTAATCTTAGAATCGAATGCTTTATATCAGAGGTTCACTATACCACTAACAAGTATTACTATATACACAACAACACATTATTGAAAAATAAACATATAATATATTAGCATATACTACATAACATAATAAAAATATCAAACATTGCTCTTAACAAATAAAGACGACCACATAATTAAATCATACTCACTCTGTTTCTAATTAGATGATGTTTTAATACAAAACACACAAATTTAGAAAAATATTATTTATATTCAAAACACTTGATTAGAGAGAAAAAGTAATTTGAAACACTTGATTAGAGAGAAAAAATAATATTATTTTATTAGTTTTTACCTTAAAAATCTCAAAACTTCTTCTACTTTGAAACAAAATTTTCTTCCTAAAACATCATCTAATTAGAAACAGAGGGAATATTTAACAACAATAAAACAATATTCCGCGCGAAGCGCGGACAAGCCCCTAGTAATACATAAAGTTTTGTTGACAGGCAAAAGTGAATGGCTTAATACGGATTTGGAGAATAACCAAATTTCTGTCCAAAATATTTAATTTATAATAAATAAAATACGAGACATATGAAAATATAAGATACAAAAAAAAAAAATTGGTTTGCTAGTAACTTTACTCTAATTGAGTTACAGAAAAAGCTTTACTCTAATTAGTAATACACGACAATAAGCAAATATAATTAAAGTGAAATCTGGGGTGGTGGACGAGCGATGATTACAAGAGAATGATTTTCTACCTCGAAATAGACCCAATTTTATTTTCCAGCCTTTGCTCTGTTCGTACGTTATAATTTTATGGTCGATAAAATTGATTTAAATTTTTTAACATTATAAAGATACTGGGATAAATTAATTTGCTGTTATATTTAAACGAGATGGGTCCCCTAACACCACCAGCACACGAGACAGCTTTACTCCACTTCTTTTTTGTAGGAAAGAAAAATCTACTTGAAAAAAATTATTTACGCATTATCTTTTATTATTACCAACATCATCATCAAAAAGAATTATTTATAATTTTATTTTATTTATTAGATCACATTCCTTAGGATTCTGTTCTGTAAAAGTCACATGATCCAACTTTCATTTTGATCTTTTGCTTCCTCTGTTGGCAATCATTATCATCGTGATGAACTGTTTTTTCTTTTTTTTTTTGCTTCATATATATTTACAGAGCATGCTCACAAAATTACAGTGGACATGAGTCTGTGTAAATATTATTCTTTCTAAATTTTATGACACGTTTACATTCCCGATACAATTCTTTATATTTTCTGTTATTTGTTTCTATTTATTCCATCTAAACTATTTTTATTAACATTTTTGTATCAAAACAAAGTTTTGGTAGATGATGAAAATAAAAGGAGAGGAATAGGACCCGTCGACCCGAGGTTATAAACCTGAAGCGGTAGAGACCTGAAGCGGTAGAGTTGGGCTATTCGCTTGTCTTTATGTTTATACTAATCACATATTCTAATTAATTACATAACTAGTATTTATCACTCCATTGCATGATATATGATGTTTTGGCTTATTGCACAAAGATTAAGAAATTTAATTTCTTCTATACTAAACTTCTAAAAATATAATTTTAAAATCATTCAAGTAACTATAGAAAAGATCATAAAATCTAATTGATTTAAAAATTTCCAATAAATTTAAAGTTTATTTTAAAATTTCAAAATATCAAACTGAAACAAAAAAAATATTCTAAAACATCATATTATTCGAAACAGATTGAATACTATTTAAGTATTAAGTATTAACAATGTATGGAATTCTTGTGTTGCTCTAAAAGAAGGAAGGACGAACAATCGTCAAATTCATGTTATTGATATGCCCACGCCTAGGAGTGGGTGTTCGGATACCCGTTCGGGTTTGGGTTAGGTATTTCGGATTTTTGGGTATTTCGGTATATGAATACATAATCCGTTCGGGCTATACTTCGGGTTGGGTTCGGGTATTTCGGATCGGGTTTTTGGATATTTAGATTTTGGAAAAAAAATTCTATATTTTTCAAGTTTTTGTATTTAAAATATAATTGTCACTTAACTGATTTTTTATCTTCTAATAGAATGAATGATTAATAAATTTAAAGATAATATTTTAAAAATAAAAGACACTAATTAGATTATTGTTTTTAAATTTTGGATATAACTTTTGTTAATGCATAAAACAAAAAAATTGACATGTATTTTAAGTAAGTAAAATTCATTTTTCTTGCAGTTATATGTATATTATCTAATTTTGAAATATGTGTATAATCAATATAAATATTTTGAATAAAATTAGAGAAGTATACTATGAATCTAGGATTAATGATACATATGTTCGGTTATCTTCGGATATCCAGTCGGGTTTGGATATCCAATGTCTCTTAATTCAATACCCATTCGACTATTTTGCTACTTTGATTCGGATTTCGGTTCGGATTTTTTGGGTCGGATTTGGATACAGGTTCGAGTATCGGGTAAAGTGCCCAGCCCTATCCACGCCCATTCGTTTAAAATTTAATTCGATTTTATTCAACTGTATGTAAAAAAAACTTTTTGGGTGTTCAAGTGTTTAATTATCATTATTAATATTATTATTGTTCTTTGAAACTATGTATAGTTATTTTGTTAAATGATTTTAGCTGGGGATATTAAGGGATAATTTTAAGTAATTCAAACATTTTATAGACAAAGGCAAAAATTCAAACACAATGTGTCTTTTCTTGGATGTGGCATGACACCTAAATTCAACGTACTTACTAATGATCATATGCATTCAGTTTACCTTTAATCATATTGTTTTTTGAGTCATTTCTTGTCTTTTCTCATGTTATAATCATGGTAGTTATATGCATTATAATTCGTTAATTGGCATCTAATACTTGGTTAGTGACAAACCATTAAGCTATCAAACACGAATTTATCAAAATCAACGTTACCATGTGAGTGGTTTAAGCCAGTTGCACTAACATCCATCAGTTAAAGCCTCCAAGCACAGAAGTACTATATGTATGATAAAATCAAATTTGGTTGATCACATAACTTTTTAATGTTGATTTAGAAATTTCGGACGTTTGATCTGTATATTGACATTACTTAGACTTAATTAAATGAAAAGCTTTTAATTTTCATAAATAAATTATTTACTTTTGGGCGAACATATTTATTTTAGAACATATTTAATGAGGTTCTTAGGGTGGAATTTTTATATTCCGCTAAGAATTCCACCCTAAGAATCCCCATTAAACATGCTCTTAGTTTTTTTACTGTCTAAATAACACCGTGAATGATGATTTTCACAAAATAAGTAAATAAACAGCATTAAAAAGTTATGTGATCAACCAATATACAGAGAAGAGAAGTTAATTGTATTGCACAGAAGTACTATATTTTTCGGACGTTAGAAAAATATATACGGGGAATCTGAAACAATTGCTAACGAACATGTGCGTCTGACCTCGTCCGTTCGTACGTTGCAATTCCTCATAGGACAAAGAACAAAGAGAAACAGAGAAGAGAAGTTAATTGTATTGCACATTTTTAGAAACTGAAACCGAAACAAAGACTATACATACACATATATGTACGTTCCACACTTCCACTACAAGCACTCATAGTCCATGTCTTCATGTCCGAACAATTCTTTTTAGTGTTGTTTATATTCACCATATTATTTAGGGGAAAATGTTTTTAAAAGAGAAACATATGAACCTATTTGAACAACAAACATTTTTTCTTGATTAAAGAAACAAAATAGTATCATTGATTTGTGGAATTGTTTTTTATTCAAGTTTTGTTAGACAACTTCATCTTCAGCCACACCAGATATTGCCAATGAAACTTAAGTGGTCCAAACTTTAGATTGAATCATATATATGTACATAGAAACTCTGCGGAAAGCAAATTATGAAATGCAAGACCCACAAATTCATCATTTATGTAAATCTTATTTTGTTTTGTATGAATTGGCTCTATTCTGCAGTTGTTGTGTCTTTATGATCCATTCATGGCATCTTCTATCGATTTTCCCCACCCTTCTTTTTTTTCTTGTTGCCCTTTTTTAAACCAAGGTGTGTGGATGGGTCCAAATTTATCTATCGTACGTGTAGTTTGTTTGTTTGTTTACACGATAGTTCTTATCTATGCAATATAGATTTTTTTAAAAAGTTTTATCATAGGGAGAGATTTTAAGATTCAGCGTTTTGAATACCAAGTTACAGACGAGGAAGAAATCACAACGTCCAACATGCTCTATCGACTCAAACACCACTACAATAGTAGCTCTTGATACTATAACTTTTCAGTCATTGAAGTGTTTCTCTACAATTATATGTTTAACTAGTTTTTATTTCAAATTACGGACTACTATGTATAGCTTGTTTGCCAACAATTGTGACTACATTGCAGTGATCAAGAAAAACTATTTGTAAGCCAAGTACATCCATGCTTTGGAACGTATTGAAGTCCTCCTTCAAGCTAAAGAACGACATATTAAACTAGACGAAGCACAGCGATCAATTTTTTAAATCAAATTTGCTTATATTTTAACCATTAATAAGAGAAGCTTTATTACTTATATGTCATTCTTACGTAGTACTACTGTAAAAATATGAAAATATATAGAATCGGAAGAGAGCTCAAATGGGTCCGCATCGTTAAATTTTCCTTTCTTTTATATAATGATAACAACAAGATACAATCATACACTTAAGTGTGTGAAAAAAAGAGAATGGGAGAGAATGATGAGATGGTATGGAGATATTAGTACTGTACACTGCACAAACTTTTGAAGTGCACGTTTGTGTGGTGTCGCTGTCCTTCACCAAACTCCGTCTCGACCTAACCAAACCTTATAAATCGGTTATCACGTGATTAACAAACGGTTTATGTTTCGTAACTGAATCACGTGACAACATCTTGTCCCCATCTATCCCAACCGAACCGAACCGGTTCTTTCCAGCGGAAGGGTGTCTTGTTTGGGTTTCAAAAAGCTTGAAATAAAACCAAGAGAATAAATAAAGCCTAGCCCATAAATGACAATATTCTTAATAATTGTCTTTAATAGGCCTTGTTGTATAAGGCCGTACCAAACTTGGTATATATCTCTATAAACTTTTCCATTTAACTCTTCTTTGGTGTGCGTGCCTAGCCCATTTTAGCTTGTATTTCGTTTGAAGAAATTTACAGGAGATAACCAAATATCTCATGCAACAAAAGAGAGCAGAACCTAGACTCACGTAAGACCATAATTAACTCCGGTCTCTTAACTGGGATTCTTAGTTTCGGCTAAGAAACGGTTTTTAGCTTTTTTTAGATTTTAATTAAGAAAAGCTAATAACCGTCTCTTAGACAAGAGATATAAGAGCCGTCTCTTGGTCGATTGGTGTAAAAAAATATGTCAAATCATGAATTAAGAATCCCGACTAAGAAACCGGGATTAATCATGCTCTAATGTTCTATTACCTTTTTGAGGTTTTACAGAAAAAAATATATTCAGATTATAATGATTTAGAGAAGTATTTGTTTATATGTACCACAAAATCATATTTAAACACTTAACATTAGAGAAGTCAGATCGAATCTTTGTGAAAGACTAGGCCGCATCCCAGTAAAAACAGTGTTTGAGCTAGTGACTTGCTATTGGCATTCAGATTTAATTTGCTTATTATCATAAGATTCAAAAAGATTACAACCGAACTATGTTTAATTATTTTTATTTTTTTGAGGAAAGTTATTTTATGTTTTTATTTCCACCTGTCATTTTCATGAATGACAGCTAAGCTAAGTTATAATTTAGTGTGGAACCAATATTTATCACCCTATTGTTCAGATATATTACCAGACGATACCGATATAGCTAGATCCTTTCTTTAAAAGTCCAAACAATGCTTTTCAATCGAAAGACATGCAAGTAATCCAAAAACTAACAGAGACATATATACATAGAATTGGCAACCATTTTCTCATTTGCCAACCAACGTGACAGATCTTACCTTCCTCAGTCTTTGATTTTTCCCCTCGACTTTCTGACCTTTAAAATAAAAAGTTGGTATAACCTATAAAGACATGCAATCAATGAAGCAGCCTATTTCTGTATTTTGACTTCTCACGGTTTAGGATGTTTTTTCACTTATTAATTAGTTTCTTAAGGTAAGTCGATAAGTAATTCGTAGGTTACTGAGAGACTAAACATTTATAATCACTGTAGAGTTTGGTATGTCAATGTGTTAATCAAAATAATTCATTTAGAGAGATATTAGCCACATAAGATTCAATACATATATACATATATAATTCCCTAGGGTTATCTTATTGATATATCTCTCAAACTAATTAGCTTAACTTCATTATGTCCAAATTAAACTCCACCTTCCGGCTTATGACGAGTCTATAACCAATCCGGTACACAATTTACAAGTCAAAAGGTCAAAAGAAATAAAACAATAGGATGTTTTTTGGTGTACCATTTTATAAAACCTTCTTTGCAAGACAGGTTAAACCTGTTATTATTTTAGTGATCAGAAACATTTAGTAAAGTTCTAACATAATAAGTTTCAATTCGGTCTCTCTGTTACATTTGGTTCAACTTTGATGTGAAAACGATATATTGCATCCATTATCCATCCAACTGTAGTTATTTCAACGAGATAAAAGGGGATTTGTTAAATCATATAAAATGTTATAACTAAACCAATAGATGTAAAGAATAAGACTGTACTCGACGATAGAGACAAAAGAGCCGCTGGTTTCAGTTTTCTCTACACACACGCACCCACCGGAAAGTAGCCCTAATCATAACAAATTTTTAATCGTTTCTTTCGTTTTCAAAATTTCTAATCAAAACTCTATAATGCATGAACGTGAAATTCTCTGCAGGTTGCTGTAGTTGAAATAAAGAAAAGAGCAAGTAAGTATACTATACAAAAACACATTTATTATATATTAAAATCGTTATAAATAACAAAAAAAAGATCGAGAATAAATTAACAAAAACATATAGATATATAGGTAACATGGGGAGTAACTACGGAATTATTGCGGTACAGTTCTAATAGTAACAAAAACATATAGATATATAGAAATTTGTGTTAATATTAACGGCAGTACGGTGCGTTCGGTCACATACTCTAAATTGAAGCACAAAAATTTTAACTGGAACAGTGTGCGCTAACTTTATTTTCTTTACATGAAGCACTCCAGATAGTATCTAAATTTTCCCTAAACCCCAAGCTCTATAGTTTTTCCCAAAATTTATTTTAAACTATCGTGAAAAAAATGAGTTTGTAAGCAAGAAAAAAAAATGAGCGTGAGGAAAGGTACTTAGGGTTGAGAATGTAAAATGATCATAAGGTAAGCGCAAAGGTAGAAAGTTAGAAGTTCCGTGATTGGATCAGTGGCTCCCAATGGGGTTTCTCTTCGCTGTCCTTTTGGAGAATCTTCTCATCAATTTTCTGTCAACAATAGAAATTTAATATAGTTTCTGTGTCTAATAATAACTATTTATACGAATCCACTAAAAACGTATCGCATATAACTCCAATTCTAAATTTATATACACACATATATTCATGTCATTTCAAATTCCAAGTGGCAGTACAGTGTTCGTACCTATAGAAAAGGATCTGCAGAGATACTGATGTATTATTGTTGAATTGGTTTTGTAAAGTATTCTTTCTCTCATTTTTGTATGAATGCATATATCGATGAGTGTGTAGATTTTAAAGTAGGAAAAACTGTTAGAACATATGCCAGATATCGTACATATGTGGGGTTTATAATGATGGAGGCAGAGTCATTTTCATAAATACACATATAGAATTATTGTAGCTTTTAGAAAGTATTGTGACATTTTTATAACAAAAAGTGACTAAGTGCATTTCCTTTTCAAGTCTACACAATTTTATATGTAACTAAAAACAGATTGATTCCACATCTACCGATTATTTGCTAAAACAATCAGTTGAAATTATATGAAATGACTTTGGTGACTCACCATATCTCTTAAAACGAGAGACAATAGGGATTGTGCTTACGATGTTTCGATATATTTACCTCTTTTCTTGGGGAAAAAATTTTGCAGTGCCTATGAATAATTCATCTTTTAGCTTTAGAGTTTATTTAGATGAACTGCTAAAAGAAAATTCCAGTTGTTATTCTGCTTTCAAACTCACTAACTAATAGTTTGACCCAAATTACTTTACTTCATGTTAACCTTATTAAACAGTTCTACTATATGCTTGTTCCACACCTACCAAACTCTAAATCACCGTGATTCTGCCGCCGCAACTATTATAATTTATAGCTGTATCCTTTCATTAGATAAATATAACTATAAGATACAGCATGTCATCGTCTATAAAAAATACCACGCAACAGTAATAGAAGATGATGTAGTACCCTACAGTACTGAATAAAATGATAAACTAGATTTATTATCTAGTTAAAACCACCCATATTCTCCTCACATAAACGTAGACGTAAAACACGTTACACTTAAATTGTAAATATACTATGGTGACCACAAGAGAGCGCAGCAACAATCTAAAGCTACCTTTTAAGTTCGAGCATTAATTTAGAGTTTAGATAAAACAATGTAAAGTACGCAAAATAATTCCAAACACTAATTAAAATAAGCTGTAAATGATTATGTGTGCCATGGTCTGTACTTTTTACCGTATGGAGAAAGCGAAGACAGAACAAAGAAGTTGAGCACAGTCAGGCGAACCAGATCAAATGGGCTAATAGTCTTTCCTTCACATGGCTTTTGTCGGAATGCAATATTTTTTAACATATCTATCGTTATTACCTTTTTCATATTTTGAAAAACTTTTTAACTTTTTCTGCAAAACTATGGTTATAGTAAGTATATTTAGTGTTTTTTATATCTTGCATTCTTTATACTATTAAGTTCATATCCATTGTGATTTTATAATTGGTAAGATAATTATGAAGATGAATTAGGGTGATAGGTGATAATATTAACATCAAAAGCCCTTAAAACAATCTGATTCAAAATGTTCATTTTATCTTCTTATTTACATTTACAATCTTTGAATCGGACTCGAACCCGGGATGACTCGGTGGAACCACTCACCCACCTTTTAACCGCCATCTCCTTCTCTACCCGCATCCTCGTCTGTCTTGACTCAGTGAGTAACTCGCCACCAGATTAAAATCCCAGGCCCCAATATAATTAAATATTTTTTAAAAAATAAAAAAGTTAAACCGAAATTAGCACCACCCGACTCGGTGGTAACCCGGCCGACTCATCGACGATTTATTCGAAAATTCGTCTTCTTCCTTCGCATGGCGATCAAACTCGTTCCGAGTCAAACCGAACCGGGTCAGAAATCGAACCGACCGAGACTCCTCACCAGACGGTTTTCTCGACGACGCCGTGAAGCAACGGATGAGATTCGATCAACAGATCTAGCTTGCTCTTGACTCCTCCGTGGCATCTCTGGACGTCTTCAGGACAAGTAAACCGGCTTGACCGGGAAGAATCAGACCGAGAAACGAACCGGATCGCTTCCTCGAAAACCGACTCTTCGCAAGGGATAACCAACGGTCCCTGGTTCGCGAAACCGTACTCTTCCTCGGCCTGGACAAGGAGATTGCTCAAGATCGGATGGTTCAGGTACGACGCGCGCACCACGAATCTCCTGCACTCGCTACCCACGCAGACTGCCACGTGTCCAGCAGGAACATCGGAAGGCACACAACGGCTGACTGAAGATAACCGAGCTTTGTTGCGCCATCGCCTGAGCATTTGCCTGAGCCTCACAATGTGGCGGATCTTGCTGCATTTTCCAAGACTTCCGGCCATTGAAGTAGAAAAAGGCGGAATATTCGGGAGCTGATATGTGTTTTTTCACGAGAAAGTGAGAGAAAATGTCAGGTGGGAGGGATTTGAGCATTTGGGAGAGACGATGTTTAAATAGTGACGGGAATACAACATTGCCATTGAGTTTTCGAAATATTTACGAAATTATCTCATCTGTCCTTTCGAGTTAGTGATAAATTTTTGATAATGGTTTTGTTTGTATTTATTTTTGCTAGTTATTCTGGTTCGTATTAAAAGTCTTTGTTACGATAATTGTGTTAGTGAACCGATTATGGAAAGAATTACTTGGCCCTCACAGACTATACAGAAGATAAGATTCGTATTTTGATGTAACTATCACTTTATTGACTATACGTGTGCACATTTTATAATTCTAACACACACAAAAACTGATAAGACGTTTTAATTTGTTGGCACAAAACAAAAGGCATTAAATTTGTTGACAAACAAAAATACATTTAAATTTGAATAAGCTTTCATAAAAAAACTGCATAGAAAAGAAAAATTCAAGTTTTTATCTTTTAAGTAATAAGTTAGAAGTTTCAAAATATATAAAACATTAAAACCCACCACATGGGTAGCTGGAATTATTAAGATTACTAATTTATCATTACAAAGGCATACCACCAAATTATATAGGCTTGTTTCTCGCCACTACCAGTTAAATGTTTAACATAAGATGCTTTTTCCCGAACAACTTAATTTTATTTTTCAGGATATATATTTAAAACTAAATGAAATATATAACACAACGTACCAAATCACTTATTTTTTTGTAGTTTTGGAAATGTGTCCATGCCCCCATGTGCGGCCATGCCCCATCTCAATTTTTTTTCTATCTTACTTTTGAAAAATATTCTCAGAACAACAAGCAGCCAAAACAAATATGCAAATATTAATCATTACTATATCTTAAATTTAATGCGAATCATAAATCAATTCATATGCAATTGTTACTCTCGGTCTAAAATGATGCGCCTATTTCTCCAAATTCGGTCTGGTCAAATTCTCATTATTAACATCATGATATTCGCTACATAAAAAAAATAGAAAGATTTGTTTAAATATACACGGTAGTTCATATGTAACAGACTTATAGTAAATATCTGCAACAAATAATAGTGCTAGCTATTTGGAACTATGATAGTAAATATGTTGGAAAAAAACATAAACAAAAATATTTAAACAAACATAAGTGGGTCAATCAAGTGCATGATATGGAGGGTAGGGTGCATCCCCCTCATGCGGTACGTACGTAACCCCACTTGTTGGATTTAAGGATCTTCTAGTCTCTTTTCAATTTTCCCTTCTTATAACCAAATCTTCTTTGCCTATGCATATCTCATTATTATTGCTTACAATAATTGCATGACCATCCATCCGAATGCTATGCATCGGCATTGTAGCGTCTCTTTCTGCCCTCCTTTACTATATTGCATAACAGCTTATACTCTATTTTGATTAAATATTTCGAACTAATCCCACGGTGTTTGTAATTGGTATACGTACTTACCGCTAGGTCTGGGCATAGATTGGATATCCGGGATTTTGAAGATATTTGTAATTTACTTCGTATGTCACAGATATCTAATTTTTTTATTTGCTTTGTTTCGGTAAAATACGGATATTCGGAAAACGGATATCCGGAAAATAAATAGATATTTGCGGATATTTACGAATACTTACAGATATCTCATCTGTTTGGATTAATACAAATAATCTTAAAAATTTGATATAAATCTGTTTTATAAAATATTTTTACATGATATAAAAGATAAAAATTTAAAAGAAGTAGCGAATCTACATATTTTGTAAATTTTTTAAACTTAGATAACAATTATAAAAACAGAAAACTTAAGAAAAAAATTATAATTGTCATAAATTTTTTCTCTTTCTTTTATGTAATACTTTTATATAAGTAATAATGAGAATAGAAATTGTCAAATCATATGTTAGAATAATAATTATAAAATTTTATACATTTAAAACTTTAAATATAATCAAGATATACATGTATTTATATATTGCCGGATCGGATCCGTTATCCGCTTCCCAAAATTTTAGTATTTGTGATTTACTTCGTTTTTAACGGATACTGAGTTTTAGTATTTGCTTTACTTCGAAAGTTTACGAATATTCATAATTTTCGGGTCGAATCGAAACGAATAACGAATCAAATCAAATTTAACGAATAAAATACCAGCCCTACTTACGGCATCTGCATGAGGAGGATCGAGGATGCACTCTACTTTCAACCAGAATCCAACCCAAACAACTCGATCAGAAACTGAAGGTCTATATGAATGTTCATGCCTAATATTTCAGGTAGGTCATTCGCTGACTGAGATCTGGATATTGGTTCTTTTCTATTTGACAATACGGTAAATAAAACTAAACAAACGTCTATATAAATAAGTCCGTTTTTTCCGGTTCCAAATTCATGTTTTTTTCCAAAGCATTAACCAGTACCTACGGACCGTTTACGGACCCACAGAACGTCTCCGTCAATCTGCTATTTCTTTTTGTTCTAGTTATTTATTCATTTTCCTGAAAACAATTATCGCCTTAAGTAATAAGTATTCTAATTTGTTTCCATTATGATTTATGAGCAGGTGATTAGCTATAATGAGCAGAGGAGATGAACCTAATTTAAAGTTTTGTCTTCCTCTATTTTCCAAACTAAGAAACAAGTACTCATAGCTTTCACGGACCATACGGCATTGATTAGTATCAGTCAGAAATAAATTTGAGTTCGCTATCTTACCTTAAAACTAAAATGAACAGATAAACCGTTTGTGTTACAAAAAATAGATAAATCGTTTGTAAAAATTATGATAAAACATGTAGAGCTGATAAGTTCAACTACAGAAAGGAGAAAGTAAATTTCAGTTAACAGTTTACAGAGTACTTAACTAAACCTTAGTGCCTATTTAATTTTGGATTAAAAGTGTAAATAAAGAAGAAATCATTAATTACTGCTCTCTCTATTTTAAATTAATCGTTGCTTTAGAGCTCTCCACACAAATTAAGAAACTAGTTATTGTCTTTGTTTGGCCATTAAAATTATATACTTCCTTTGTATCACTTTAACCGGTGTTTAAGGGTTTTAATTTTTGTTTCATAATAAGTGATGCTTTCAAAATTCTAGACAAAATTTAATGTTATTTGAAATTTGTGATCTATTAAAAATATCGCTTCTTTTTTATTGGTTAAATTAGTTTTATTTAATATTATTTTATATAATCAAGGTAAATTGTATAAAAGTTTGTATTTTTTTAATCTTTGTACGAAACCCTTGAACACCACTTAAAGTGATACAGAGAAAATAATATTTATTGTTTATCTTAGTTTAAGTAAAAAAGATAAATTAATTAAAAGAATTGTATTGAAATCATAAAAGACATTTATTTTGTAACTAAAATTTTATGTTACAACGATATTTAATACGAAATGGATGGAATAGTACTAATCAAGTGGCCGTGTGTGATTATAGCTGGCACATGCCATATGTTTAGCAAAAGACATTAAGGGACATACTAATCACTACGACATTAATCAGGATTATGCTTTGTAATTAGGCAAATATATTTTCGGCGTTTTCTGACAACTTCTGAGGTTAAGCCACGTCTTTATCTCCTTTCCTAATTATTTGTTTAAGAGTTAAGAAACTGAACTTTTATCTATTAGTCTGTGTAACACTAGATTTGATTACATCACGGGAGGTAGACTGGAAACAAAACAAGCCAAAAGGTAATAAAAAATGAAGCAGACAATTTGTTAGGAGATGAGAAAAGCAGAGAGGACACAGCCTTGCATCGCTATTATATCATTTGGTCGTACATAAATTAGTTTTACGTATTTTTACTCGCTGAATGAAGGAATTTTCTAATAAACATATTTATAACCAGAAAATATTGACTTCTGTCCAACAATTTCCCACTAATATTTAGTAAAAAATGAGGGAATCGGTAATTTGAAATATTATGTAATTATTGTTACATTTCCAATAGTAGATAATAACGAAAACATTTACAATATACTCGTAAGTCGAATATGATGGAAAATGAGTCAAGAGTATGAAATATTGATTGGTGAACAAAACTTTTTACTAGCAAATTTAGTAAAATAAGCCGGCCTTTGAGTTTTAAAGTAGTAAACTGAATCCTCCGAGTTCAAGAAAATATAATTACCTACTTAACGATCATATAAAAGGCTACATAATTTTCAAAAAAAAAATGTTACATATTTGATAAAGGAAAAGTATATACGATATCAAAATGTATCCGAGTAGAATGTTTCTTTTCTTATAGTTAATGAATTGTGTACTACATAAAATTACGGGTTGCAGAATGGAAATAAAAAATGTTCGAAAATAATGGAAAGGAAATAGGCCGAAAGATATAAACAAAGCTATAATAAAGAAATGAAATAATCGAAAGCAAAGGGATAACAGCCTTGCAATGGAATTATATAAACAAAGATTTATAAAACTGATTATAAGAGGGGAGGAATAAAGCAGGCACAATGACGTATGTGATTTCATAATTAAAACAAAATTTAGTAAAATAGAGATAGCTTAGACAATAAAAAGAAAAGAAAAATTGAGAATCCAGTTGTGTGCAAGAAAGAATAACAACTTAATCAAAGATAACATAATTTGTTTCGGCATCCAAATACTTAGTTCTTTACCTAAGATAATTTAATTACTTAAAACTTATATATGCAAAACAAGTAAGCGATGGTAATTGCGAGTGGATGTAAAATAATACCTGTCTATCTTTTCTGGATAAACAAAGGTAATTATAAGTATATATAATCAGTGGCAGAGCTAAATATAAAATTTATAGGAGTCGAAATTAATTTATTAGAAAAAGACATGTATGAGACTTGAACTCAAGATATAGAGTCGAAAAGAGAGATTTTGACCATCTCGTCACAAGAATAAGATTAAAAACAAGCCTAAATTATAATTTTGTAGATTTCATAGGGGTGTTAACTAACCCCCTCCCCCAACTGTATATAATAGATTAGAGATTATAGAATGATGTATTTGAAATTTGATCAGTATTAAAAAAGTACAGCTAGTAGTAACAACAGCTCAGAAAATAGTATAATTGAAAGATTTAATAAATAGAAATTAATGTGCAAAAAACAAAGAAGAGGCCAAATATATTATCGGGAAAATGATTAGTGGTTTTGATTGAGTCGTGAAGACGTCAATGAGCAAGCCAGTCCATAGACCAGCTCATCTAAATTTAGTCTACGAAAACTATTATAAATCTCAGAAGGCCTCATTTGAATCTGATTTCAACATTTAATTAATAGTTAGACTTTCCATTATCCCATAACTTATAATATGTAGGCTTATTGAATAATTTATCAAATGATTTGTAATTACGTGGTCAATTTCCTTTTTTGAAAAAAAATAAGAGTCGAATATTTTAAAAGAAAATGGATGATAAAACTTTGTATATAATGTGCAATACAATTACCCTACAATTAAATCTCTCTCCAACATCACTCTAAACAACATTAAGCGATAGGGATATGAATGGTTTATTTCTTTGTTTGCAGAAAAAACAGTAAACTATGGAGGAAAATATTGTTTCGTTATTTATTCTCTTAGATCATGAAACTATATATGCATTAGTATATGTATATTATGTGTATGCCGTGTTTGAAAACGAGGACGTTTCACCGACTCAAAAGCTCACCGTGGCGATTACGTGCAGCTCAAAAAGATTATAAGGTGGTCCGAGTTTTAACCACCTATAATTTCACCGTCTGGACCGTGAATCTATCAAAGCGACCAATGCTTTAGGTTAAGATCTTTACAGACATACAAAAAGAAGAAGATGGATGTGCAATTACAAAATTGACAATTAACTTTTACCAAAAAAAAAAGTTGACAATTAATAGAATAGCAAATTAAGCCTAAATGGCCAAATGGGAATCAAATCCACGTTACTGTCGTTAAGAACCAAACCAAAACAATTACACCAGCAGCATTTGCTTTGTATTACTTACAAATATTAAGTCTTGATCCTGTTCGTCGCGAAGTCGCAGCGGCAGCGACGAGCAATCAATATTTAAAGAGAAAAGAAACAAAATTTGAAAGGAAATAAAAATAAAAGGGAAGAATTTTGTTGCTTTTCCTGTCGCCGGAAGAGAAAAAGAAGATGAACTGTGTTGCTGCTTTAGCGCAACTAAACAATAAAGAGCAACAAAAAAAAGTCAAAAGCTCTCTGACTCGTTTTCCGATGTCAAATCCCTGGTCGTTGATTCACCGTGCTCCTGACCTGCCTCCGCCGCTTCTTGCCGTTGGTGACAAGCGCATTCCTCCCCTGCCTCCTGACCCTCCTGATCCATCCTCCCAGCTTTCCTTGACCCTTTACCCTCCTCTTTCCCCTTCTCTTTCTTCAACTGCTCGTTCTATAGCTTCAGGCTCTAAGGCTTCAGTTCGTTCTAACCTTTTAACTGATTCTAGCTCGTCTCCACTCGGTCTGAAAAGTGATGTTGTAATGATCCAAGCTGATGCTGAAATAGTTCAAACTGGATCTGGATCTGCCTCTAGTGTAGCTCATGAGGCTGCTTTCACTGTGCTAACCCCAAAACCTAGTTCTCCCCTGCAAACAAACAAAGCTAGCTCTTCATCTGATAACAGATCCATTCCATCAAAAGCCTCAACCAACCCTATACAAATCCATCCAAACCTTATCCAAACCTCTCCAAAACCTCCCGTCCAAATTCCGGCTCAAATCCCCTTACTTGAAACTGTTGTTGCTCCTCTTGAGCCTTCCCTTCATGATTCTATTCATGTTCCTAGCTCCTCTTCCCCTCACATAAATCCTCCCCTGACCCATTCCCCTTCTCCTTCGCTTCATACAGGATCGTTTCCATCTCAGACTAGGCATGTTCCCCCTCTAGTAGAGAAGATTCGTAGGTTTGAAGACAAGACTCTTCGTCGTCTTGCTCCTGTTACTATTGCTGCAAATGGAAGACCATCAATACTTATTCCAGATGCTGTTTTTCAAAAAGGAGCAGATCTCCATAAGGACTTCGTTGTTTGCATCTTCAATGGAAGACCTCCACCCTACAGTCAAATCCAAAGTGTGTTAAATCACATGTGGGGAAAAGGTAGAAAACTTGAGATTCACAACAATGCTATCTCAAGAACTGTTTTGGTGAGGATTCCGAGTGATTACTTAAAGCAAAAGATACTTGAAAAGGGGTACTGGTATGTGGGAGACTCAATGTTTCACACCAGGCAATGGAACTCTTCACAGACCACTAATCCGTCCTCCTTCAGGACGATGCAAATTTGGGGTCATCTAACAGGAGTTCCCTTGGATTTGCGTCATCAAGATGGCCTTAGTCTTGTTGCGGGTCTTGTTGGTGAACCGAAGGAGACTGATGATTTCACTAAGAACCTTGTGAGTCTCACTCTTTCTCATGTGAAGGTTGAAGTGGATTTAACAGTGCCTGTGCCGAATATTGTTGAATTCACTAGACAATCGGGCAAAGTTGTTGAAGTACTTGTCTCCTATCCTTGGTTGCCTCCTTCATGTTCTCACTGTAAAGAGTTGGGACACATTGCTAAAAATTGTCTCCTTCTGCCTCCTCCGGTTAAGACCTCTGCTCAGAATTCTAAAGTCTCGGGTGCCAAAGGTTCTGCTGCTTTTAAAACTCCTATAAAGACCCCTCCTCCTCCATCATCTTCCAATAATCTTTCTGTGAAGCCTCTGGCTAATGCTCCACAGCCTTCTCAGAGTACCTTACCTCTGCCTCCTAAACCTTTTGTAAAAACTCCATCTCCTTTTAAGCCTTCTAATCCTCCCTTACTCCCCTCCACCCCTTCCCTTCCTCCCTTGGCCTTTGTTAATTCAGCTCCTGACCCTCCCCCCACTTCATCATCTTCTTGTCCATCTACCCCTGTTTCTTCCTTGCCTACCATTGTTGCTCTCCCTGCCTTCCCTAAGCATTTTAAACCCCCGATTCCTTCCTCTGCTCAATCTTCCCAGAAACCTTCCCTGAAACGTACCCGCTCTGACCCTTCCTTTAATTCCCCCCTGATTCCATTACTCGTTATTCTTTTGTTGTCCTTCAACCCTCGTCTTTATTAAACTCTCACCCTAACCCTTTCTCTGTTTTGGCTACTTCGGACTCTTCTTCTCATCCTGAAGAGTCTCTCCCGATTTCCTAATGTGTACAAAACTACTTTTTTGGAATGTCCGAGGTCTAAATGACCCGGCTAAGCATACCTCTTTTATTAATTGGCTTAGTAGTAACAAGCCCTCTTTTGGAGTTATTTTGGAATCCCATATTAAAGATCAGAATCTTGGCCCTCTTATGTCTACTATTTGTCGAGGATGGAATTTTGCTTCGAATCACTCATCTGATGAGGATGGAAGAATCATAGTAATTGAAGGATAATGTGAAGGTGCGATTGATGCACCAGTCTCGCCAATCTTTCACTTGTGAGATTCAATTTCCTTCAGCTTCGCCTTTCATATTTACGGCAGTCTATGCTGCAAATCTTAGAGCTGAACGTGTTGACTTGTGGGTAGAGCTACTACAATTGCATCGAGTCGTCACTCGCACTCGCGTGGATGTTGGGTGGTGACTTTAATGAAATTACTCACCACTCAGAGCACTCCTTGCTGGAAGTCAGTGTCACCACCCCCTAAATGACTGAGTTTCGTGACTGCTTGCAACAAATAGGCATGTTTGACCTCCGATACCAAGGTCCTCTCTACACTTGGAGCAACCACCACCCTGACTATCCTATAGCCAAAAAACTGGACCGCTTATTAGTTAACTCAACCTTCATTAGCCTGTTTCCTAATGCCACTACCCACTTCCTTCCTCCTGATTTCTCTGATCATAGCCCTTGCCTTACTGACCTCTCTCACCAATTACCTGTAGCCGGTACTAAACCCTTCCGTTTCTTTAACTACCTCACTAAACATCCGCGCTTTCACCAACTGGTATCTGAGGCATGGATGCAGCTCGGGAGCATGGCTGAGAATCTCACTAGGCTGTCTTGGAAACTAAAGATAATAAAGGAGTGTTAAAACAAATAAACAGAGAGAATTATTCTAATATTCAAGTGAGGGTTTCAGATGCTAACCGTTTGTTGCAAGATGTGCAGGTACGAGCTTTGGAGACCCCCACCACTGACAATTTCACGGAGGAGAGACAACTTTATGAGAAATGGGTGTTCCTGAGGAAAATAGAGGAAGCTTATTTTCGTCAGAAGTCTCGTATAAACTGGCTGCACGAAGGAGATCAAAACACTACCTATTTCTTCCGGATCTTCCAGACCAGAACCAGCTACAACTCCATTCACTCTTTCATCCTACCTTCAGGAATCATCATCTCTGACCCCTTGCTTATGAGCGCTCACGCAATCTCTCACTTTCAGAATATACTTGGTCCTGCTAATCTCTCTCCTCCTGCCCAGTTCTCCCCACCTGCTTGGTTTGAAGTACTTGTTGCCTTTGCTCCCTCGGCTGCTCAGCTTAACCAGATGACGTCTATTCCCACTGCAGAGGAAATCACAAAGCTACTCTTCAAGCTTAACCCTAGCAGGGCTCCCGGGCCTGATGGCCCACGTCTGCATTCTTTAAATCATCTTGGGACTTTATTGGACATGAGGTCCTTGCATCTGTTGCTGTGTTCTTCTCAAGCTCGTTCATGCCTGCTGCAACAAATTCCACTATTTTGGCGTTGGTTCCCAAATTCCCAGCTTAATCATCATCAGTTCCACCCTATCAGCCGCCTTAACACCTTGTATAAAGTGATTCGCGCCTTCTGGTCCTGAATTAAACCCATCTTGCCTGATCTCATTGTTCAACCAGACAGCATTCGTTAGCAAGAGACTGCTGTAGAAAACACAATTCTTGCTGGAGAACTGGTCAATGGCTATCATAGAGAACCGACACGAAGAAGATAACTATCAAAGTTGACATTGCTAAAGCCTTTGACGCCTCTCTTGGGAGTTCCTCCTCAACCGTCCAGATGGTCTTCATCTCCCTGCTCACTGCTTAGTTGGTTAAAAGCCCATTTGTACCACAAGTTTCACCGTTGGTTATAATGGTATCGCAGGCAAGGTTACTTTAAAGGGGAGAGGTCTAAGCACAGGTGACCCTTGTCTCCTTACCTTTTGTCATTGCTATGAATGTCCTTTCACTTATGTTGAATCAGGCTGCGGCAGAAATGAAGATCAATACCATTCAAGATGTAGTGCTTCTCGTCTTACCCATCTCTGCTTCGCTGACGACCTCCTCATATTTATAGATGGTTCACTTGGTTCTGTTCAGAATGTCCTGCAAGTTTTACATGAGTTTGAATCAAGATCAAGACTAGCTATTAGCAGGCAAAAATCATCCTTTTTTGCTTCAGGCATGTCGCAAGCGGAGATCGATACTATCAAAGCATCTACAGAATGCCTAGTGATTCTACCCGCCAGATATCTAGTGTTCCGTTGTGTACTAAGAAGTTAACACTTGCCAACTGTGAAATCCTTATCCAACAAGTTAGAGCAAAATTTAATTCTTGGAGTGTCAAGACCTTATCCTTCGCAGGGAGATTACTACTCATTAAGACGGTCATCTCAGGAATCACTAATTTCTGGTGTGCTTCATTTCTACTTTCTAAAGCTTGTATCAATAAAATTAACTCTCTGTGGGCATTCTTATGGAAAGGAAGACCAGTAAGCACGCTAAGTCTCTTGGGAAACAACAAAGCAAGAATATGGTAATGGAATTAAAGACTTAGGAACCTGGAACAGAGCAAGTTGCCTTAAGCTAATCTGGATGCTTTTTTTCCAAGCGGGATTAGTCTGGGTTGCGTGGTATAGAACAGAAATTCTTGATGGTTCTCTATCTAATTTCTGGACTGCCGCTTCCAAGAAACAACTTGGATGGCTAATAAGCTAATCAAGCTTGGGGAGAAGTTTTCACCTGGATAAAATTGAGGATTGGCAATGGATTGACATGTCGGTTCTCGACGGATAACCGAGCCCTTACGGTTCACTGAGTCTCACTTGCTTACTGGTTACAGCTCTCGCCATGGATTCCTGCAATCTGCTACTGCTGACTCCTCCGCATTAAGGAAACCGCAACTTCCACCGCTCGACCGATAAACATCTTGAACTTCATGTCTATCCGACAACAATCACACTTATGATGAGCCACTACTATGAATGGATCCTAGATGACAAGGTTAAGTATAAAACCGAGAAGTTTACGGAAGCTAAGAGTGAAGAAGATGTCGCTGTCCGTTTCAGGTGGTTCTGGAGGGATCCCAAAACAAAGCTTTCTAACTTGGCTCTTCACTCTTAATAGATGTCCTACTCGGACAGGATGATTCAGTGGAGATTGCAAGTGGACGCTACTTGCTTTTGCTCTGCAGTGGTGCAGCAGAATCCCGAAACCATCTATTCTATGAGTGCTCTTATACTGGGCAATCTGTCGACAATACTGTCACGCTGTGAGATCTCCCTCTGCGAAACTGAGTCAAACTCTCACCAGATGCAAAATCTTAATGGGAATAAACAGACTCGAAGATTACCTTGCTTTGGCAATCGGTGTGTATTGGACTTGGCAGAGCGGAACAAACGACTTCACCATCAGCAATTTCGTAACACTGAAACTCTCATAAAACTGATATGCAGGCAGATCAAGGAGAGGATTCTTAGCTTTCAGATTGATTCACCGCAAACTCTTTCTCGTCTCATGCAACAATGGTTGTCGACGGATCGCTTTCCTCCTCATTAAGCATAGATCATATCGATTATGTTATTGGCAATGAATATGTTATTGGGTTTCTCATCTCTTTCTTTTTATTGGGCCTCAGGGTTCTGATCTACTATTATGGGATTTTGGTATTTGGGCTTTTCTACTGGTTTGGGCCGGATTACTATAGCTTTGGCTTGTAAACTATTTTATTTTTTGCAATTTTAATATGAATGCCCTTAGTCAAAAAAACGGTGTTGCTGCTTTACTTAGCGTCAGCAGCACCACCGAAATTGTTCAATTATTTTAATCGCTGCGTTTATTATTTCTCCTCCGGCAATGGATGAAGAAGTAAATCATTAACAAATTTAATAGCTGACGCTAATCGCAGCGACTTTAAAAAGAACAGGGCTTTAAATTTTGACAAAAACTCTACAAAAAAGTTCTGAGTATTTTCCAATTTATTCCTAACTTCTTTTGATCGTTAGGTTCGGAACGACCGACTCACGCCTCTCGCAATTCTAAACACAATTTCTATGACACTTGACTATATATATATATATTAGAAAGGCTTGCCGTTCGTGGCCTGCGGACATTCCAAATATTCAGTTACTTGATTTGCGTATACAATTACACTTACGCTAATATAAATTTTGAGAAAAAGAGAAACTAATCGAAATAGATTTGAGCATTACAAGTTAAATTTTATCTTCATGATCATTTGACCCTATACCTTATTATATAGAGTTCTGCAAAGATCAGAGTTAATTTTGAATGTCGTATACTCATACTATATATAAAAATTCGTTTGTTATATATGTATGAATCAATTCACATAACCTACAAACAGTTAAATCCAGATTCAACTCCAACTAAAAATCAACAGTGTTAAAATAATCCAAGACAGATATGGCATGCATCAGGATGAATTACGGGTTTCATCTCTATCTTTAGTTATTCAAACGTACTTTCAAGCATCATACGCTAATTACGAAGACGAGGAAGAAAAAAAAGTGATGAGTTTCAAGAAAATAGAAAAAGAATGTGACTGCCCATAAGAAGCATAGTATTAAGACCTCTTTCCATCTTTATCTACCTGCAAACTCTGCCATCAATTATACACTTTTCATATTTCTAAAAATAAAATAATGTAGCATTGTAATTATTTTAAAATTGTTAGTTTATTTTTGTTAGTGAGCTAGAAAATGGTCAGTGGATGAATATGATTGGATCTCATATGATTGGAATTATAGAATTGAATGACACCGATATTTCGTGAAATCACAAGCAGTTATATAGTTGTACCCACATTGTAGGGTTTACTGATACCAATTTAATGATTTCTTAAGCCAAAGTCTTTAGCTTTTATTCTCCAAAATGCTAACGAACTCGTTCGCTTTTTGAGTTGCAAAGCGTTTTTATGTTGTGTAGGGGGGGGTCAAATGTTCATGTAAGATCTCTTCTTGACATATTCTTCTCGTTTTTTTAACTTGCTCTGTTTTGTTTGTTCTAAGCTCGTTCTCTTAGTCCTTAAGATCGTATAACTATGCCAAATAGGCCTGAGGAGTTTTCATAGTTCATTTTATGAGTTTGAATCTTAAATTAAACCTAACATCTATCTTCTATCTTCTATACTAATAAAGTAGGCTTTTTTATCTCCTTGGGGGAAAAAATGCCATGTGGCATTTACTTTTTAATAATTAAAATATTTTTCAATTTAAATTTAATGAATTTTAGTATTAATTGTGAAATAAATTGGGGTTTTAAACTCTCTTTCATACAGGTCCAAACGCTTATAAGAGTGTTTTGAATCTGACCTGACTCAGAGTTGAACCGAGCAAATTGGTGACCCAATATAAATCGGATTTGGGTTTTGAAAACCCATAAACACACACAAAACTCACTAAAACCCTACATGTTGCAGCAATGGTTGAAACAATAGATAATTTTATTTCTTACTATTTTTAGTTCAAGTTATGTTTTAAAATTAATTTTTATATTCTAAATTTCTAATAAAAATTTTAAAATTTTCAGTTTTATTACCATCTTCCTCTTCTTCTACACTATAATTTACGTTTGCAAGAAAGGTGAGTCATGATTGTGTTTGAGCCGCATCCGTAGTGAAACAGACTAAAGCACGATGAGGCTTATTATTCCTCTACACTACAATTTACGCTTGCAAGAAAGATGAGTAAATTATTTTATTTTTTATTTAACTTAGTTTATAATAATCATTACATTTTTAATTTACAGATCAAAAATAATAAAATTATATGATCACGTGAATTACAAAACAGAGTTTTGGATTGTTAAAGAAGAAAACCTCATGAGCTTGATTATAATAAATTAGAGAATGCTCTTGCTGAAGAATATCCCAAAGATGATGAAGTGACATATTTAGAAAATTTTGTTGGTAAATTTTAAAATTTAGAGAAAACCAAAATTAGTTGATGTGATCTGGTTTTAGTTTATTTTGTTATTGATAATTTATTATAATGATGTTTTAATTTTGGTTTATTTTGGATTGGAAGTTTAATTTTATGTCCTGATTTTTTAGATGTCATAACTCTTATGTTACAAATTTTTTAAATAGTCTAAACTATTTCTTAATATTTTGTATGTACACTTAAAATACTTAGCTTTAGTTTTATATATATTTGTTTTCATAGCTAATATATTATTATGTAATAAAACTAATTCATTTATTAATCTATGATTCATCCGCGGTTGATCCAATGATCCAGTGATCCGTAAATCATCCGATTCAGTGTCCGGTCGGTTTCAAAACACTGGTTTATAGGATTTTTTGTATTTGATGTTGACGATTGAGAATATAGCCTCTACAATTTTCCTTCTTTAACGCAATCGACGTAATCATTCATATAATCAATCCAAATCCTACTCATCCCACTATCTCCTATTGAATGCTTCTTTAGTTTCTTGTATTTGTATATGTATAGACGGTGTGAGTTTGGACGATAATCCATTTACTTTTCCCAATTCAATCATTGTCAATTCCCAGCCATTGCTCGGAGTTGAAGACAAATTGGTAGAGATATTCAGACTAGACTACAACAATTTTGGCAAGCCTGAAATGTTAAGAAAGGTGAGATATTGGGGTTGATATGTTGTTGATTAATGGGAAGGTACACGGTTTCTTATTTCAATTTACCATTAATGATTGCTTACTTTTGAAGTAGTAGTTTTTTATGCATCATTTTCTCGTGGTTATTTTACATGCTAATCAACTTTCTCTGGTTTAACTCCTTCAAACATTTATTGAAATAAAGCTCAGTCTATGACATGAGTATCTAAGATTCCAACCGAATTAACTTTTTACACTATCGATTTTATTATAAATTTATTAATCGATTAGTAACAACTACTTATACTACGGTCGCAAACCACTATCAAAAGATCAGAAAATATATTTTTATTTTACATATTTTTATTTTACATATTTTTAACATATTTTCTTTACTAAGACCATATAATAAATTATAAATTTAAGTAAGAATACAACATTTGAATCAAGCCAGAATGAATATCACTAGTGTATTATAAGTGTGGACTTTTCGTTTTTTGTACGGTTTCAGTAAAACCACGAAGACTCTATAAATTAAGTCTGCATAACCCCCAAAACAACAATTTTCCTTGTTACTCGAACTATAATAAAAATGAAAGTCCTTCTCACAATTAGCATTCAGAAACAACCCTATACTTTTATTATTAAGTTATCCAAAACAGAAAAAGGTCTTGCCAATATGGCTCTTAAATTTGATATTACAATGCACTGTGAATACTCGTAACATTGTAAAAATCTTATATTGCAGGGATCAATCATTTTTTAAAGTATGACTGTTTCTTATTTGTACGAAAGGTCCTTTTCATTATACCAGGCGATGTTTTAACCAAAGAATCAATAATGTAGTACAAAATCAACTAACAAGAAGATAACAAATTAATGATTTGGCATGAATATGAATGTGATCTAAACCAAGATAGAATCAGAAGTTTGATATCTTATTTTGCAAATGAAAACGTTTAATGATAGAACACTTTGGGCGACTTAATCATGGGAATCTAATCTCATAACCAACTCAAAATTACAGATTTGTTATCTAACTTTTTGGTAGGTACTTTGTGTTTATATGCTGCGCATGAGAAGTCAAAGTTGTATATTATGAGGGGGTGATTAAAATCTTGTTAATCATGTTGGTTTTTTAGTCTTAACCTAATAATTGTATTGTAATGATTGGAAATGATTGAATGCTGAAATTTTCTTTCGGCATTTGGCACCAACTATATTAACTAATCCTTATTCCCTCCCTTTCCTGAGTTCTAACATGATTTATACAGCATATAGTAAACATCTAATCTATTAAAACTGAAGTACAAAAAAGAAATAACCCTGAGTTTTCCTTAATAATTACCATTGTATGCCACTGAACTTATACACTGTCGTTTAATAACATTAATAAACCATTTGACTAAATTTGAGCAGCCTTAACCTGAATCGTGCGTGTTTAAAACATTAATAAACCATACCAAAATAATCCTTGAATCTTGCGTGTTTCCATACCAAATAATCTCTGGTCAACCGTGGTCTGCGGAATCAAACCAAAAGATTAGACAGATACAAAATTCAGTTGACTACATTAAAATACCAATTGTATAAAAATTCAACCACATAATTCCGATCTATTATATGTCAGTCATGATCAAGAAAGCCTATAATTATCAAAAATTGTTTCTCATCTTAGTATTGTTTTTATGAATCTATTGATTTCTCGGTTTTGTATCATGGTTACTATCATGATATATATTAAAATGTATTGATCAAGCCTGTATCCTAAATATTAGTATCATGATTAATAATCCTAAAGATAAAAATTACTTCTGTTTGTATCCTAAGATATTATCGGATACTAATAAATTTGAATTTTTCTAATCAATAACATTCCATAAATTTTGTAGCCCCCGTAATCATAACTAAAGAATAATTAACTGCACAAAATCAAAACTAATAAATTCGTATTTTCCTAAACTCAATAATCAAACAAAACTCTTTCCTATTTCAATGAAGTTATCAGTGAGTTATCATAACAAAAAGGATATCAATTAACTCAAAATCTGAATAGTCTGTTATCTAAACTTGCAAATTACATTTTGCTAATCTTTAAAAAAGAATATTCTGGTTATTAAGATGATTTAATATATATAAAAAGGAATGTATAGTAAATAATTCAAAACCGTATATTCTCTTTTCAATTCCTTCCAATCACAACTAACAAAATATTTTCTATAATTCTCCTATTTTACCTAATATTAGTATGGAAGCCACTATATATACCTCATCTCTATTGAGTCAAAAGAAAAGCTTTGAACGATCCTCAGCCTACTTTAGCTACAATACTCTTCCCACAAAAGTCAGAACTTTTAAAAACTCATGGTAAGTTCAAGTTAAATGCTTACATTGATGGAAGCAAAACACATCTTTTAGGTGCAGATACCTTCGAGATGGTTTTAGCCGACCAAATGGTAACTTCTTTCTAACCGTTTGTTAACTTCTATTGCTTAGTCTCTTATACTATTAGGGTAACATGATCCAAGATAAATAAGTGTATAAGAAGATTCTTTTTCTTTTGTTTTGGACAAACATCTTGATTCTCAGAAGGTCATTTGAATTTATTTTATTTGGTCGTATATAAGACTATTATTAACGTGTACCTAGAAATGCATCACTTAGTCAAGATGAAACCAAACATATATAGTTAAGGAAAGGTTCTTTCAGTCTTCTGAATTATTCTAAATCGTTCTACTTTGTATCATCTTATATATTAGATAAGATAAGTATACTAACCGTGTTCTGATTCTACTGTTCGGCAAGGTTGTTGTCTTCATTTGCAGCTGGTTTGCTGAAACTTGGTTCTGTCCAATATCATGCGAAACATTAGAAAAATCAGATATCATTATATGAAATTTGTATTAAAAGATCAACATAATTCATTAAAAATAAAGATAGATCGTTTTTATAAAACATATGCCATATTATGAATTTTTTTACAATTACTTACTAACTCTACGATTTTTTACAAATGATTCTAATCTTTCTGTCCTTCTCCCTTCAGTCTTGCTTTTTTTTTATAAATCAATTTTGGCTACTGTACCTTTGTTTCTCCAATTAGAGTAGTTGGCCGATACTACTAATATTGAATGTATGAAAGCAAATAAGGTATAAGAAAGTTGACCGTAACTCGGAATAGGATTCAAATATTAAACTACCTAAACTTAACTTGCAATGTCGATTCTGTGACTCCTGATCATGATACTTGGTTGTTCCAATATTAGATGAATCCTATTCTCTAATATAGAATCGACTTTGATTTTTGCCGACGCTTCTTTACAGTGAGTTTAGATGTGAATTAACTAATCAATATGTATGAAACAATTCTTACAAGGATCTGAAAAAAAAAATCACATGTGCTTCAGAACAAAAATAAGACTATAACCTTGAGAAATCAAGCGGATCCACTTACGCCTTTCGATACGAAGATGGAAATCATGTAGATCTGAAAATCTTTTTTTTTTGTTTCTGGAGGTGAGACTGAGATTGAGATTACGAATAGGGTTCATGAATTGAGAGGAGGACATAGATATTCTGCCTCGCTGACAAAAAAAAACGAAATACAAAGTCGAGGGGCAGATGAATGGTCCGGAAAAAAATTAGTTAGATTTGCAGATGGGTTTAGTTAAAGAAATACAAAGTCGTGGCCCATTTATTTACTTTGTAAATTATCTTAGCCATTTAATCTCGAAGCTTATGTTAATTGGTTATTCTAATGTATGGAACATCTATTTACTTATATATATATATATATATTTTACTAATATGATTTTTTTTTTGAGCAACTACTAATATGATCTATTAGTATTTAATTGAAGCTCTGTGCATTAGACTAATATATATTTATATATACTAAAATTGATTTACAATTTGAAATTATATGAAAAATAAAATAAGAGTTTCAACATTAAAACATATTCCATCCGTTTCAAAAAAAGATGTGTGTTTGGAAAAAAAAATTGTCTCAGAAAGATGTATTTTTATATTTTCAATGAATTTTTGTCAACTAATACAGAAAATTGTGAACTTCAAAAACACTAATTGCATGTTTTGAAATCTTATTGGTTTAGAAATATAGGAAATATAAAATTACTAAAACTACTTAATTAATAACTAAATTTTAATATGTTTTATTAATAAGTGAAAATATTATAAAATGTATTATTTTTAAACAGAGGGAGTATAACCTGAACCAAAGTTGATTAAATATCCTAATGGGTTCAAAATTTTGGCATTTAAAGAATCGAAACCGAATTCGACCCGAACCGAAGTATATCGGGTACCCGAATATATCCGAACTAGATTTACATACCTATATATATTAATTATTTTAGATTTAATGTATATTGAAAACATTCAAAATATATAAGATACTTTTAAGTTGTACAAAATACCTAAAAATATGTACAAATAGTCAAAAGTATATGTCTAAAATAGCCAAAGTACAATTAAAACACCAACAATACTTAAAAATCTATTGATTTTTTATCCAAATATTCAAACCATCCCAACTTATATGTTAATTTTATGTATTTTGACATATGTTATTGAAAATAATATGTAATATATTATTTTTTATAGATTTTGAAAAATATAATGTATATAATGAATTTAATTTTTTAGAAATAATTTAAATAGGTTATCCAACCCAACCGAACGATAAAGATCCGAACCAACCCATAAAGATTTGAACCGAACCAGAACTGAAATTTATAAATATCCGAATATGACTGAAATCTTTGATCCGAAAATCCAAAACCGAATAGACCTGAACCGAACCCGAATAGGTACCGAATGCCCACCCTAATATAAACAAACAACTAAAAAAAATATACACAAACACTTAAAATTACAAATAGACAATAGTAATGTTACGTGTAGATTGTAGTATAAAACTATAGAACATATATATAAATAGTAGATGTTATAAATTTATAGTATTAACATATATTATAAAAAAAGTTATTTATTTTTATAAGAAAATAACACCCGCGCGCCCGCGCGGGTCAAAGGCTAGTATGAATTAAAGTTCAGCCATCTTATCTTATGTATAGTAACTGCTAGCCACTAGTTCAAATACTGCAGTACAAGTTAATATAACTTAACATTTTCTAGAGTCCTATGTGAATTCCACGAGGTTTTTTTGTCAATGTTTTATCCTCACTCACATAATGTTAAACATCACTTCTCACTAGTTTCAGGTGAATTACGCTTAATTGTAGAGTTTTATGCGATTGTGAATGTTAGGGGAAAAAATGAATATCAAATATATCTTTTAAGAATTCACACAAACTAACATACACTACCATTTATTTAGAAATCAGGTATTACATAATTGATTTCAGGTTTGAAAAATGTGTGGTTTTGCTTGTAAATTACTTAGATTAGCATTATGCAACAAAATGAAAGATATATCATCGTATAATGACGAATTTGTCATTGTCAAATGAATATCTCCCACTTCTCACTAACCATCTATTCGTATTCCATACCTTAATAAGCAAATTCAGAAATAATATTTAATATATTTCATATCTTCCAGATTAATCATGAGGTCGTATAAAAAGATCTGGAAGGCCTTTAACCTCCTTAATTTTAAAATATCATACCATATCAACTATGTCTGCTTAAAAGATCTTCCAAATTCGGCGCCATAACATGCATCAAGAGATGAAAACACATTACATATCAGAGTCGTCAAAATACACGAGACAATACTTGCTAATAAACTATATGACAAAGATTCTCTCTACTCTTATTATTAGAGTATACAAAGTTATAAACAGTGTATTGTCGTTATAATCACAAGTAGTAAGTACGTTATGGCTTCGTGTAGCCTTCGTCACTTGAAAGTGTAACATTGTGTGATGCTTATGAGTTATGAGATCTGTATTATTAATTTATAAGACACTAATAGAAAACCTTTAAAGGTTTCAGCTATATATTCGAAAGAAAAATCGATACACAGATGAAAGTAGCCGTGTGACATTCTTTATGAGAGTCCAATGCGCAAATTGCAAATTAAACTATCCTTTTTGGGCAAATTAAGCTTTCCAAATGCAAAAATAGGTATGAAATAACAAATAGTATGGATCGAGCACTCCTATTTGCAATCCAGAAAATGGAAGTGCATTTAGTTTGCTTGGCTAAGGTTCGTTCCTACAAGACACAAAAATTGGAAAAGAGAATAATGGTCTTATGGACTTTAAATGAGCCCACTAGTGTAGTAGGACCATTAATGGAATAATGGCTTACTTTCGGCCCGGTTATTGTACTCCCTTTTCCAGTCAACGTAGAAAAGATTGATCAATTACGATCGAGTCTTCTTGAATCATTAAACCAAAAGATGGTACAAACAAAGTCATTAAAGGACGTCCCTATAGTTTTATTTTCTAGTTCCAAATATAGGCCGAATATTTGTAAATTTATGACACTACGTAATTGCTTAATTTTTATAATTTGAAAAGATATATAACTAGTGGAGATAGGATCAAAGTTGTGCATGACACCAACATGATCGTATATATACATGACTCCATATTTTTAGTATATGGAATTCATCACTCATAAACTTCATAACTTTTTTTGTTACCTGGACAATTTTTCAGTGGAAGCACCTTAGCCTACTGGTTAAGGTTTAAAGGCTTCTACACCCAGGTCTGGGGTTCGAACCCCAGACTATGCAATTTCTTGTAGATTATAGGAAATCCAGGTTTCAAGTCCCGGAAAAAGCGGTTTATTAAACAATTATGCAGATTACGGAAGAAAGGCTTACAAGAGATCTACAACATGGTGCAAGTTAATCTGGTCAGGCGTGGATCTTCATAGGACGGCTCAGGTGATGCAGTTAGGCGTAGATCTCATAAGGCAGGTAGTATTGTCGGTTGTCGAATCGTCTATGTAATCTTTCTCATATCATAATTGTAATATCATAATAAATCAGCGTCAAAAAAAAAAAGACAATTTTTTTCAAAACAGTACCGTTCGTCTCATATACCTAACCGATAGGAATTGAAGTTCGGTTTATCACAGTTGACCGCAATTTATTATGTTACTAATATATGGACATTTTGAACAATTTTAGTAACATCTTCAAATGATAAAATATCCTTAATTATTGGTCAAACTTCGAAATGAATACTCCCCATATTAGGTAACAAGAATATTGTCCTTACCAAATTAAGAATCGTGGCGTCAATTTAGATTGATTTAGCAATGAAAAATATACAGAATATTCGTGGTTCAATTATTATGTGCCTAATTTATAAAATTGGATCGGTCCACAAATGAACCGTTTATGTTCCCACCGAGCCTAAATTTTATTGTCAAAGGCCTGTTCATATACTGTCATAATTGATTTTGTTATGGCCTTATGGACCATTGATTCAAACATGTATTAATTTATAGGTAAATTGTATATTAAATAGTAATTACTTTGGTTTGTTGTCATAATAGGGTAAAAAGTATATAACTTTTGGCCATTATATAAATTATAAATTTGTTCAGACCGCACAAGGCGCGGATCTCCACCTAGTATAGGTTTATAATCACTAAGTATGGAAATAAAGACATGGTCGGCTCAAACGTTTTACAGGCCCCGGGGCAAAACTAAAAAATCGAACCTTAACTTCGACAAAAAAAAGTAACGCTTACATGTGAAACTGTAGTTTTGATATTGTAGCTACTAAAGCAATAGACTTTGTCCACATATTTTGAGTAAACCAACCAATTTCTATCACTAGTTTCTCCATTGCTCTATTTTCTAATATAATAATTATATGAGAAATGTCTAGAATACTTATCTAAAGGAAACACAAGATTCATATCTCTTTTAGGCCCTTTTTAAATTAACACATCTCTCATTTTGTTGTCAAGATTTTTCCAATACCTAGGATCATGTATGTCAACACAAGAAGTTGGTTGTTCACAAAAATTTTGACTTTCAACATTAGATGCATCTACCACATTATCATGCTCACTCAAATGACCAATAGTATCACCAAAATGATCACTTGGTTCAGGATCATTATCCACACAATCAGATTTCAAATTTTCATCAGCATTTTTTTTATCACAAATTTATCTAAAACACCTTTTTGTGATTGAATAAACAAGTCACGGGTTCTTTTTTTCTTCCTCTTTTTACATCCAGACTCATGTCCAGTCATGATGCAAGCTAAGAGTTAAGTAAAAGGAAAAGTACACCTGGATTTAGGAATCGAATTTCTGAAGGCTGAAGCTAAAAGTGAAAGGGATAACCAGGGATACCTGAAACAATAAAACAACAAAAAAAATCCTCCTGGGTTTTTAGAAAAAAAAATTCTCAATACCAAAACAAAAACAATGATATGTCCGTAATCCTTTATGCACATGTCTTCTCTTATACTAATTGATAGTCTATACATGTAAAATCATCTTACTTTATGCAGGAATCAAAGAACCAAACAAAAAAAAAAGAATCAATGATTTTTCTAGAAGATCAAGTGTAGAGAAAAGCAAAAAACAGAATAGTAAACAAAATATTAAGGACCACTTAAAGAAAATAATAAACGATAATCCTTGAAGAATCAAGATTTTGAGATCTTCTGAAATTGTATCGTTGCTAGCAGGAAACGTGAACAGTTTTCAGGAGAGAAAGAAGAAATTTGATAAATATATTTATGTTTTAAAACGGCTAACTACTACTTAATGCTAATTATATTATTTAATTAGTTAATTATAATTTGGTGAAAATATATACAGACTATCATGAATAAGAATTTATTTCCATAAAATTAGATTTGTAAAAAAAAATCTCATTAATTTCGTTTACTAAAAAGTAACATTTATAGTTTACAAAAAAAAAATTATACTACTGCATTAAAAAAATTTATACTACTACATATAAAAAAATATGGGCCCCACCAGCAGTGGACCCTGGAGCGTTCGCACTGCTGGCACTTGGTCTTCAGCTGAATAAAGAGTTCTTTGAGGATTTTGACTAAATTAGCAAATAATGCGGTCAAGAAATATAAATTAACCTACCAATAATTCATACCAAAATGCTTATTTCTTGCACATAATTCACTCTCTATTCACTAGCTGCTTACTGTAACTAAACTACATACATTTAATAAATTACAATTGTTTTAGTTTCTTTTTTTCTATACGATTTGAGTAATAACCTCTAATTTAATACCATTAACTTTTTTTTGAAAGAATTTTAAATCTATTCACATCAAAAACTTTGTTACAAGCAATAATATTATTGTTTGCGAAAAAGATTAAAAAAAACCACTTAGAGAAAAAAGGTTCTAAGTAACACTATCAGTGTCTTCCAAACCAGATTGCCATGGCTTTACCATGCTTCCTTCCCCCTTTCCCTCGTATAGATGAGATCCTGTTCCGAACAAGCTTATCCAGACTGTTGATTAGTCGAGTTGGGTTATTTGGAGATTCTCCTACTCGACGAGAATTGCGTTCAAACCAGTGAGCTTACACAGTGGCTTGAAAGCTGTATCTAAGAAGGAAGGTAGACGTTTTATCATGGAGACCATTAATCAGACTCTCAGCAGAATCTCCCATTGAACTGATACTCCAGTACCAGCTAATTTACCAATAACCCCAAGCCATACTTCTTTAGCATAGGAACAAGCAAAAAACAAGTGATCTCTTGTTTCAATAGGTGAGTTCAGAACCAGCAGCTAGCCACAGCTTGTGAGTTCCACTTGAGTAACCTATCTCCCGTTGATAATCTGTTATGCCACAAGAGGAAAGAGTATTTTGGCGTCGTTTCTGAGAACCATACTCCATCGGCCCATGCCACCTTTGGATTAGGTTCCCGTGTAAGCTGCCAAGTTTGAGTCATGTTGAAACCTGTCTTGTATTCCCCACCCGGCACTTTCCAGAGGCACTTGTCGTCCATGTGGTTAAGCCCCCTCTATATACCATGAACTTTATAAGAGCCATCAGATTTTACTGTGAGTATGTAAGTATAATAAACAGCATAATTACACTTTATGATTGTTAAATAAAAATCAAACTGCTTGTCATCTGATTTTACTTCACTTTTCATTTCTTGAATGTTACGAAATAACAACTAACATCAAACTAAGAAACGAAACTTAGTTTATATAACAACATTCACGTATAATGATATAATAGACAAATATCCACCATGCCATGCAACATATATACAAACTGAAATCCTTAATGCAGAAAAACATACAAACTGCAATCACGCACACATACATTTTATAATATACAATGTATTCTCTTCGACTTGGGATATTTGACTTATCTGATAAAAATTTTAAAATTAATTATTAGACAAATAGCACGAACGTTTAACATCAGAACGATGCAAGAATCAAATCGCTAGAAATATACTACTAGTTTATGATAATATCAAAATGATATATGAGTTCAAATTTTCATAGTAAATCCTAATAGGTGATTCATATGCAATATATTTCAACTGGGAGTCTCATTATTGTTATCGACATCATCCACATAATAGCTATGATGATAATGAATAGTGTGGCTTTTAAGAAAAACAATAATGAAGAAGAACATATAGAACAAAACCAACAGAAGAGACAAAGAAATGGACTCTCCTTTTTATATAACTCGATTAAAAATATACTATATGCAGAAAAATGTCGGCTTCAAACCCTACAAAGCTCCCACAGCATCCATGTTTCCCTCACACCACGCCCCTCTCTCGCTCATGTCTCTTTCTTTTATACGCACCGTGTCGATGATCTTATACTCTTTTTTTTTGTGCAAATCAAGGATGTTATACCTCAGTGTATTTTATGCTTACGTATAGATACTAAGATACATGGATTCGTATTTTGTATTCATCACATGTTTGAATAATAACTCATTTCAACCAACATACGGTCATCATATTCGTCTAACTCCGCTTGACACAAAACTATATCCAATAGATTTATAATGGATGCAATGGGGTTGTTCAAAAAAAAAGAGGCTATGTAATGGATTTGGTTGCGACCAGGGGCGAACCCACTTGAGAGGATGTGTGTTAGTTGACACCAGTAAAATTATATAAATTAGATTTGCAAGCCATGTGGTGTGAAACTGCACCACTGAACCAACAAACTCTGGTTCAATTCCCCCACAATGACTCCTATATTTATTTTTTGACATTTATATTATATATTTTAATCCCACTAAATTTTTATGCTGGATCCTGGTTAAGACTGATAATGTTAAAACTTACAACATATTAAAAAGAAATAAAATAATACCATAATCAACTTGTATAAGACTATTTAGTTGTTCTTTTTTTGTGACTACTTCATGTTATATGTAATTTGAGAATGTCCATTCATTTTGGGTTTCTGGTAGTTCAGTATATTTGTTTTCGTTCCTCAAGTGTATGCAATGCAGATGAGGGCATCCGTATGATGACCTTTGGATGGCATATACATGGTTATGATAGTGTGTATGGTCTATCGATGTGTTAAGTAAGCAAGCCTAAATGGAATGTGTATTATAACGTATGATTTTTTTAATAACCTATGATTGTTCTTATCCCCGGCTGCAGATTATTATGATTCACTTATTTGCCTTTTCTTGTTGGCATTATTACGCATTCTCAATGTAATAATAGAAGCCTTCCTTTCTGGTGCACAAGAAAAAAGAAGCCTTCCTTTCTTGGTCCCTTTTTCTTCCTTTAAAAAAATCTTACGCTTTTTCATAACTTCTGATCATACAGAACTAATATATAAAATTCACATGCTACAAGATTTTGGTTTGTGATTTTTCATTTATTAGGATCCCACATTTATTATTCATATGAAGTTACTCCATCTATTTCTATATATAAAATGTTTCAGATATGACATGCATATTAAAAAAGTTATCTTTTATCTAACAATATGATTAAAACTATAACTTTTTTTTTGTAAAAATATGATCAAAACTATATATGATAAACTATTCAATCACTTACAAAACAAACGATTAAATATGATGGTTACACAAATTTTAATAAAATATGAAAGTTACATATAGAAATATAGAACATTTTACATATTGAAACATTAAACTTTTTAAAAATATTTTACATATGAAAACGGAGCGACTAGGCCTGAGCACGGATCGGATATCCGGGTTTTTGAAGTTATTTGTGATTTGCTTCGTATGTCACGGATATCTAATTTTTCGATTTGCTTTATACGTAAAATACGAATATTCGGAAAATAAATAAATATTTGCGGATATTTACGAATAGTTACGGATATCCCATCTGTTTTGATTAATACAAATAATCTTAAAAATTTGATACAATTTGTTTTGTAAAATATTTTTTTACACGATATAAAAGATAAAAATTATAAGAAGTAGCGAATCTATATATTTTGTAATTTTTTTAAACTTAGTTAACAATTATAATAATACAAAAGTTAAGATAAAAATTTATAATTGTCATAAATTTTTCTCTTACTTTTATGTGATCCTTTTATAAGTAATAATGAGAATAGAATTTGTCAAATCATATTTTAGAATAATAATTATAAAATTTTATACATTTAAAACTTTAAATATAATCAAGATATACATGTATTTATATATTGCCGGATCGGATCGGATATCCGTTTTCCAAAATTTTAGTATTTGTGATTTGCTTCGATTTTAACGAATATTGAGTTTTGGTATTTGCTTTGTTTTGAAAGTTTACGGATATTCCGAATTTTCGGATCGAATCGAAATGAATAACGAATCAAATTAAATTTAACGAATAAAATGCCAGCCCTAGGAGGGAGTATAAAATAAACATGACCAGTTCACTCAAATGCCAATATAATGTTTAAGTTGGAAGCCATATTCCTAACATTATCTTACTTTTTCTAATAAACTTAAGATTTACAAGTGATTTTGACATATTCGTTGTATGTTTCTGTGATCAGTTGTTATGCAATGTTGCTATTATGTTTTATTTACAATTTAGATTAAAATGTAGTAAAATCATAAAGAGAAGATTCTTCTTTTGAAAACTAAGGTGGGTCAATATCCATAGATTGACTAAACCTGAATCTAAAATGTTAATAGATTCTGTAATAAGACCCAGTGGTCCATAACTGTATGCTCTACACTATACATACCAATAGGCAATAGCTTAGTAGAGACGTCCCGTCACCCCCATTATTTTGGCTTTACTTTTATGATTCTGGGGTCCATGTATATTCCAGTTTTATTCCTCATCATTTTTATCATAAATATTTAATTATTTCGTTTTTAACTATTTCGTTTTAAATATTGAAGCAAGTGTAAACTTTATAATCTGGCACTATAAAACATCTTAAAATCCACTTCATATTTTACACCAAAAGGAAATGAAAAATAGAGTATGAACAAAAAAAACTTACTCTATTTATAGAATAATACTTTTATTTTATGTTCATTATTTCATTTTCCACTCCACTACGGAGTAAAATATAGAATGAAACTGGAGATGTTCTAACATATTTAATTTATTTGTGATTTATGGAATGAATAGTTCAAGTGTATTGATATCTATATTATTAAACCAGAAGTACAAAATCGATTTGTTTGGTTACTTGGATAGCCTTTAGTAAAATCAGTCTGTTTGGAAACAGGTTTAGATGTTTTTAAAAATAAATTACTTAATTCAAACGATTTAATGTAGCTCATAAACATGATTTAATTTAATATTCCCGATTTTGATAATCATGAATTCAAAAACAGATTTTTAAATATACAATTAGATTCTCCTACATTTAAGGCAGATTTTGAAGGTAATATCTTTGATCCCTCCCCACATAAACTCGATTTAATTCCTGCACAAGTAAATTAAAAAGATCAATCAAGTAATTCTAAAAATTAAATATAACTACCTTACTTGGTTACCATTTATTGAGCTAAATATACGATTTTGTACAAAATAGAAATGAGAATATCTCTCAAATATCTTTACTAGCTGCGGATACAACTTAACCTAGATTATTTTACTCATCTATATATATACCAAGACACAATTAGAAACTTCTCATCGACCTCTCAAAGCAAACATGTCGCATGAAAAAAAAATGAGTATTATTAAAGATCTCAAACCTTACAAAGATGAATGGCGACTAACAGTGAAACTACTTCATTCTTGGAAGCAAAGTACCACTTTGGAGGAGATACTCTTGAGTGTGTCCTGGTAGACGAAAGTGTAAGATCATTTCACTTAATATAGATACATATATATATATATATATATATACGAGTAAGTCACTTAACTAATAATGACCCGCTCATATATTTGTGATAGGGTGACAAGATCCAAGCGTCTTGCAAAAAATCACTAATGGTTCGAGTTCAGCGTTACTTACCCATTGGTCAGTGGAAGGTCATTGACACCTTTAAAATAGGTGGGGCAGGAGGTCAATATCGACCTACAAAGCAGCATACAAGATGACTATCCTTCTGAGACACAATGATCAGCCGTTCGGATTATCTTAATGATAGTGAATTCCTTGATCTAGCTAGCTACGAGGACATTTTTAATGGAACGTGTAAACCCAATTTTCTTATTGGTATGTATACATAAATGTAAATTACTTTGTTATATTTCATAGTATATGACAATTTTAGTTACTAAATTATCCTGTTTTTTCAACAGATGTCATGGGACAAGTTACTGATCTTGCAGCAGTAGCCACGGTCCAAGTCAAAGGAATTGACACCAAAAGAGTGAACTTTCGCTTATGTGATGAAAGGTATATAGTTCTCTAATAATATAGATAGTTTCTCTATTCATCTAACTATATTTTTGCTTGACTTTACATAATGTTCTATCAGTGGTAATGAGGTTGCATGTTGCTTATGGGGAAAATATGCTGAGCAATTTGAAAAACATATGGAAGAAACTACGCCTGATATATGTTTTATTATAAGATTTGCAAAAATCAAAGAATACAGAGGTATACACTAATGTTATTATTTTACCGATGGTTATTATATTTAAAGATTTATACATCCAACATGATTTTGAATATTATGATTTCGAATAGTATTTCACATATATTTGAATACTAAAATCCAGGAGAAATCCAAATTACCAACGCATTTGATGCGTTACTTTTGTTTCTCAATCCAACAATGAAGGAAGCTGTTGAATTTAAAAAATTGTAAGTTAGATTTATTTTATTATTGTGTTACTCATTTTAAAAATTAATAAAATTTACATATATAAAAATATATTGTCTAAATATGTTTATCGGGTTGAGAATAGTCCTCTTCCCTAGCTCTCTTTGATCGAAGAATGAGAAAAAAATTGTGACAAAGGTCAGAGACGACTGGGATGTTGTAGATGTGAGATGCATATCTGAACTTTTGCTTAACGTTGAGGTAATAATATAGATATATACAATTTTTAAATCATTTGGTCTCTAGCTAGAATGTTTTAATTTTATTACTTAATTACCATTCAGTCTGAGAACTGCAAAATCATCTGCTCAATTGAATCCATTGACACGGATCGGGGTTGGTTCTATTTTGGATGTGATCAACACAACCGCCGTTTGATTAAGACTGGTAGAAATGCATCTGTTCAGATGAACAGATCCATAAAGCCACAGTTTTATTGTGACGTGTGTCGTGCACCATGTTCAACCTTCTCACCCAAGTAAACATCAATTTCTTTAGACTCTCTAATGTAAAATATATGTTATAACTTATAATTATTTCGACAGGTTCAAGCCACCTTTGACTGTTAGAGATGACACCGAGACGTGCAAGATTATGCTTCTTGACACCATAGCTATGACCATTATTGGATGCAAAGCTACTGAACTATGGGATGGTTCTTTCGCTGAGGTAATTATTGCAGTCTCATTTAGATGCATCGCAAACATATATATAGTTATGGTCGCCTAAAAACTTTTAGCTTGAATTGCACAACAGATTGAAGATCCAGAGTTGCTCCCTATGCCTTTACAAGACTTGGTTGGCAAATCCTTTTGTTTTGGTGTTAAAGTAACCAGTGAAAACTTTTCAAATGGATCTGACATTTTCAAGGTTTCTGAGGTCTGGTCTGGGGATTATATTCAGAGGATTGAATCACTCTCTGAACCACTCTCCCTCAATGAGACCATTTCGTCAACAATGTCTGGTGGAGAAGTAAGCATTTTGTAATGCTTATTGAATTGAATTATGTTTAAACACGAGATACCTAAATCAATTCTCTTTTTAGATACCGCGATGGAGTTAAGCAATGAGAACTCATCTGATGGATTTGCTACCCCTAATGTTAAGCGCAAGGATGATGATTTAGATCAACATGGTCTTGCTTCTCCGAACGTTTTGACCTGCCAAACCAAAAACACATTCCAAGTTTATACAGATCAAACATAAAAATTATAATTAGCAAGTATAATACATGTTCCTTAGATCAAAACTATAAGAATATCAATTTGTAAACATACAAAATATATATATCGGTTGAAAATAATTTTAGTGTGTCAAACCTTTTTATGATGCGGTTGTCAATAACGATCTAATTAAAACAGATCCTATAGCTCCTCTTTGGTCGAAGGTGCCTAATGACTGTCGAAGAAAGAAGTTTTCTTTAGTTGATCAGAAAAATCTGTTTTGTTCGGAAAAAAAATTATGTGAAACCCTAATGTGTTTTTGAAATCTATAACTCTGAGGCCCAACTAAATTTTTAATTGACTACGTAATTAACATATTTATTATAATTACTTTAACTAGATCTAACAATTAAGATAGACAAGAAAAGAATATTCCAAGAAGATCTTCATAACCTAAATTGATATTTTTCATAAACTTTTGGTAACTGATTGTAAAAACTCCTAAGTTTTAAATAAAAACAATCAAGATGCAAAGAATTTAAATATTCCTAATTTTAATTGAATATAAAAAATAAATTTTTAACTCGGAAAAAATAAAAATAAGCAAACATTTATATATCTAAGTATATTCTCTATATCTCACAATTATTAAATGTTACATTAATTATTTACTTAGATACGAGGATCCTAAATATATAAAAACTGCAAATAAAATATGTGATTAGGATCACTTGCTATTAACGAAACTGTAATTCAGTTATTGGATTTTTAATATATTAATTTCGATTAGTAATTTGAAAATTTATTAGGAATGTGAAAAGATATGACTCTTCGATCACATTCTCTTCTATATAAACTGTACACTTAACCGATTTCATCTCTTACTATCATCTCTCTTCTTCTCCAATTTAGTCTGTCCCAATATTAGGTAAGTAAGTAGATCTATCATTTTTCTTTATATCCGTTTTATGTAAATTTTGTTTAGATCTATCCGTTTGATGTAAATTTTCTTTATTTAGATCTATCCGTTTTATGTAAATTTTGTTAATGGAATCAATTAGGTTTTGTAGCCGATACCGAGTTTTTTTGTTCTATAACCCATATTGATCTTGCTAGGGTTCTAATAATTTCGATCTATTCGTTTTATATATATTTTGTCTATGGAATAAACATGTTTTAGGTTTTCTAGCCGTCGTGAGTCTTTTTGTTCTATAACGCATTTTAATATAGCTAGGTTTTTAATATTTTTTATTCAATTTAGTCAACTATTTTACTTTTAGAGAATTTAGGAGATCTTATGTAAGCAGATGATTATTATTGATTGAACAAATTAGTTTCACTTAGATAATTTCGTTGATTCTAACCAACACTGTTTATATTAACATCCAGATCAAAATCTCAGTATGGCATTCAACAAAGACCTTAAACTCAAGGCTCCCATGGTTGAAGATTATGGTTCTTCTCTAGAAGAGGCATTCAACAAGGGAGTGGAGGCGACCACTGAGCATTACCGAGCCAAGCTCTTTATTTACAAGCAACTAAATGATGCCATCGCCAAGAAACATGTTGAAGAGCGTGAAGTCTCGCGCATACAAGGTATGCTGGAACTCATGAATGAACTTTTCAAGAAGAACCCATTTAGCAAAGAGAAAGAGAAGCATCTAGATTTCGAACTTGTACGCGCAGAGGCCAAGGCGGCTGATGTTCAGCTTCCTTACATCGATTGGTACAAGTTGAATGAGCCACAGATGTTTGATTAACGTCTTTGCTTTCTTAATCTCTTCAAGTTAAAAACATTTAATGTTTTTTATATTATGGTTATGTCTTTCGAAACATATTTTCTGGTTTTTCAAACTAGTTTTCCTTTGATCTTGGTTGGTTATTAAAATAAACTACTTATCTTAAAATAAACATATTTTCTATCTTCTTATTTATTTTCTTATCACATTTATGTGTTTCTTATTGTCACAGCTTATAATTATCTTTCATGTTTTGGTTAGACGAATATGAATTAAATTGTTATTTTATATTTATAACGTTGATAGTTTATCTGATTCCTGAAATAAGATCAAACAAATGAAACATTAAGTTGTCAAACAAATGAACCAAGACTAATCTAAAAAATATACTATTTAAAATTTTGGTCTACAAAGGTCGTTACATATGCTCAAAATTAAAAATAAAATTTGGAACCCGGACGGAACGCACGGATCAAAATCTAGTAGGTTATTATTATTGATGCAATCAATATCATTTTATTTTGAATGACAAATTAGTTTAGTATACTAATAGTAAATCATTTGAAATCAGTTAAAATATACATATTGTGGACGTTTCAAAAGATTGAAATGCCTCGTTTTATACATTTAGTTAGAAATATATTTGGTTCTAAAAATTGGTGTAGTCGACAAATTGGTATTAGTCAAAAAGATTTTCTTAGTATTCGATTTATTGATTTTAACATGTTTAAACAATTTTGAACTGTTATAAATTATCAAGTTGGTTTAATTCAATCTAAATTAATCTAGATCTATTAAATTAGATAATAATTTTAGTACCATATTTTTTTTGTATGTTCAAGTTTTGATAATTTATCAAAATAATTTTATAATTATTTAAAATGAAAATATCTTATATAAATGCAAAATATATAAAAAGTAAATTAATAATTTGTAATGTCTAAACTCGTTTAGACAATCTCTAACTCACCTCTATTTTCATCTCTATATTTTTTCTTTAAATTGAGAAATTCTATTATAAAAATGGATTTGATCCGTCTCTATAATAAAGTTCTTTCTATTTATAGGAAAAATATAAAAAACTGTTATTTCTATCTCTAAATATAGAGACAAATATAAGATTATTCTATATTTTCTTATAAAATAGAATAAGGCTGCAACTGGAATTAATATTGTTGGAATAAAAACTTTCTAAATGCTTAATTTATGTACATTCCAAAAATTATTCGCCAGTTATAAAAAAAAATGGAAAGATTATTCCATTTCATTCCAAACATTCCATATTATTCTAGAGAAAAAAATAATTTTCATTTGAAAAATTATTTCAAATCAAACTTTTTTTAGAACAAGTGGAATAATGATTCCATTCCATTAAATTCCATAAATAATGATTCCAACCATTCCATATATTCCTTTTATTTTCTACGAGTTACACCCTAATTCTATTATAGAGATTTATGTTAGAACAAATCCACTTTTATAATAGAGATTTCTATTTTAGAGAAAAATAGTATAAAAATGAAAACTAATGATGCTCTTGGGTTCTAAACAATCTCTCAATTCGTTAGAACATCATTATTGGTGGGACTAAAAATAAGTCTCTTAGCATATTTTATTAGTTTTTTAGATTAAGAAACAAACTTAAGATACATTACTAAATGTGTAGATTATTGGTAGAGACTTTTATTGTCTCTTAGATAATAAAACTTGAGATGGAAGAAAGAACTTGAGATGAAACTTGTGTTTAAAGCATTAACAAGAACCCGAGAAACATTAAACAAGAACAAGAACCCGACAAAGATTCATCACAGAAGCTAATTCAAAAAGTTACAGAAGCTAAATCAATGCATTTCATAGAGTAACAGAAGCTAAATCACAGATACTAAAACGTACTAGTCCCTTTCTGAACTTCACCAAAACAAAGATATCAAATCCACCAGAGAATTTCCCATTTGCACCTACAGCAAGAAAAGAAAAGAAAAAAAAAACACAAAAGCCACTTACCAAACCATCTCCAGAGTTTGCATAAACGTGATTCTGTTTATGCCTCGGAAGAGAGTGACGTACGAGTAATCACAATAGCTTTAAATCAGTGAAGAAGCACCACAGGAATTGACTCTTTCCTCACCAGTGGTGTTATGCAACTGCTCATGATTCTATCTTCCGAGCAGCTAACCTACACGTTTCAACATCGGCCGATCAATCCGCGCTGCATCGTTAAGCTTCTTGCTCTGTCCATCGTCGTGGCAGAGCAAGCGACACTGCTTTCTTTTAGCGGTTGGTAATCTCAAACAGCGTAGACGATTGATTGCTTATGAGAACCATTCATCCTTCTTGTCAAAAACATTACAAAATTGATTCCTTTACTAATCGATTCAATAATCAATTGGATGATTTTTGATTTCTCTACACCAATCAACACAGATATATATACTTTTGAGGATTTTTACTCCGAAGACTACATCAAAACTTTCAGCATCGAATGGTTGGACCAAAAACAGAGGATAACAAAGTAACCAATTACTATCTTCTTCGTTCTCATGAGCTAACTGAGAGAGAGAAATCAAAACCTCTTCTGAGAAGAATGGATTCAGGAAACGGACCGGTGGCTTTGTCAGCTCTCGAGGAGAAACTGTGGCTGTCATCTCTTTTGCTTTTCTTCTTCTAACCGTTGTAACCCTAATCTAACCTCTCAGCACGAAAATTGTGCTTCTCCTCTTCGGTTAGCTTCACCGAAACTCCAAACCTCTCAGCACGTTGAATCTTCTTCTGAACATCATCCACCGAAGAAGATAAATCATTCCCAACCGCCGACGATCCAACAGCCTTGGTGTCGGGTTCTTCCTTCTTCTCACCAGAAACAACAGAGAGAGTCGGAGTCATCGACCTTTCGCGAGAGAAGGTGAAAAGTTAATCCGTCGAGAGAGAAGATGCCACGTGTTCCTAAAGACGTCGACAAAAACTTCTTATTTAACAAACGTCTCTCTTCTTTTACCATAATTTTGATTTATTTTGGGCCGATATTACTAAGAAACATGGTTAAGAGGCCTCCATAATGTTGGTCTAACTCCTATATAGTATCTCGTTATCGTCTACGGATTTTCAAAATATTAAAAATATATAATTAGATGTAGTAAAAGAGATACCAGTCAGGATAAGGTAAAATATGATTTGTAAGTTAGTGGCCTCGGCTAGTAGTCTAAGGACCTATAGTAGTAAAACATTACAACTATATGATTTTTTACTGTTTCTATATAAAAGAATTGCAGCTTTAAAATTAAAAGTGCCAGAAAACATGCGGCATAATTACCCTCCAATCGCTTGTAATTTTTTATTCTACAGCCTATAGTTTTCTCTCTGAGCTGTATGATCATACTGTTGATTTTTTTCATTTCTTTTCCCCAACGATGATACTGTTGAAATTACCGTTTACTGAATATAAAATCAAATGAAGCCGATAAATTTTGATCAACAAACTAATGTGAGTATTATGGTGTGGGACTCGTGGTCGTATCACTGAACGACGTCGTACTTGGAAATACTAGCAATCATACATGAATGACACGTTTGTATAATCGACGGTTAGGAGGGATCCTAGGGTATTTGAGAGAGGAACGTGGGGTGAATTACGAAGCTGTTGAACGGCGTGCAAGAGCGCGTGCGGCTCGATTCTTACGTTGTTGAATATTGACCGTCCGATTAAAATCATCGATCTATATAGATGCGTGCGGGAAACCACATGCCTTTATACATTGATAATGACAATAATAAACGAGTTCTTTTTTTTTGAATATGGAGTAGTACTTAATTAAATTGTTTTTTTTTGGATAAAAAAAAGTACTTAATTAAATTGTTCTAACTCCAAAGCTATTAGTTTAAAGGACACAGATCCTAATAAACCCAAAAGTTAGCACATTTCCAACTCAAACTTATTTTTTTCTCTATAACTTTCACAAAAATAAAGTAAATCTATTATAAAATAAATTTTGTTTCAATTATTTATTCTATATTAGAGTCGGAGCAAAACTTACTCGATAATATAATTATTCTATTTTTGTGAGAATTATATTGAAAAAATAAGTTTGGGTTAGAAATGATCTTATTTAGGATCTTTACTCCTATTTTTATCGGAATTAGCTCAATCTTTTTACTTTTATTGTTATCGATTGTAAGAGCAAATCTAATTAAACACATGCAAAAGAAAAAGCGATACGAGAAATTATAGTTTTATCTTTTAACAAAATACTGGAGAATTAGAGTTTGAACGGTTAGAAATGATAATCACGAAGATGGCATGATATTATAGTTGGAGTGTGTTACTTGGCGAAAGAATCAATTACAATTTTCATAAATTTAGAACGTGACGTTGCCTTATTTCTCCAAGCATTATCTGATTTTCGTATCATTATTTCATGTCTGTAACCTTACATTTTCGGCAATGCGTATGCACAGATGCACATTCATCATATATATCTGGCATGACATGAGAATAAATAACACGTTCACCATGTCTAAATCATAGAACATACTACGTAGTAACTTTAGTTTTGGTCTAATTTGGTACTTGTTCACTAGTGAATTATTGTTCCATCCACTACGTTTGTTTTCTTTCCAATTACTATTTCGTTATATCTAACTTTATTTTTTTACATTAGTTGTTCCACTAGGGGTAGACGTTCAGATATCCGTTCGAGTTCGGGTCAGGTATTTCGGTATAGGAATATAGAATTCGTTCGGGTATTTTCATATTTCGAGTTGGGTTCGGGTATTTTTAGTTAGGGTTCGGTTATTTTGGATCGGTTTTCGGATGTTTAGAATTTAGAAAAGAAAATTCTTTATTCCTCAAATTTTTTGTATTTAAAAATATAATTTTTACTTAACTGATTTCTTTATTTTTAATAGATTGAATGATTAATAGATCCGAAGATAATATTTTAAAAATAAAACACACTAATTTGTTTATTATTTTTAAATTTTGGATTTAACTTTTGTTAATGCATGAAACATAAAAATTTGACATGCATTTTAAATATTTTAAGTGGGTAAAAATTCATTTTTCTTGGAATTATATACATATTATCTAATTTTGAATCATGTGCATAATCAATATAAATATTTTGAATAAAATTAAAGAAGTAAAATAGGAATATAGGGTTAAAGATACATATGTTCGGTTATCTTCAGATATCCATTCGGATTCGGGTATTACCCGTTCGGGTTCAGATATCTAATCTCTCCTAATTCAATACCCATTCGGATATTTTGCTATTTCGATTCGGATTTCGGTTCGGATTTTTCGGGTCGGATTCGGGTATCGGGTAAAGTGCCCAGCCTTATGCTCCACTACTACATTTATAAGATGTGAAACCACTGCATATTACACCAATATGGCAGTATAGCTTTTGATGATAGTATAATGTGAATCTAATGATAGTATGAAAATGTATTAAGATTTGAAAATACTACTTAGAATTCGCTCTTGCTTTTTAACCTTGGCAGGAGTGAGAGAGAGAGCTGAAGTAAGGATGTGAACTGTGAAGCGCAGAAACGGCGCCGTGTAGGTCCAAATATAATTCAACAATAATATAATACAGCACGTGTCGAAGTTAAGCTAACGTACGCCTGCTCTTTTCCTCTTACTCAACCATTGATTTGCCGTCCACTTCACGCGTGCTGAGCGGTCAAAATTTTCAGACGCAAAAGCACCAAATGATGCTTTTCACTTTTCTTTCTCGCTTCTTTTTTCTTCTTCTTGATTTATATTATAATTGTATTTACAAGTTTCCACTCAATACAACGCAAAAAGAGCCATAAAAATGTGATCGATAATTTTCATAAGAAAAGTTGTTTGGCTTAAACAATAATCAAATCCTTTCTCGATGGGGTTTATTATACTTTCGAATGTTGTAAACTGTTATAAATTTAGAGAGAACATGGTAAAATTTTACTCGAGATGATATCTACATGGCAAAAAGTTACTTGCTTATGAGATTTGCTAGTTGTTAACAACCTCCATAAGATCAAAAACGTATGCTAAAATTTCGAGGAAAGTTAACAAGAGGGCTTGGAAAACCTATGGAAAATATACTACCTAGTAAGAACATTCGATTATATCGGGTTTATAGTTTCGAATATGTTATATGCGTGATGGCACACTTATATATCTCAAGACGTCGATGCATTATTCATACTATCTCTAATGTTACTATGTTTCTAAAATAAAAGTATTTTATAATAAAAATGAGTTCTGTTCGAATGTATTTTTCTGAAATACTAATTTTTATTTTTAAAAACAATAAAGATGAGTTGGAATGAATTTGTCTCTAAATATTATTATAGAAACAAATATAGAGATAGATTGGAAATATTCCTATAAGGGTTATATGGAAAGTGAAATAGCTTCATATGAATAATATCACAACATTATACAATAACTACATCTACATGTCTATTATTGGGTCGCAATCAAAAGAATAAAACAAAAGTCAAACTAAAGATGGTATAGTGGCTAAGAAGTCTAAAATGTGTAGCACACACATTATTCACAATATGCAGAATTACACACAAATACACATGTGTTTTCTGGGTATCTATATTAATGAGACAAAGTATGTTGATACGTGACACAAGCATGATATTCCAATTTCAATGGTCATGCAAGAAGTATACACTAAGGGCCTTACCATTTACCTTTTTCTTGCATTCTATGCCAATATTAACTGTATAGATCTTTCCTAACAAAGAAGAAATACATTTTTAGCCATAATTTGGAAAGGAAAAAGAGCACCAGCCCAAAAGGTTGCAAGATACACTTCCCTAGTTAACCTCCTCCTCTTAGGCTTCATGCTAATATACGCAACTTTGACATTCTCTTCTATCATACGCACCTTCTCTAAATCTTCCAAAGTATCACCACTCACGTCCCCTTTTCCAAATATCTGCAGAAAAAGAAAAAACCACTTTGGAAATGTATATATTATTGCTACGGGTAAAGAAACCTAATTTGTCAAAAAAGTTTAATCGGCTAGGGCTTAATTGTTTTTGTATAATCAGAGACATACATCTTCAAGTTACAAAACCAGTCAAATTGTTGAAAAAGCAAGACACTTTTGGAAGACAAATGTCAATTTTGTAAATATCTGTACATTATGGCTTATAACATAAGCATTAAAAGTACTTGTACAATCAACTACGTTTCTGTGCATACCAGAGATTACGTGTGCTTCCTATCTCTACTTTACTAATTTTTGACGTAAACTGTTGTAACATTAATTAGTTTATAACATTTGTATTATCAACACGGCAATACCTTAACCCCACGATGGTGGTCGGGTGGCGCTAGGCGGCTTGCAATGGTCTTAAGGGCCGCAAGTTCGAACCTCCCCTTTAGATATACCCCATCGTCGGGCCACCTGGGCCCACTCTGCTACTTCCTGGGATGGAAATAACGTGACTGCTGCGGGTCTCGAGGGATGTCTAGGCCCCGGCCTGGGACCCTCGGTTAACAGAAAAAAAAAAAAACACGGCAATACCAAAGATATCTTAATTAATGGGAAACAACAATAGAATATTAATTTTATTCGTTTTGAGAGGAGTCTAAAGCTGCAACGGCATCGCCATATGCAGAAAGTTTAAGCGCAGGATAAGAGAGCATGCACACTCTTTCCCATTTCCTAGCAAAAATTACATAAAATACATTTATACTCATACGTTTGTATAAATCTAGAGAGAGAAGAAAAATTGGTTAAATAAAAAAAAAGCTATTTTTCTCTGTCTCTCTCTCTCAGCTCCTTCCTGCTTGTTTGCATCCGGAGACAAAAGAAAGAAACTGTTGGCACATCTGGTCTCTCTTCTTCGTCGAAGGGTCGAATTTGAGAGAGAATAAGCAAGAGCCCCACAAGAGAGACATGCTTGTCTGTGTGTAGTCCCTTTTATGTATGTTCTTTAATCTCTCCCCCTACTCTGTTTTTTTTTTTGTCATGTGTAAGGGTTTTGTCCTTCGAATTTGGAGTCTTCTTTAACCAAAAAGAACCATATTCCATGACATGGCCTTGTCTTTAATTCTTCTGGTTCCTTGATTTATCTTGTATCCTGTTTGCTCAGTAGGGCTCTTTGTCTCCTCCCGTGTCCAAAAATATAATAAAAATGAAGTTTTTTTCTTTGTGATTAAAATAAAAATGAAGACTTTGTAAAGAAAAAAAAAACAGTCTAGTCTCTCTTTAGTGTTGAGTGTGAGAGAGAGACAAAACAGAACATAACATTCTCTGTACGATGGCTTCTGTTGAGGACAAGATGAACACAAATGGTTTGGTTAACGGAGGAGGAACAACGACAACATCTCAATCTACTCTACTTGAAGAGATGAAGCTGTTGAAGGATCAGTCAGGTTTCATCATCTTTTCTTCCTAAATATTTTCGACTTTAATTTTCCATTTTAGAGAATTCTCTCAAAAACACTTTCTTTGTGGGTTTGCTTTCCTTATGACCCTCCTAAGATATAAACACAAAAAGTTTCAAAAATCCACTCCAGTAGCATATTTTGGAAGTCTTGCTAACTTGCCCTGAAAATTATGGTTTGGTAGGGACGAGAAAGCCGGTGATAAACTCGGAGCTATGGCACGCTTGTGCAGGCCCTCTGGTTTGTCTCCCTCAAGTTGGTAGCTTGGTGTATTACTTCTCACAAGGTCATAGCGAGCAGGTAACTTTTTGTGTGTGTGTTTAGAAACAACAGATATATTGTAGTTGTATAGATCTTGCAAGCTCTAGTTCAAAGGTTTGACTTTATGTTCACTATTTGAATTAGGTTGCTGTTTCAACTAGAAGGTCTGCAACAACCCAAGTTCCTAACTACCCAAATCTTCCATCTCAGTTGATGTGCCAAGTCCATAACGTTACCCTTCATGTATGCCTCTTCATATAACTTTGTACACAAACAATTTTAATTTCTCCTGACTATGAACTTTGTTTCATTTTGATAGGCAGACAAAGACACTGACGAAATTTATGCTCAAATGAGTCTACAACCTGTTCATTCTGTAAGTTTAAATTACTTTTGTTCCTTTTTTATAACACTTTGCTAAAGAGAATGTGTTTTAAAATGGTTTTGTGGATCAGGAGAGAGATGTGTTCCCTGTACCAGACTTTGGACTATTAAACAGAAGCAAGCACCCAGCTGAGTTTTTCTGCAAAACGCTTACTGCGAGTGACACAAGTACACATGGAGGTTTCTCTGTGCCACGTAGAGCCGCAGAGAAGCTATTCCCACCGTTGGTGAGTCTCTCTTTTCCCCTCAGGAAAAGCATTTGTTTCTTTTGCTTTAACTGCTGCTTATGTGATGTTATTATACATTACAGGACTACACAGCACAGCCGCCAACGCAGGAGCTTGTAGTTCGAGATCTTCATGAGAATACTTGGACATTTCGCCATATCTACAGAGGTAAACCAATGATTTGAGTTCTCTCTCTCTCTGTATATATTCAGTCGATATTGAGTTATGTTCTTGCTTTGCATTCTCAGGGCAGCCAAAGAGACATCTCCTAACAACAGGATGGAGTTTGTTTGTTGGCTCAAAGAGATTGAGAGCTGGAGATTCTGTTCTATTCATCAGGGATGAGAAGTCTCAGCTGATGGTTGGTGTGAGGCGAGCTAATCGCCAACAAACAGCTCTTCCTTCGTCAGTTCTCTCAGCAGACAGTATGCACATCGGTGTTCTAGCTGCTGCGGCTCACGCAACTGCAAACCGCACTCCTTTCTTGATTTTCTATAATCCAAGGTTAGCTCAAAACCATCTCAACTTCTAAAAAATATTCTCTCAAGACTAAACGAGAGCTTATGGTGCATGTTTTTCAGAGCGTGTCCAGCAGAGTTTGTGATCCCTCTAGCTAAGTATCGCAAAGCCATATGTGGTTCTCAGCTCTCAGTTGGTATGAAGTTTGGAATGATGTTTGAAACTGAGGATTCAGGGAAACGTAGGTAAGTGATCAGTGGTGCTACCTATCAAATATGGTTTGGTTGTTTCTTTTTTAAGTTTTTGTGGATGTGTAATATTTTAGATACATGGGAACCATAGTTGGAATAAGCGATTTGGATCCGTTGAGATGGTCGGGTTCTAAGTGGCGTAACCTTCAAGTTGAATGGGATGAGCCTGGTTGCAACGACAAACCCACTAGGGTCAGTCCATGGGATATTGAAACACCTGAGAGTCTCTTCATTTTTCCTTCTCTGACCTCAGGACTCAAACGTCAGCTCCATCCATCTTACTTTGGTAAGTTAAATAAAAGTGTGGTGTCATTTTCATCTGATTTGCAGCATCATTAACCGTTCTGAAATTTGCACAGCTGGTGAAACCGAATGGGGTAGCTTGATCAAACGTCCTCTAATCCGTGTTTCTGATTACAACAATGGGATTCTGCCTTACGCATCATTCCCAAACATGGCTTCAGAGCAGCTTATGAAAATGATGATGAGACCTCACAACAACAACAACAACCAGAATGCAACATCATCTTTCATGTCTGAGATGCAGCAGAATGTTTTAATGGGGCATGGAAATATGAATATGCAGCAACCAATGGTAATGAGCCAAAAACCTGAGATGGTGCAGCCAGAAAGCAAGCTCACCGTGAATCCATCTGCTTCCAATACAAGTGGCCAAGAACAGAATCTGTCACAGAGTATGAATGCTCCTGCAAAATCTGAAAAACCGACACTCTCTGGTTGCAGCTCTGGGAGAGTCAACCATGGAAATGAGCAGCAGTCAGTGGAACAGGCTAGCCAGGTGAGAACAGTCACAGTGTGTAATGAGGATGCTTTGTCTCCTTTACAAGCTGATCCATGTCCTGGCATAAGTCAACAGATATACCCACCACAACAGTCTGATCCAACAAACGGATTCTCTTTCCTGGAAACTGAAGAGCTGTCATCGCAAGTCTCATCCTTCCAGTCTCTTGCCGGATCATACAAGGAGCCATCACTGCCAGCTGTTGTGTTGCCGGATTCAACAAACTCATCACTGTTTCACGATGATGTGTGGGACAATCAGCTGAACGGTCTTAAGTTCGACCAGTTCAGTCCCTTGATGCAGCAAGACCTTTATGGTTGTCAGGATAGCACAACCAGCAACATTCTAGATCCTCCTCCACTCTCAAACACAGTTCTTGATGACTTCTGTGCCATCAAAGAAACCGAGTTCCATTGTTTGGTCGGGAACAACAACAACAGCTCCGCTCAAGATGTGCAGTCGCAGATCACGTCTGCTAGCTTTGCAGACTCAAAGGCGGCCTTTTCTCGCCAAGATAACTCTGGAGGAACTACTGGTACCTCTTCAAGCAATGTTGATTTTGATGATACTAGTCTGCTGCAGAATAGTAAAGGCTCATGGCAGAAACTTGCAACGCCTCGTGTCCGAACCTACACTAAGGTGACCAACTCTTGTTCCTTTCCACTAAGCATACATTTTTTCTCAAATCATCTGACATGGGAACTTTGGTTTGGTAGGTTCAAAAAACCGGGTCAGTTGGTAGGTCAATTGATGTCACAAGCTTCAGAGACTACAAGGAGTTAAAATCTGCAATTGAGTGTATGTTTGGACTTGAAGGATTACTCGCTCGTCCGCAAAGCTCTGGATGGAAGCTTGTTTATGTTGATTATGAGAGTGATGTTCTGCTTGTAGGAGATGATCCATGGGAGTAAGTCTCCCTCTCTAAGTAACCTCACTTTCTTTATTACAATACTTATTCTTACATGAACTTGTGCAGAGAGTTTGTGGGATGTGTAAGGTGCATAAGGATATTGTCGCCAACAGAGGTTGAGCAGATGAGTGAAGAAGGGATGAAGCTTTTGAACAGCGCATGCATAAATGATCTCAAGACTTCTGTTTCATAAATGTTAGCAATATTAAAAGAAAAAAAAAATTAGATGTGTTAAGGAAAAAGAGAGAGAAATGTTCTTTTCTAGTGTACTGGTAGAGGAGAACCATCTTGTTGTATGCGTTTGATGTGTTCCCATTTGAAACCTGCAACTATTTTAAGGTTACGTAGTAATGGTGATGAATGAATCATTTGTAGTAGCCTGCAACTTTGTTGTCTTAAGACCAAAACCAGAAGCTTTTACTCTGTTTTCTAAAAATGATATGAGTGCATTGAAAATCATCTCAAAAAGATACTCAGCCGATTAATTCTATATTTTTTTGACAAAACAAGAAATAATTTCAAAGGTAATTGAAACTTATATAGCAGCAAAGCTAGGCAAAAGAGGAAAGAAGAAAATTGCTCTGCTGCTAACAAACAAGGAAGGCAAAAAGAAGATGGTGGTTTGCTAATACTGCTTCAGACCCTATCAAATCTCATTCTTTTCGCCCTTTGCATCTCAGGATTGTTGTTGATATTCCTATTGTTTATATTCCTGGGCTGGAAAGCTGTAGCATCGTGCTGGAATAAACAGTTAGCTCCATTGCGACAACCCCTCGAGGTGTTGAAGTACATGCACGGCTTCATTATCTTGGGTTTTGAATCCCTTGGCCTCTGGTTAATATTTTTATTATTATTAGTGCTATTTACCATCTCAGGGTTAGGTCCTCCTCCTCCAGGTTTGAGGCCGTAACGATAACCACCGAGATGTTGTTGCACTGGCGGCGGCGCCTCTTGTCTTTCCCCGCCATGTTGCTGAATCAAACTCTTGTAATAACTAACATCTCTTGCCGGTGGTGGTGCTGCACCATAGTTGGACTGGTCTGAAGGAGCTGGAGGAGGATAGACCACGGGAGGAGGAATATGGGCTACCACCGCTGGCTGAGGGTTATATTGTCCATTTGAACAGGCAGGTGCTGTAGTGGTTACAACTCCATTGGCTTCATGTGTCGAAGATGAGTAGAGGCTACTTGCGTTTGATGTGACTGAACCTGCAGTACCACAATTTGCAACAAGATTCTCCATCATCTTAGGGTTGGTTAGGATTTTCATAAGCAGATCAGGGTCTATCATGCTTCTGCTCCCTTGCTCTTTGCTATTTGAAAGTGCAGCTAGTGCAGCCATTATTTCTGACGCTGCAGGGAGAGTTGGAGAAGTCAATGTGTTCTCATCGGTTAGTGATGGCACTGTTCCCACATCCACGCCAGATTGGGTTGGGAGTTTAGATGCTGTATCCATCGCCACGTCATCAACTTCTACAACTAGAATGGGTATGACAACGGTTTGCTGATCATCATAATCTGAGTTGTCAACATCAGGTTGAACGGAAGGGCTAGAAAAGGACTCAAGTCAGAAAAAGAAAAACAGTAAAAAGATATGGAAAATGTATGTGTTAGAAGGGGATAGATCCGGACTTTGGAGGGATAGATGAGGCGCCGGGATAGAAGGCTTCAAGAACTCTCAGTTCCCTCTGATTTTGCGCCTCAGCTTCTTTGCTTTCGTCCCCTGCAACCACTCTCCATTCCTCATCTAGCAGAATCTGCAAGGACGCATGTTATTCCAGGTTAAACATAACTCACTACCATATGCCTCATTTAATTTAACTTTCAGAGGAATAGAAAAAAAGATACTCCATAATCTATATATGTAAGATATGTTGCCATTCTTAGGGGGGATTGCAGTTTTTACTTTCAAAGATTTAATGATTCTAGGTAAAAAAAAATATAAGGCTTTTAAGAGTGCGAGCAACAAGCTCACCTGGACAGAGCCTTTCCACTTTATCACTGGTATGTCTGATAATTTAATCTGTGACTCATTTGCAGAAAGCAGTCCACCGAAACCAGGTGGCAGATTATCACCACTTAGATGTGAAGCCACTGATGACTTGGCTTGAAAGTGATCTTGAGGTTCTGATCCAACTTGTGAAGGTGAATCCTCTGATATGAAGAGCCGTACCTGCTCAACACGAAAAACCAGATTGTCAAAATGACATGCACGCAAGAAAGAACCACAAAGAATATATTGATCAAAATCAAGCCAGCCAGAATCTCGTCTCATATAGACCTCTAACAGGAATGACTCTTCACAAAAAAAAAAACATGAAATATATACCATTGGACCAGCTATCTCAAAGAGAGTAAACAAAGGCTTGTCACCATTAACGAAAGAAACAATCAATGTGGTGATGTATAAGACAATAACTTCATCAACCAGAACAGCCTTAACTAATAAAACAATATGATATACACTAAATAAAGATTCTTGCTGCTCAAAATATTGTCAAGAGCATAAGAACAACAACAAAAACAGTACATATCTTCTGCAGTTCTAGTCATCATTTGCAATCAGTCAGTTAACTAAACAGACATCAACAACCATAATCCATCGAAGGTTGGATCCCAAAATGTTATTTTATTTTTACCTGACAAAGTTTAAAATCTGGGGGCCAAGATACCCTTTTGGATTTGTGCAATGCCCTCATCATAGTAACGGTTACAGTCGCTCACTTCTTTTTCAAATCTATAAAAAAAAGCTTTTATTTATTTCGATTCGGGAAATGTCCAATTAGCCTTTAAAAAATCCCAATAATTAATCAATCAAAGCTCTTTTTTGATTGAACCAATCATCATCGTTCTCATTGAGAGAAACCCTAAAACTCTTTTTTTTTTTTTTTGAGTATCGAAATTGAAGAAGAGAAGATGAGTTTGGAAGATCCAGAGATACAGAGAGGGAACAAATCCGTCGGCGGAGAGAGAGATGTGAAGCCCTCTGGGGTTCTTCTTCTTCTGGTCACAATCGTTGTTTAATCTGCCCACAGGATTTTTCTTCCGCCTTTATACACGTGTATTCCCAGCCCTACCTTCTTCTTCAAATGTTTTTCATTTCTCCAGATAATGCCCCCCTACTTTTCCTACTTTTCCATAACGGCCCCGTAATTATTATTTTTCTTGAATTTTTTTTTTTGTCAACTGTTGAATATTTTTCTATTTCTGTTTTTTGATCAAAGTCAATACAGACTCAGTTTCCATCGACAAACATTTTTAAAATTATAACATTGACAATAAAATTGTAACATTTTTAAAATTATACCATGTTATAGATGTCAACATCATAAATCTTTTAACAGTTTATATTAAAAAGCTTAATCCCCCTATTTAACAGCACCACTTTTTTTTTGTTTTTGTTGAATATTTTTTATTTCTGTTTTTTTTGGGTAGAATGTTTAAATTTTTATTTCTGTTTTGGATTCAAGTCAATACAAACTCAGTCTCCATTGACTAATCCTCTATATATATATAGATTGACAAATACTTTTAAAGTTACAATATTAACTACAATGAGTAGATGTTAACATCATAACTCTTCTGGCAGTTCATTTTAAAAAAATTAATTGCTAAAAATATTACAAAACTAATATTGTATATTAATAAAATTGACTAGTTATTAGATCAAATGTTCGCAAAAGATCTTCATTCTTTTGTTAAATAAAAAGTACTAAATTACGTTATATGATTTAAAAATAAGTATACCAACTAATGACATTGAATAACAAAAATTTGATAATAACTTGTATATCCTCTATAATTTTGTTTAAATTTATATTATTAAAAGAAATAAAAAATCATATTAGTTATGTAATAAATTTTTTAGAAAATATATATTATATATTGAATTAAGGGGAAATTTTACACATACACTTTATTTGATACACTTTTTCAACTTTACCATTACTATGTGGACATTTTCATATATACACAATTCATTAATGACCAAATGACAAAAATAACCCTTACCTTATCTCCCTCAATTATCGATTCTCTTTCTCTCTCTCGCGAACCTTCTCCGTCGAGATCCTCCATCAAGCTCCGCCGTCGAGATTTCATCAAGTTTCATCGTCTTCTTCATCTAGCCTCGCCGTCGACGTCTTTATCCAGCCTCGTTGTTGTCGTCTTCATCAAGCCTCGCCGTCGTCGTCTTCGTCGAGATCCATCATCGTCTCCGTCAAAACCTCGACAATGCCAACTTCTGAACGAGGTTCACAACTGGTATGTCTATAATTTCTGTATTTTTTTTATTTGATTCGATTAATTCTGGGAAATTTTGGATTTTCTGCTTTGTATTATCGAAGAATCGAACAACACTGCTTTAGAATTCTCATTTGAAAATGTCGATCTAATAGAACACAATTTACGTAGTGAACATTGAGTAGTTGAAAACTTAAATCTGGTTTTCAATTCAAGTCATTTTAGGAATTTCTTCCTTCTGTTATCCAAAAATAAGATAAGGTTGATTTAACTTGTCATCTGAATGGTTTCGGTTAAGAGAGAGATTTTCAAATGGTGAAAACTGCATATAAAGAAATTATAACCCCTTATAAATATGGGTTTCATGATATTGACGATTTATAAGGTTTTATAAAGAAGTTTTTAAACAATATTTAAATCTGATAGTTAAATCTGAGTTTGTTTTTCAGTTCGATAGCAATGAGTTTGAATTTTCCGATAGTTAAATCCGAGTTTCATTATTTGAACTTGTCATCTGAATGGTTTCGGTTAAGAGAGAGATTTTCAAATGGTGAAAACTGCATATAAAAAATTATAACCCCTTATAAATATGATATTGACGATTTATAAGGTTTTATAAAATAGTTTCTAAACAAGAGTTTCATCATGTATGTGTATAAAACTTGTGATATTGTGGAAATACATGAACACTGTGCTTGGATAAAGTATATATAGATCATGATTAGAAAGTTCATATTTTTTTGCAGGTTTTTTCTGTTGTTAAGAACAGAGGGGGTGGGTTAAAGAAGATCTCATTTGTGGCTCATTTGTTAGGAGGTCTAGTTGCAAGATATGCTGTAAGGAAGCTGTATGAACAGCAGCTTGTTATAAAAGTTGTATAGGTTTAGAAAGCTTCAGCAGATGATGAATGCGTCAAGTTCTTTGTCTGATGTATACTATTAATAAGGGTTTATAAAAATTTTATGAAAGCTTATATTCAATTTATAAGGGGTATTATAAGAGTTGTATAGTTTTATAAATCAACCAAAGGAGTCTAACCATTTAGAAAGCCTTATAAAACAATTTATAATGGTTTGTATGATAATTATAAGGGTATGTAAATAATGATTTATAAGGGTATGTAAATAATTTATAAGGGTTCATAAAAATAATAAAGTTTATACACCATAATAAAGGATTATAAAACAATTTATAAAGATATGTAAAATTTCTGAAGCGGTGGAGCCTTGCTGTGTCAGCATGTGCCTCGAGAATCGCCACGTATCATCATCTCTTTACAAAGCCTCCACGTGTTCTTTAGTTTTATGAAATTAATCTTCTGTATCAAAGTGTTGACAAAAAGTGTCTATAATTTTCTTATAAATGTTTGTAAATTATTTGTAAGAAATAAAAGATTAATTGTAATGGTTTATAAAACAATTAATAAGACTTTATAAGAGTTTATAAAATCCGTCTATAAGGCTTTCTAAATAAATTATTAAAGTATAATTCATTTATAAGAGTTTATAAAACCAGTCTATAAGGTTTTATAAGGATTATAAATAATTTATAAATGTTTATATATCATTTTAAAAGATTTAGAAATCATTTATAAACCTTTATCAATAATTTATAAAGTTTATACACCATTATAAAGGATTATAAAACAATTTATAAAGGTATGTAAAATTTCTGAAGCTGTGGAGCCTTGCTTTGTCGCATGTGCCTCGAGAATCTGCCACGTATCATCATCTCTTTACAAAGCCTGCGTGTTCTTTAGTTTTATGAATTTAATCTTCTGTATCAAAGTGTTGACAAAATTTAAATTACCCAAAATCTCTTGCATATGTGCAGTTCCAAACTATTTTTACTTGCAATCAAACTCGTTTACAGTTAGTTACACAATACATATACAACAGAAAGAGAGAGGAAATTGAGAAACATTATAATTGTTTATAAATCATTTTATAAAGTTTTATAAATTATTTATAAGGGTTTATAAAATAATTTATAAAGTTTATACACCATTATAAAGGATTATAAAACAATTTATGAAGGTATGTAAAATTTCTGAAGCGGTGGAGCCTTGCTGTCGCATGTGCCTGCCGAATCTGCCACATATCATCATCTCTTTACAAAGCATGCACGTGTTCTTTAGTTTTATGAATTTAATCTTCCTTATATAATTATTTATAAAGTAGTATTTGAATAATATATATAAAGGTTTATAAAGCATAAAAGAATATTTTTGCTTAGACAATTTATAAGGGTTTATAAAGGTAAAATAAATAAGTAAGAAGAACTCTAAATCATTTAAAAAGTTTAAAACCATTTAGAAAGTCTAATAAAAGAATTTATAAGGGTTTGTAAAATATTTTATAAGGGGGTTTAAGGATATATACGTAATTTATAAGAGTTTATAAAACATTCATAAAGTTTATGAAAACAATTTATAGAATTTATACACCAATTTATGAGGACTTTATAAGGGTTTATAAAACAGAAAATAATATATCTGCTTAGACAATTTGTAAGGGCTTATAAAGGTAAAATAAATCAGTTAGAAGATTCTAAGTCATTTAAAAAGTTTATAACCATTTAGAAAGTCTAATAATAGAATTTATAAGGGTTTGTCAATATTGGAGAGAGAGGGAAATTGGCAGAAACATTATAATTGTTTATAAATCATTTTATAAAACATTCCTACAATACTGAACTTTTCTCAGACGAGTCCATTGTTAAGAAGTCAACTCTGCAACTTTTATAAAACTTTATAAATCTGCAATTCTTTGATAGCACAAACCACGTTCTTGTTCAGAATCTCTCTTGCTCCTTCAAACAGCTCACAACCTCTTTGATCTTCAAAATCTGAACGCAAGTCAGTCATATAAAATTCCATCTTGTTTCTTCAAACACATCAATTAGATTTTGGGCTTCACATAGATTCAATTAAACGAATTTACTCAGTTGAACTCAGAATTCAAATCAACTTACACAAACTATCTCTGAGTCTGTCGATCGTGTTCATTGGAGCTTGTCGGTGTGAGCGTCGTTAATCTCGTTGGATTTTGTCGGAGTAATTGGATTTGGTCACCAGAGCGTCGTTGGTTTCGTCGGATAATCACCATCGATTATCTGGTACCTTTCAAGCTTTCATCGACTTTATTCGTTTGAACTCCTCCTCGTCAGATCTCGCCGTAGCTTCGTTGGATCTCGCCGTAATTTCGTCGGATCTCGCCGTAACTTCGCCGGATCTCGCCGGACAACTCTTCAGCGTCGCCCAATCTCGTCGGACAACTCGTCACCGCCGGAATTCGTCAACGTCGATTTGAATCTGAGATGATGAGTTTAAATTGATCGTGAAATGTAGGAGAAGAAGATATTAGTTTTAGGATTAATTAGTTAGGGGTATAAAAGTATTCTGCCAATTAAAATTTTAATGGTAAAGTTGATTAATGTAGAAATGAAAAGTGGTATCATGAATGTGGTATATTTGACAATTTCTCTTGAATTTTTCGAAACAGTTATAGATTATTAAAATTGATAAAAATCTTACACAAAACATTTTGTGGTCAGTCAATGTAGTTAAAAAAGTCTGTTATAAAAATATATAAATGATGGAAAAACGATATGAGTATAAAACTTTATTAAGTATTAGATACTCATACTAAAAATACATTATATATTTATTTTAGTATTGTTTAAATCTAAATATATACTTTATACAAATTTGTTAGTACTTTCAAAATTTTGAAAGTAAATATCGTACTTGAACTAAAAATTTAAATACTTTGACAATTCTAACTTGATCAAAAACAAAATAAATGTTATCATTTTCTATTATTTAAAATATTTTAAAATATATTATTTCATTAGAGTATATTATTACCTAGTGAGGATGTATATTTTGTTTCATTTAGATTTAACTATATCTCTTACAAAATTTCATAAACAATTTCAGAATTTTAGAAATATATACCATACTTGAATCAATAAAATTTTGTTTAATTTTTAAAAATTAAACTTGATAAAATCATAAGTATGTTATTTATTTTATTTTAAAACTTTTAAAATTATTTAATTAATATGTATTTTATAAAATAACTTATTTCATGTAAGACACCGATTATTATCTTGTTAAAACATATAATTTATATTATTTAAATTTAATTATATATCTTACAAAATTCATAAATTATTTTAAAATTTTAGAACTATATATCACACTTTAATTGATAAAAATTAAAATATATTTTACAATTTTAATTTTATCAAATCATAAATAAAATTTAAATACTATTTGTTAATATTTTAAAACAATTTTTTTAAAAATTATCTAACTAATAAATGTTTTATCAAATATCTTATTCTGTGTAGAACGTAAATTATTAAACTAAAATATATCATTTGTACCATTTAAATAATTATATATATATATATATCTTATAAATTTTATAAATAATTTCAAAATTTAATATATGTATTATAATTGAATTTATAAAAATATTTTCACAGTTTTAGTTTTATTAAGTCTTAAAAATATATATTTAAATATTATTTGTTGTTATTTATTTATTTTTTAAAATGAAATTTAATTGATTGATATTTTATAAAATACATTTTTCTGCGTAGAATGGATATTGTTACCTTAGTTACAGATTTTGTATAAATAATCAGAATGATTGGTTGAGATGTATAGAAAGTGTCTTTAACTTTAATTTTTATCTATATCTTTTTAAATTATCAATCATGCTTTATGGTGGTTTTTAAAACTACAACAACAAAACTAAAAAAATAGTTGTATAAAACTTATTTTTCAAAACTACATTTTCTTAGCAGTAAGAAAAATTTTGGTATAACAATAAATTTTAAAATTACATTATTTACAGTTAAATCTACAAATCCTACAAATCATACAAACTAAATTTTAGAGTAAATTTATACGGCTATAACTCAACCAATCACCCTAATTTATTAGGTTTGAAACAAGATTCCAATTCAACCATTATGAGATACAACAAAATTAGTAACAAAATAAAATAATTATATTTCCAAAATTTAGAAAACATTTTTTTCCGCCAATTATTTTTTAATTAATAATAACGGGCCAAGCCCATAAATACATGGCCCAAGGCCCAAAAACATAAACAAAGGCAAAAGCCCAAAAGCCAACCGGCTACAGTCGAAAACCTAAAACGGGCCCGCGGCCCAAACCCATAGAAACCCGTACGACGTCAGCTGGAGAAACGCGTCAAGGATGCTGGCTGCTAACAAGTGTAAGCATCTAAATCCTCGGATCGACACGCGTCACACACCGCTTCGACTTGAACGTCTCCGCCTCGAATCGCCGCCGGAACCACATCACCGTACGAACACTTTGCCGGATCTCATCATCCGCTTCAATCGCCTTCCTCTCCAGTGGTCCTTCACCGAGAGCGTCATCGGACATACCGAGCTCTCGTAAAGACCACCCATTCTTACTCTCGGGAGTAAATCCCGTCACCACACCCTCAACCTAACTTTTCTTGTCGGCGACAAATCAATGGAGAGCTTTCTCTACCGAGATCTCATCCGATCTATCCACAGTCCACCCGAACCGACAAGAACAACAACCAAACCACAGATTTTAACCTCTAACACCCAATCTTCCTACGGGTTCCAAACCGGCAGCTTAGAGTTTTGGTAGCTTCCACCCTCCGGAGACAAGACGGCAACGACGGAGCTAGGTAAGCCTCCCTTCCCGTGAACTGAACCGGCGTCGGTGGAGCAAAAGGAGCCTCCACCTCCCGGGGTATACCGACGACGACGGAGCTGTAAAACCTCCCCCTCCCGGAAAAGAACCTTGATCTAAACGAAATCACCTCTCCATCGCAAAGAATCCTCCCCACGACTGCGTCTTCCCTCCATACCGCAACCGCCATGCATCATGGATTAGGCCGGATCTAGAGTTCGGACAAGGCGAACGTGAGAGGGATATGAAGGAGAGGCCCTAGCTGAACTTTTAACCGAACGAGACTCGGTTCCGGCGACGAACACACACTCAAGCACCGGCCATCCGACGGAACCAACTGGATCTACTTTCTCTCTCTTAGACTCTCTCTCTCTTGTTGATGAAAGAAAAACTAATATATTTTTATGTTGCTTCTCCAAAAAATTTAGAAAACATTATTTTCTTTTTTCTTCATTTTAACTTTTGTCATCCAAAGAATTGTAAACCATAAATAGAATAGGAAAATATAAGAATAACCAAAATACTCTATTACATGACTTTCAGTTTTGTCTCAATAAAACAACACCAAACCAAATAATCCAATAGCCACAACAATAAAACAATTTTTTAAGGAAGTAAAGAAAACCATTGTATATACAAAAAGACTATCCTTTTCCACAGCCACTTCTTCTGTCACATAGGTTGTCTGAAATTAGAGTCAAGGATTGTCTGAAAACAAACATACCAATCTTCAAATATTGCAAATTATCCGATTTCACTCCATTCAGCTTCATCTCTGCCATTTTCTCTCTGTTAAAAAGCAAAGGCAGAATCAAACATTCTCAGTAATTGAACAAAACATCAAAATACAAAGTGTAAAGTGAAGAAAACCACAGAAAGAGATCTCTTTACCCTTTGTTCCTGGTTGTGCTTGAGACGCAGACCGTTGGATTCTAGGAGAAGAACCTTGTTTCCCATTGGCACCAACAGGCAATGAATGTCTCTTCTTGATGGAAACGTCTCTTTCCTGAAGATCAGGGCTTGATCTTGGTGAGTTATGTTCTTGAACCTTAAGTTTTGCCGACTGTGTTGGCTGCATGAACCTGGGAAGAGAGTTCTTGCCTCCGCTGCTCTCTCTAGCTTCTTGATCATTGCCAAAAGAGTTTCTTCTTCCGCTTTTCTGTTCTTTCCCTTCTTCTTGTTCTCTAGTATTCTTACCCTCACCGTTACCAGTTTCCTGTTTGGGAGTTGATGTTATTTTCTTGCTGACTTTCCTCTTTTGGCTTGAACCACTCTTACCAGATTTTTCCTTCCTTGCTTTGACAGAAGAAGATGCTTGACTTGCCGGCGTTGCCTGAGATTCAGTGATTGACATCGGAGTTAAAGCTTGAAGCCCTGATCCATCTTCAGCAGGTCTCTTTTTGGAATCTGGTGTACTAATAACTGATTCATGCTGTGTTACTGAAACCTCAAGTTCATCCTCCTTACGGTCCTCAACAGTAACTAATGGAGTTTCAGCTTTCACATCAATTTCTATCAACTCTGCTTGGTCTGTTTTGGGAGTGCCGTTCTCAAGAAGCTTAGATTCAACCGGGGGCTCTGCACCCTCAATGTCCGACTTCTTGTCAAGTGAATCAAGGGAAGAAGTTACAGAGAGTTCGGTACCACACTCAGATCCACCGAGAGCAACATCTTCCAGAGACTGATCCTTTTTCGTGTTTGTAGTGTCAGCCTCTGATGAGTTTATATCTGTTTTGCCTTCTTCACCTAACACACCATCTTTAGACGAGAGCACCATTCCTTTGCTGGAACCAGTAGATACAGTAAGTTCCTCAAACTTCGACTGGGCAGCAATGAATGAAGGATTGCTTGCCTTACGCTTCAAAGAAGGTTTAGGCTGATCATCCACATATTCATCCTCTTCGAGCAAATCCTCTGGATCCTTTGCAGAAAGCGGACGAGACTGGATCAAGTCATTATCAACCTCTGCAGATGCTTCTGGCGAATCATATTGGCTCATTTTCTGTGTCTCAGAAAGCTCAACTTGATGAGCTGCTACCTTACTTGCTTCATTGCTTGAGACACCAGTTTCAGCTTCGGTCTCTAAGGTTGATTCAGAGTTCACCACGTCAACTTGAGATGATTTGGTTCCTTCCAACTGTTGCTCTTCCGTTACCATATCTGATTTTGAAGTCTTCTCAGGGTTTGAAACAGACATCCACCTCTCCAACCAGCTCCAAGCAGAACTAGGTTTTGTCGGATCACATTTAATGCTGATAGGCCTCGTCTTGGGAGTTGACTCCATTAGCTATATAATCAAATTTTCAAGAAAATGAATATACATGAAATATCTTGAATCACCAGCTTTAATGCACTAGAAAAACACATACATGTTTAGCAAACTTGTTTTCAAGAAGCTTTTGTGTTGCTGCATTTGTTTCCGCCTTATCCTGAAACTAGGAAACAGTATTATACTAATTTCGAAGCTTTTAAATAGCAATAAATGAAAACTGAAAACAGCCATCTCAAAAACCTTACCGAGATTGCTGAAACACGGCTACCATCTTTGGTGGAATGACGAGTACGGACCAGCGTCTGCATTTTGACAATAGCTTGGACACAACGCAGTGATCCCATTGCCTGGTTCCTAACGAGGTGGCCACGAACTGCAGCTTGAAGTTTAACAACTTTCTTGCGCCTCAAAAGCTCTCTTCGCGCCTGTAGTTTAACAAGACTCCCATAAGAATCAGGTTTCGAAAATGCAAACATCTTTACCATCTTCATAAGGCTAAGGAAAGTTTCGTCCACATCCTTACTAACATAAGTACGTAAGAAGATACATAAGAATAAAAGGAAACAAGAGCATACCAAAAAGCCACGTATGGCAGCTTGGATGATGATAACAGAATCATCAAGTTTCTCATCACTTTTTTTTCTGGTAATGATCACATCATCGGCTTCAGATGCTTCTGATTCAACCTTACTAACAATTTCAACCTCGGGAGAAGTGACTTTCTTAATCAGGGTTGCATCAGCAGCATTTGCTCCTTCCAGTTCAGTTCCGATCAAATCATCCTCCTCAGTTTCAGTCCCTTTCGACTCCACAAGAAGAAGCAGTTCTGTTGTTTTGTCCTGAGTTTTTTTGTCATCAACAGGTTCAGCCACATAGGTAACAGGTACTTGGCTCTGCTTCTCCTTCTTCTCATCATCAACAGAGAAGGTGTGCTTTTCAGGGAGAATGTTATTGTCAGGAGATGGAGAGTTGAGGAGAGCAGATTCAAGAGTTTCTCTAGTCCTAGATGCAGGAGTTGTATCAGAGACAACGCTAGTGATCAGCCCTCGATTTTTCCCAGATCTCTTCCTGAAACTCCATCCACGCGAGCTCTTGTTCTACATCCAAAAACAAATCTGATCTTTACTTAAATCACTACACAAAAAAAACCATTAAAACCCAACAGATATAGATCTCCAAGACCAGACAAAAAATAATTCCAAAAATTATTACAAACAATTAATAAACCCCAAGTAGACAAAACTAAACCTAAGTAATGCCAAAAATAAAATCCGACCAGGTTCTGACGGAAGCATAGGACTGTAAGGACACAAACAGATCTTAAATTGGAAACAGCAATTAAAGATGGTGAAAGAACGATTAACGAAAATTAAGAGAAGAAGTCAAACCGCCGTAGGTTCGGTTGCATCATCACCGCCGGCGCAGGCGATGATACGGAGACAAGAAGAAGCTGGAGATCTTCCCATTTGTTTGATGTTCTTTTTTTTTCTAAGACGACCGTTTTATCTTCTTTGTGTTGTGGGATCTGAGTTTATTAGGGAGAGAAGAGTGTGTCGTTGGAAGTTGGAGCAAAAAGGAAACGGAACTCTGAGATCAAAAAAAAAAGGAAACGGAACTCAAAGGGAAGTGATTAAACTACGGTTGAGTGTTGGGGTTTGGAATCCGCCAATCTTTCTTTCTTTCTCTTCTTCTGTCTCTTGAGGTGCCAATAAAAGGTGATATAACGCTGTCACTGTCAGATTCTCTCTCTCGACGTTTTTCCTTTTTATAAGTACTACTTTCTTTATTACCTATACTGTATACAATACGAATACATCCACAATTTCAGTTTAGCACTTTAGCCATTGGTTAAAAAAAAAAATTAACATATTTCGATGGGAAGAGAGGAATACCAACAGATAGATGCGTTTAGTTGGATTCATTTAGTGGATTAACAAAACTTTAAAAGCTGTGTTGAATTTTGATGGAATCAAAACAATAATGAATTAATGGGGGATTATATTATGGCAAGTCGATAATGTTGGTTCACCTAAAATAATACTACTACGCATGTGACTGTCATGTGCTCTATGTCTCTTTTTCCATGTGTACCTTTTTATTTCTCTCTCTCTCTCTCTCATCGCTTTTTAGGTTTATTAATTTAAATGAATATTAATCATCATTATCGATTTGGTTGGAGTCTTAAATATGTTGATAAATTTTGTTTTTGTACTGTAAGCAATAGTGACAATGATACGTTAACAAAAAATGTAAAGACTGAAGAAAATGGTTTCTTAAAGCTTTCTCTTAAGTCTTTTTGGTAATGTTTTCTTTAATACACAGAAATCTTTCTTTTTTTGTTTCCTACATTTTTAGGATTGGATCATTGGAGCTTTTCTTTGAATTTGTAATTCAATAGGAAAATATCAAAATAACAGGCAAGGGAGTATTGGAATCTAAATAAGATGGGCTTGTGGGCCCATAGTGGACCAGCCCAAGAGAAAAGAAAATAGAAAAGCCGTGGTTTGCAAAAAGAGGAAATAGAAGGTGTGGGGTACCTCTCTCTCACCAACTGATCGAGTCCTCCTAACCACTACTCATTGTAATATTGACATTATATACACGTGTCATTCCGCAACACTGCCAGCTAGGCAACTTTTGTTTTGTGCCTTTAGGAACAAAAAATAACAAAGTAAAAGTGTGGGGCTAAGTGAGAATAAAAACAATAGGAAATAGATTCATATATATCCACTGAGTGCCTGTTACTCGTATCTTACACTTCTACTGAACAGTGATTAACGCAATACGATACACTTCTACTATACAGTGATAGTTAAATGAGTGGATTACACATGCTGCATGCTATAAGAAAATTGTTCAAATCGAAAATGTTTTTGACTACGAATAAATCATTCAATGTGGTTACATCAGAATACAGAAGCCGATAAGCTTAAACAAATGTTTGATAAAGCAAATAAATAAAAAAGTGCTTCTTAGCCTCTCATTGTGTCAAGAACGAGAGAAAAACTGTTAAAACATCGAAAAACTCGGGAGTTAGAAGTTGTTTCTAAGACTTACGTGGTCTTCCTCTTCTTCCACCTGTCTTCACCGGCGAAGCTTTTCCATTACCGGTGCGGCCGCCGCGACCTCTTCCTCCACGGCCACGTCCTCTGCCACGAGTGCTCTGTTTCTTGCCATTGGCTTCTTCTTCTCCATCTTCACTGTAGTCGCTGTCACTGCCTTGAGCTTCCTTCTCCTTGTCGCTGTTTTCTTCATCACTGTCTTGTTCAGACTCAGAAGAAGCTTTTGACGCTTTCCTCTTTTTAGTAGCACCTCTTTTGGCAGGTTGTTGCTTTGTTGTTGTTGCCACAGTTTCTTCTTTTGGTTCTACAGTCTCTGTTCAAAATCAAATAAACACATCAAGAAGTTGATTAAACTATGTCCGGGAATAGATTTTAAAGTGGAATATACCTTCTAATGATCCTTTCCCATCGTAAATCTCGAGCTGCAGGACACATAAAAAACGTAAGGAACTAAACACGTAGATACAAAATCTTTAGATAACTATCTTCTTGAGCTTTCCTTGGAGAGATCAATCAAATAAGAATTTGGCTCTTTCTTAACTTACCTGCTCAAGACGATCAGTGATATCTGTTCTGTCAACTATGACCATAGAATGGCATAAACCGCATGCCACACTGCATAAAACATTAAGACAACAGATTTTTTTTTTTTAAAAGAAGTTCAAATTAATCATCTCTGCGGTTAGCTCTCAACAACTCACCCCATTACATGCATTCCCTCGAGTAAATCCACCTTTTTAGGCGCTGCAGAGGATCTGAAACGAGAAACAAGAAGCATGGTTTTCAGTGACAGTCAACAATGTGGTGTTTAAACTAAAGTTAGCTATATAATGTGGCATTACTTTTGACCGTTGGGGCCATAGCCAAGCTCTCCATACTGAGCATGACCCCAGCTTATGCAAGAACTATCCGCACCAACAAAATGATGCATGCTTCCTGAATCCATCCAACGCAAATTCCAACCACTGCATAACGAATTATAAAACGTTAAAAGAAATACTCACAATCAGTGGAATCTTGACTTAGGACAAACCTTAAATCCATCATAGGTTTAGGGTACATCCAATCATCACCATTGTTTTTAATCTTTCCCCACATGTATAACTGTCCCCCGCCTGGAAAAACCAGAAACGTATAAATATCGGAACATAAGGACCAAGACACGATGTGAAGGCAGTTTCAGATTAAAGTCACTTGCCAGCAGTACAAGCGGAGTTTGCAGAGCCAGCAGAGACAATGGCATTAGGAGGCAAAACATTATGTCTCTGAAACACATCAATGCGGCGAGGAGACCATTCATCTTTCTGCTCCCTATGTCCAAGCCTGCAATTGACACAACCGATATCTAATACCAGTCTTTAAAATTCTACCGTGTAAAGTCTCGGAAATGGGGTAGTACCAACCTTCCATATCCACCAAAGCCCCATCTGCAATATGTTTCAAGATTTTTAAAAACATGTATCAGACATATAGATAGAAAGAGCAGATGTTTGAAATGAAACAGAGAAGCTACTTACGTGTAAACAAACCCATTCTTATCAACGGCCACTGGATAAGAGAAATTCGACAATTTAGAATTTGAAGTTAGCTTTCTTGAAAGGCGAAGATTGGTGGGTGAGAGAGAGAGAGAAGGAGAAAAGGAATGATGGTTTATACCTGTGTGATTTGCTCCACATGCAACTTTGACAATTGTTTCACCCGCAAGAGAGGCTATGGCTTTAGGACGTGGCTGAGCTTCGTAGGCGAGTTTAACCGAGCTATCCTTCATATTGAACTGAAAAGACACAATAGCAATGTAACCTGGTTTAAAGCAAAAGATAGATACATCTAAACCATCAAGCTCAGAGAGAGACTAATGTAATTAAAATATTCATAGCAACCTCATAAACATGTTTGAAATCAAAATAATCCCAAACAATTTGCTCAAAACACTTCCCATCATGAAAACATTTATTGAGTTTTGAACAGATTACCTCATTATCAGTTCCATGACCAAGTTGGCCATACTGTGGGAGTCCGGCAGTCCTATAAAAAAACCAAACAAACACTCTGAAATTGAGCAATACTAAAGTCAAAACAACAAAACTAGACCAAAAGATTAAAGAAACCATACAGTATAGAGGCTCCTTCAGTAGAAGATAACCAAACTGTGAACTCAGCCCCACAGGCAATGTTTGTGACCTCATCAGACACAACACACGGAAGAGGCGATGATTCAACTTCTACAGAAACAAAGCCTGCAAGATATAGACAGATTTCACACCATTAAAACGGTAAAGAGGAGGAACACAATCAGAAATAGATTTAAGATAGTTTCATACCGTTTTTGGCGGTGCCTAAACCCAACTGCCCATGCTTATTCCAACCAAAAGCAAAGGACCGGCCATCATCGCTAACCACAACCGTGTGGCTCCTCCCTGCTCCTGCTTTCACAATCTTGTGCCTTCAACAGAACAACAAAGATCAAATGTCTAACTACAATCAATTCAAAGCCAGGTGAATGTCCAAAACACCAGATGATGAAACAGAAACTCACTTAGAGAGTCCTGAGACAACGGTAGGCCTGTCACGTTGGATCATATCTCCATGACCTAACTGACCTTTCTGAAAAATACACAGTAAAATATCCACAAAACAATCATTCAACTTCACTCCAGAGAAGCTTATTATGTAATAAGAGAAACGAAAGCAGAGCATACCTCATTGCGTCCCCAGGTGTAGCAACGACCTTCAACGTCCAACGCCACACAATGACACGAAGCTACAAACACACAAAAGACAAAGGAAGATACAACAGTAAAAAGAGGTATCTACTTTTTTTGATTTTTAACTAAATCACACAGATCGGAAAATAAACTCAAGATTACCGCAACCAGAGGCGACGAAACGAATGTTGATGCCGACGAGTGGCCTTAAGCGAGTGGGAGAGAGCAAGTTACCGTCGAGGCCACCTTTGCGACGTCCAATGATGTCCCACGAGGTAGCGCCACAGAACAGCAACTCACCTCCTCTTCCTCCCTTCTCCTCCTCCGTAACGCTCTCTTCCTTCTTCTTCTCCGACGATGACGAAGCTGCCATTACTTCTCTGATTGATTTTTTGAAATTGAAAACGGATCCGAAGTGTCACGCGGCGAATCGGTTGTGAAATTGGCGGGAAAGCAACGGCTAGTTTGTTGGAGCGGATCTGGAAGCGACGACAGAGGGATTGAAGGGAAGACAAAATTCAGAAAAAACCCTAAAGACTAACAAAATCAAAAAGGACAGAAGACAAACTACGAAAGAAGAAGCAAATAGGGTGAAAGATAAAAGTGTTGAGGGAAAACAAATATTAAAAGGGGATTAATTGCGGGGTTTTCGGTTACCAGGAATAAACATATTTCTCTTTTTGTTCTGTATTTTTGTAAAAAAAGTTGCTGAAATAAAATTATTTGTTTTTAGTGCCTTTTTGCATTAAGTTTTTAAAGTAAGAACTTAAAAACACTCTATTTTAAAATTTATAAAATTTCTTGTTTGAATTATAAAGATGTTTTTCTTCGAAGACAAAACTTCAAACTTAACTTTAAAAATATCTTTGTTTATTAATATTTTCATAATTAATTTAGATCCGATTTTTTATAAATAACTAGAATATAAATAAAAATATTCATAAAAATTTACAATGAAATTTAAAGTTTTACATATATATACATAATTAAATATTAAAATTACAAGTAGCATACCACATTTTGGTTTGATTCTTTATGAACTATTTCAGCTTTTCTTTATTTTATTAAAAGTGGCCATTTCTTTTTGTTTTGCTTCTAAAATAAAAACTATATAAATTAATAATGTTGGGACCATGATAATTTATTAATTATAGAATTATTTTAGTGAAAATCCCTTTAAAGTTATTTTGTGAATATATTCTCAGTTCTAAAAGAATTCTTTTATATATTAATAATTTTTTAAAAATATAAATTTTGTCTATTTTATTAGATTATTTGGTACATTTTAGGTATCATATATCCTAGAATGTAGATGCATTTTATATGTAGTTTGATAGAATAATACCAAATACTGAAACAAAAGAAAATTATAGATGAATTTCATTTACAGAGAAACAAATAAGACAATGTTATTTTTATGTTCATGTAAACTGATGTCACTCAAATTAACATAAGAAGTGAATTATTCTCTCAAATAAGAGGTTCAATTGTAGTACTTAGAGATCGAATCTACAGTGAGCTAGGAAACACAGAAGATCTAATCCTTAGTGACTAAGCTAGGTTAATTTAGATTAACTTTAAATTGCAAGTTTGAGCAAGGCAGTTGCTCGGTGGTTGATTGAGGGTTTTAGAACAATTAAAGAAAGTAGTTAGACTTAGGGTTTCTATTCAGGTGATCAGGATTATAATCCTATAGATGCCTAACAAGTTGCATGCATGATATTAAAGAGTTTAACACTTATGAACAAATCAATCAGTGTTCGCTTTCTAGATTCGTCAGATAACTAGATCGTATGATCTCACCTGCCGGGATGATCAATTAGAAAGTGTCGATCGATGACTCTATAAGAGTATCAATCAATACACCTTTCGCTCCGTCGATCGATTACTTAATAGGAATATCGATCGACGCACTTCTAGTAAGCTTTATGCGCGAGTTGAAATCAAGCTCACCAAGACTATAGATCAGCTCTCGCCTTTCTCTAGTAATCTTAGCTTGAATAGGATGTATTCAGGATGAAGTCAGGTTAACAAACAATCCTAGGTCAAGATTCTAGTTAGCTACTCTAGAATACAAGCATTAAGAACATCCTAACAATGAATATCACAACTTAGCAATCTATAGTTGGGGCTAATCCCTCATAACCTATTTGAACCCTAAATATAACAATGAAACTACTCAGACATGGCCAAGCAATTCATAGCAATAAGATGAAAGAAACTCATAAATAGATAGATAGATAGAATAAATTAGAACAAAGTAGGAACAATAGAAAGTATAAAAAGCATGCTTTGCCTTAAACACATAGGCAAGGTATAAATATTGAGTTCATTAGGTTAAAAAACTCGTCAGGGACAATTTTGTAATTTGGTGAAGACTCACATGCAATACTCACAATCAGTGTAATCTTGACATATGACAACCCATAAATCCATCAGAGGTTTAGGGTACATCCAATTTTCACCAGTGTTTTTAATCTTTCCCCACATGTATAACTGTCCCCCACCTGAAAAAAAAAACCAGAAATGTATAAATATCTGATCATAAGGACTAACACACAATGTAAAGGCAGTTTCAGATTAAATTCACTTGCCAGCAGTACAAGCGGAGTTTGCAGAGCTAGCAGAGACAATGGCATTAGGAGGCAAAACATTATGTCTCTGAAAAAAATCAACGCGGCGAGGAGACCATTCATCTTTCTGCTCCATATGTCCAAGCCTTGCAATTAACACAACCAATATAGAATACCAGTTTTTAAAAATTCTACCGTGTATAGACTCAGAAATAGGCTAGTACATTAGTACCAACCTTCCATATCCACCAGAGCCCCATCTGCAATATGTTTCAAGATTTTTTTATTTTAAAAAAACATGTATCATACATATAAATCGAAAGAGCAGATGTTTAAAATGAAATAGAGAAGCAACTTACGTGTAAACAAATCCATTCTTATCGACAGCCACTGAATAAGAGAAATTTGACAATATTAGAATTTGAAGTAAGCTTTCTTGAAAAGCAAAGAATGATGGTTTATACCTGTGTGATTTGTTCCACATGCAACTTTGACAATTGTTTCACACGCAAGAGAGGCTATGGCTCTAGGACGTGGCTGAGCTTCGTAGGCGAGTTTAACCGTGGTTTCCATCATATTGAACTGAAAAGACACAATAGCAATGTAACCTCATAATTACATGTTTGGAAGTTTCAAAATAATCACAAATAATTTGCTCCAAACACTAGTAATCATGAAAACATTTATTGAGCTTTGCATAGATTACCTCATGGTTGGTTCCATGACCAAGTTGACCATACTGTGGGAGTCCGGCAGTCCTATAAACAAGCACTCTTCAATTGAGCAATCCGCGGAGTGAATGTACTAAAAGAGATTATAAATTTTGATATATAGATATTTGAAAAGGTAAAAACAAAAGTGACATATTTATTATACATGGTATAGATTAGTAGAACTAATGTTTGATATACAAATCAATGCAAAAAAAAATGGGATTGGAAGTTTACTGAAGTTTTCAGTCAAAAAAAAGTTTAGTGGAGTATCAGGATAACGATAATTTTATTATGGTCGACAAACAGTAATTGTCTTATTATCGAAGTTATATCGTTTTATTTTATTAAAATTATACTTGTTCCGAAGTACATAAAAATTGTAGAAGAATAAAAATAAATTCAAGTAAATAATATGAATTTTCAAATTTAGTGGGCTGATTAGAACTCGAAATGGTTAAAGAGGCCCATTATTAAATCTTAATATCCATTATGACTGAAAATACAAATGAGCCTCTTTATCTTTTGTTTCAAAAAAACGTATTCATACTAAAAAAAGTCTTGAGGGGACACGAGATAAGGGGCTACGGTTTGGTTGTTAGATTCAATCTCTCTTCTCAACACCTGAGATATCTAGATTTCGTTAAATAAGCTCAATCCCAGTATCTAAGAAGATTAGAAGCTGAATCGAGTGACTCAATTCAAAAAGTATGATATATATATATATATATATATATAGTCACAACTGATAGATATTAATTAGGATAGTATGATATATATAGTCACAATTGATAGGGTTTTGACCTACGATAGTCACAATTGTCTTTGCTAGTACTCATCTTTTGAATAGTTTACTTACTAGGTGATAATCCGCGCCCTGCGCGGTATGAGAAGACTTAAAGAGATTATACTTTGAATCTATAGGTATTATAGGTATTAGAAAGGTAGAAGTCATAGACACAAACTGAAGTATGTAGTTCATGGAAGTGAATCTATTAGATTAAGTAAAAACTTATATAAAATTAAATATGAAGTAAATATAAAACAAAACATAAACAATAGAATTATTGCTTTCAGAAAATAAATAATGAATATAAGATAAAAATGAAACATAGAGAATAAAAAAATCTGAAAGAAACAAAATAAATAAAAAGTGAGAAAATGAACTTTTCATTTGCAATCATATTAAGAGTAATCATAAAGGATATCAGTTTGAGCAACTAAACACAGTTATTGAACAAAATCAGTAAACGAAATGTAGTACTTCATTATGAAAGTATCGACTTTGGAATATCATTGGGCTTAAACACAATTTTGGAAAAAGCATCAATGTTAGTTCTTCAATCTACCTTATCATGATAGAAAAAATAATGTTAGCAAAATATAGAGATAATATCAGTTCAACACTTTTTATATAAAATAATTACAATAAATTATCTACTCCCGAATTAATTTGCCAAAACTATAAGACACAGAGGACAAGGTTTGCATTTGTAGAATTCCATAAATCTTGGAAAATATGAGCAATTGCACCATAAGCAATACACTTAACAACGATGTTACTGTATTCAGTGAAAAACATAATATTTCAGCACATGTGATACAATAAAAAATGAGTCAATTCTATTTACAAATGTGGAATACTTACCCCATATTTACTACAAAGAAACATATTCTACAAATGAGGAGATGTGTGCAAGGCTACATATTTATATTCAAGTAATGATGCGGGTTCAAGGTTAATAAAAAGAAATCGAATCGCCATAATTTCAGAAAATATTCACAAATCAATCTTCCAAACTTGCGCTCCAAATCAAATCTAAAACTTGCCTTAATTATTAATATATTAAATCAACTTAGCTTAATTAGGTTAACTATGGATGGACGAATCTATCTTTTTTAATACGACCATGATTTACGAAAATTACTTGATGGTTTAGGAAAATCAATAATTAAAGATTATGAATTGATTCCAAAAATTTTAGCTATGTATAATGTAAAGATTACGAATTGATTCCAAAAATCAATCAATCAATAAAGATTATTTTTTTGGTAGGCATCAATCAATAAAGATTTTAATGAAGCAATATTATATAATCTTAGTATTTATATAGTTTTTAATAACCTTTTAAGTTATAAACTTCGCTTTTTCAATTTAGTTTCCATATATTATTAAACAATCGTTTTTAGAGCATAAACTATATTAAATACATGAATAACATAAGGAAACTTTGATTTGAATAAATAATCCACATTGAATTTTAAAATATGGCTATCATTATTACAAAATTTGACTTGTCAATCAAAGCTAAAAGATTGCACACCAAGTCATATATTTATAATAACTATATTTTCGTAATAAGCAAATATAAAATATGCGTTTACATAAAAGTTTTTATCCACCCAAATAAAAAAGCAGATATATTAAACAAAAATATAGTTTTGTCCACATATTAACTTTCTCCACATATTCATATATATATATATATCCGTCCATATATTAAACAATAATATACATCCGTCCACAAAAATATACATTCGTTCACATAACCTAAGCTGACACTCATATGCAGTAAGTGTACTTAATTTGGGTGAACGGTCAAATATACATTTGTCCACATATTAATATGCAGTTCATTGCAAATAGTAAGCCTACTTATAAGTCAAATCACTGATATATTAAAAAAAAAAATTGTGTGTTCTGCTATTTATATTTCCTTTTCCACTAAGAAGTGTTAACCGAATGCAAAGAGGTTACAATAGGGTTCAATGTTCTCGGATCTTTTTTTTTTTAAAGAAATGTCTCTGATCTTGATAGCGAAAAAGAATAATACTGAAACCAAATCATGTTGGTTATTGCGTTGGGTTAAATTATTGGGCCGCGTTCGGAAAAACGGCCAATTAGTACCTGAACTAGGGACATATTGTCTAATCAATACCCAGACTTTTTGACTGTGCATATTTGTACCTGAACTAACAAATATTTGAAATTGATACCTCTATTTATCAAAAACGGCTTTTACGTACCTACGACCGACACTGTGTCAGGTAATCGGTAAACTATTCGGTCATTATACTGATGTGGAATTATTTTTAGAAGAATCAAGTTAGTTTAATAAAACGACGTCGTTTAAAGAAAATTAAAAAAATAAGACAGAACCGTTGATCGAACCCGAGTGGGAAACAAACTTACTACCCTTACTAACCACTTGTACCGGGGAAGATCTATTGTTTACTTCTACAACCAAATATATTACCGATGATAAACGCTTATTAGATAATATATTTTATGATATTATGTATTTCTGAATTTGGTTTAAAAGACGTGGTTAACTATGATTTTAGACATTCCAATAGCATTGAACTCATTACATGAAGACATCTTAACAATATTTTAAATAGCAATAAGCATCATTACATTCTTCCTAGTCCAAAAGCATCATCAAAGTACTAGAATAGAGCCAAAAACCTACACAATCTGACAGCAAGAACACTTCAAGCCTTGATAAAATATCCTAGTCAACATTTTAAAACACCCTAGCAACAAGGAACTAAAAACAGATGTTTAACTTGGTTGATTTTGTTGGCTTGGTCCTTCTCCACTGTCCATGCCACTTGTGGTTTTAGTCTTTGTCTTCTTTGGCTTCCTAGGCTTGTATGGAACACCTCCATTTATGCATTTCCGTGAGTTATGTTCAAACAAACCACATCTGTAGCACTGCATTGGTTATATATTGATAGTTGTAGAAATAAACAATAAATCTTTCTCGGCACAAGTGGTTAGTAAGGGTATTAAATTGGTTTCCCACTCGGGTTCGAGGCACGGCTGCGTTATTTTTTTTATTTTCCTTAAACGACGTCGTTTTATTAGATTAACTTGATTCTTCTAAAAATAATTCCACATCAGCATAATGACCGATTAGTTTACCGATTACCTGACACAGTGTCGGTCGTAGGTACGTAAAAGCCGTTTTTGATAAGTAGAGATATCAATTTCAAATATTTGTTAGTTCAGGTACAAATACGCACAGTCAAAAAGTCTGGGTATTGATTAGACAATATGTCCCTAGTTCAGGTACTAATCGGCCGTTTGCGTTCTAACATGTAACTATATATAGTGTATATACGATATCATATATAGTCGAGTTTCCAAGTAAGCAATAGTATGTTAAGCTACATCATAATCGATAATGGCAATATATGTAAATAGTCTAGTAAAAAGAGGGTTTTTAATTATATAGTATGAAAATGATTCTGGTGTTGCCACGTAAGTAATGACAATGTGGTTAATAATACATGAAGTAAAGGTTAGTTTAAAAAATGCTCCTCAAATAATAATAAGAGGATCTTCCTGAGACTTTTTTCAGTCTATCTTTTTTCTCTTATATATTAAAGTAGGAGCATTTTTAAAGACTAACCTTATGTTCATGTGTTATTAACAAGAATGCAATTTCCTACGTGGCAACACCATATTCATTTTCAGCCTCTTTATGTTAAAACCCTCTTTTTACTAGACTTATTAAATTTTTTGCCATTGTAAAAATTAATAGTAGCTTAACATAATGTTTTAGTCATATTAATTGATATTAATTGGTTACGTGCGTTGATATGGACGATAATATCAAATCTGGTAGGGTTTTTATAATGTTATACGAAATTAATAGGATAGTAAGATATCAATTGATAAGGTTTTGACTATATATATGATTCATATTTTTATAATATTAAATTTCCTTACGACTCTAAATTATACACGATATTTTTTAGAGACTGAAAAATATAAATGATTCATAATTTTGTTCTTCTATAAAACTTTAGTACATGAGGTTTATTTTGATGAATATTTTTTGTATTTTATGGGATACATGACATTTATTTTAGGATAGACAATATAAATTGTTTTATATTGTAATATCAAAATATCGTATATAAAAATTTATGAGCAATCTTGAAAATTATAAAATACACTCAAAAAAGAATTCCATATTAAATTTCTTGCAATCCCTAAATTTTTTCAAAAATACTTTTGATTACAAAATTATCATTAATGGTGACATACATTAAATTTGGAAATTTTATATAATTCTTTCCAATTAAGTTTAAGGCGAATATCATTTTTAATGTGGACTTCCTTAATTTCTTCCCTATGTATATAATAATTTCTATAATAGGATACTCGGATATATATAGTCACAACTGATAGAATTTTGATTTTTGACATTATATACAATTCATATTTTTATAATATTCAACTTCCTTACGATTCATAAATGATACATGACATTTTTTAGGGTCTAGAAAATATAAAAGACTCATAATTATGTTCTTCTATAAAATTTTAGTACATGAAATTTATTTTGAATAATAATTTTTTAATTTTATGGGTACATGACATTTATTTTGGGACTGGAGAATACAAACTAATTTATATTGTAAAATCAAAGCCGTATATAAAAAATTATGAGCAATCTTGAAAAATTATAAAATACATTCAAAAAGGAATTATATATTAATTTTCTTGCAATCCCTTAAATTTTGCAACAATATTTTTGAATACAAAATTATCATAAAAAGTGACAGACATTAAATTTGGGAATTTATATCATTCTTTTTGATCAAATTTAAAGAACTAACCATTTTTAATGTAGAATTCCTTAATTTTTGCCATATGTATATAATACTTTCTATAATTATCTTGAAATCTACAATTATAATCCTATACCAAATTAATAGGATAGTCTTATATATAGTCACAACTGATAGGGTTTTGACTATATATAAACGATTCATGTTTTTATAATATTCAATTTCTTTACCATTCATAAATGATACATGCCATTTTTTAGGGACCAGAAAATATGATTATAAAAACTTTGGTATGTGACTTTTACTTTTATTAATATTTTTTGTATTTTATGGGATACATGACATTTATTTTGAGATAATATAAATTGTTTTATATTGTAAAATCAAAATATCGTATATAAAAATTTATGAGCAATCTTGAAACATTATAAAATACATTAAAAAAGGAATTCTCTATTAAATTTCTTGCAATCTCTTAACTTTTGCAACAAAAATTTTTTATTACGAAAATTATCATAAATGGTGACATACATCATTTTTAATGTGGACTTCTTTAATTTTCGCCATATATATTGTCTGGAAATCTACGAACAATAAGGGATTTGCAATATTACTTTGTCGCAACATCTAAATTTATCAGGTGATGAGAAAAGAGATCGAATCCAACATCCGAACCGTAGCCCCTGATCTCGTGTCCCATCGAGATTTTTTAGTAAAAAAACTCTTTATAAATAAAAGATAAATCAAAAGAAGCTCATAATGGATATTAAGGTTCGATAAATGGCCTCTTATACAATTTTGAGTCCTAGTAATCCCACTAAATTTACTTCAATTTATTTATATTTTTACAATTTTTATGTACATCAAAACTAGTATAATGTTAATAAAATATTACGATTTAACTTCGATAATAAGACAATTACTGTTTGTCAACCATAATAAGATTATCGTTATCCGGATACATCAGTAAACTTTTTGTTGATTGGAAAATTCAGTAAATTTCTAATTCCAAATTGGTTTTCCTTGCATTAATATGTATATCAACGTTACTTATGCTAATCTATACCATGTATAATATGTCATTCTTTATATTTTCAAAATCTATACATTAAAATTTATAATTTCTTTTGGTCTGTTCACTCCGCGCACGGCGCGGGTGATCACCTAGTCATTATTATGAGTATTAGCAAAATGAATCACTTAAAATACAAACAGAAAAGATATTAGTATTTAATTAGAGAGTATCTCAATAACTTAAAAAGCTATAATAAAATCAACAACTAAATTTCAATATAATTTTTTTTTATGTTTTACTCTATCCTAACCTATATAACCTCTATAATGATGTGACAAAAAAACATCTTAAATCCAGCAATTCTTTTAAATGAATTCCCTAAAATTATTTAAGCAAACTATTCATTTGAAAAAAGTATTTTTAAAAAATATTGAATGGCCAAATCAAGATAAATATAAGAATACTAAATCACAAAATTATGTAGAGACTAATTTGGATGTTTCATGACCACTAAAACAATCTCGCAGTTTGAACACGGTTTTCTAACTAAAAAGGTTAAATTTTACGTACCGATTCCGTTATTCATCTTTCCTATGGACGATTATTTATGGCGTTTTTATTGTTCATATCAAAGCTGTCCACATCAGAAATAACAATTAACAAAATATAATTATATGAACTTTCCAACAGATTTCAGTTTTAAAACATGTTTTTGAAAACTAAGCATGAAGAACAGACCAAATCCCAAGGCAAAGGGCACGAGACAAATTATCACAACAAGGAAAAAAATGACCCTTAACATTGAAAGGTTTATAAGAGCCCTAGCGTGGTTCCTTGTGGTGCACTTCACCACATTCTCCTACGCCGGGAGGTCACATTTCGTCACAACGGAGCTAAATATACGTAATGAAATGAAAGGCTTGAAACGTCAAGAGATCGTTTATTTCTGTCAAGCTATAAATAGTGGCCTTGAATACGGATGGCGACGAGCCAAGAAGACACCATTGGGCCATACCTTCCATGTACTCTTGGAAGGTGGCCAGAAGCTAGAGGAGGAGATTCACCGCTGCCATTTCAGGTCCGTTCGCGGTACAGCGGACGTAGATATTCGTATGACCGCGATAGATGCCGAGATATGTAACTATAAGAGGGCATGTGCAGTTCATGAGGTTACACCTGAAGGGATAATTTTTGATGGTAAGGAATGGGATTTTGAGGAGAGGTATCCAAGGTTGATACCGAGGAGATACCTTGAAGCTAAGTGGACACCTTGGCCACGACGCGGATACCATGTGGCCCAGGGAAGCCAACGTAGTAGGCCTGGGGGTTCACAATGATTTTGGTGCCCGAATATAATCATTGGGATTTCGGGTGTACTATGATGGTAATGAAAAGAAGGGCTTTGTTAAGATGTTTTTGATGAACACTATTTATTTAAATGTGATTTGCATTTTAAATCTTTCTCATTCTACTTATTGAGGCTCCCTCTAGTCAGGGACGGATCTAAGATTTATTGAGTTATAAACATTTTCTATTTAACCTTAATAAAAAATTCTGACAACCTGCTTCTGTCAATGTTCTATCTTTTTAGAGTATGTATTTTAACCTTTTGTCTATGTTTTATTTTTTTAGAATATGTATTCTATAGTTTCGTATATATATTCTATATTTTCAAATATTAGAAAATATAGGAAGCAATCTTAACTAATTTTATTCGAAGTATCATTTTTGTTGTTTATAAAATATAAACATAAATATTTGATTGTTTGTCATAGTTTTCAATTTCGTAAAAATATTAAGAACTTAGATGACAACTATCTGAATATTTTTAACAATACAATAGTTTAGAATAAATTAAAAATTTGAATACACCAATTTTTTTATAAAAAAAACCGTTGAACCTTTCAAAATTGATTTATATGAGGTTAGATTTACAACTTTAAAATTATTTTTCAACATCTATGAATATTTTAAGACATAAAAACAATCAACAAAATTTGAAATACATTAGATAATCAAATATTTAAGCATGTAATTTTATAATGAAAAATACTTTTCTATTTAAAATAGTACTTTAAAAGGAAAAAAATCGTACGCTTTGAAAGCGCGTATCAAAATTCGTATAAATTTGGAAGATGTATAAACTATAAAGAGAATGCCCTCTTCAACTAATGTCAGGATCATAACTAGCCACGTGCTGAATCAATCCACCGCCTTCACTGACTGGAGAGTCAACGCCGGCGACCAACCAACATCAACACCGGAGAGCATCAATCGCCTATCGAGATCTCATCCGACACATAACATCACACACCCATCAAAACTCCATCCTACGGAGAGCGTCAATCAAAACGTCTCGAGATTTCATCTGTAGCACCAAGGAGCCAAAACACCAGAGACTATCAATTTACCGACGAATCTTCTAACCGGAATCCACCAGAATCACCCCGGGAACATGCACCATACCAATAGCACAACCATGACGAAATCCTTTCGCTTTGATACTTCCAATCAACAACGATTGGAACAGAGGAGCATAGACATATAAGATTAAAACAGTTTCCGGGAAAAGCCTAGAAATAAGCCACCATCACCACCAACGGAAAAGTGTGAGGCGGAGTCCATTGTCGGCAAACCATCACCGAATAGGAAGGTGTGGTCTCCAGAGTCTAAAGCTGGTCGTCCACCAAGTTAAGGATGTGACACCAGAAAGTGGCCGACCATGCACCGCAGACGGAGCGATCCATGTCGGAGAAGAGGACCCATACGCCACGGGTTGAGCTTCAACGATCCCGATGATTCATAAACCAAGTGATATGCCGAGATTCACAACCGAAATCAAAGATTTTCCCGAGCGATGGTGGTAAAGAGACACCGCACCGCCGGTCGGAGAACGCGTTTTTCAATCTAGAGCTCTTTCTCTCTCTAAGTTATGGTTTGCTTCCTTACCTTTTTTTTGATCAAACAATTCATTCAAACTAAGAAAGTTTTTACCCGCCATAGAGGGGGTTTGTTACAGCCAAAGTGAGCACTGATTTTGCCACAGAATCAGCCTCGGAATTAAAGTTGCGAGAAATAAACTCAAAGGAAATGACATCAAAGAGAGACACAAAGTGATAGATATCAAACATGATACCGAACAGTTCAGGTTGATGCTCTCCCTTTTTCAATAACTTGATCAAATTTTGAGAATCGGATAGAACTGCCAGGGATCGGACGTTTGAATAGACGGCAAGAGCTACCGCGCGATGAACAGCAATGGCTTCTGCCATGAGAGCTGAAGAAACGTGACTGTGTGATTCAGAGATGATGGGCAAGGAGGTAGTCAAGCTCCCGCTGAAGATACCACCAATCCCACACTTTCTAGAAGTAGAGTCCCAAGCCGCATCCACTTTGCAGACTAATACTCCCGATTGGAAAGTCGGAGGGGGGCAAAGCACTCGGTGATTGGTATTGCTTGGTGGTGCACCGAGGGAGGGATGGTATTTGAAATCCGCCTGAGCCTGGCTCCATTCCTTGGCGTCCTTAATACTCTTCAGTACTATCTCAAGCGCTGAAAAAATCCTGTTCTCAAAAACCAATTTATTTCTCGATTTCCAAAGGTTCCACAAAACCCATGGCCACAATGGGGTAGTCACTCCCGTCGGTGGTAGTGGAGTAAAGATATCTCCTAGTTTGATCAGCTCTGAGATCGATGGGATACTGCTCAGTGGGCTTTGACGGACAGGTAGCAAACTCCACACTTCCCTCGCTAGTGGACAGTGAAGGAAGACATGAATATCATCTTCAGGAGCTCCACAAGATTTACAATTGAAACTAGGGAAACCTCTCCTCTCCAAATTAGAGCTCACCGGGATGGCCTTCTTTACTACTCGCCACAAGAAATCCTTAAGCTTCGGGCTTGTCTTCACATTCCAGATGTGTTTAGTCCAATTTAGCGACTCGTTCTCTAGGCTTTGATTCCTGGTAGACGTTATCCCCTAGCCATACCCCGTCTTTGTTGTATACACTCCTGATTTCTCCGGTAACCAAACCAAGGTATCCATAGCTAGAGTTGAACTTGTTTTTATCTGCAAAATACTTTCCTCATACTGAGGGAACAAGCTTCGGATTTTAACTTCATCCCACTTAATTGTAAGAGGACATAGTAAGTCGCTAACCATCCAAGATTGGCTTTCGAGAGTTGGTGGGCATATCGGTTGGCATGGTGCACTGAAAGATAGCCACGGGGCGTCCCATAAACGAATCTGCTCTCCGTTACCCACAGCCCAACTAAGCCCCTTACGCAAGATCTCCCTGCCCGCTAGCACACTTCTCCACCCGTGAGAAGCTGCGGTCGGAATATCGCATTCCAAGAATGAAGAGTTCTGGGCATATTTACCCAATAAGACGCGAGACAACAGAGAATGTGGTTGCTTGATAAGCCTCCAACCAATTTTTGCAAGGAGGGCGTCGTTGAAGGTTTCGATATCTCTAAAGCCAAGGCCACCTGCGTATTTCGGTAAAGTCAACGTGTCCCAAGCTACCCAACACATCTTCTTCTTTTCGGGGTTTGCATCCCACCAAAAGCGGGTGAGCAATAACTGTATTTGTTTACACAGAGATAGTGGCAATTTGAAGCATGAAATTGCATGACATGGCATGGCGGCAAGCACTGATTTGAACATTACTTGCTTCCCTGCTCCCGATAGAAATTTCGCTGTCTAGCTGTGAGCTTTTTGTCGAATCCTATCCAATATCGAAGCAAAAATGTCACGCTTCCGGCGTCCGAACTGCTCGGGGAGCCCAAGGTATTTTCCTACTCCACCTTCAGTATATATTTCCATTGATTGCTTGACTCGGTTGCGGACATCCTCCGGTGTCTTTGCTGAGAAAGTAATAGCTGACTTCTGTGGATTTATCCTCTGTCCCGAAACCTCCTCGTAGATAGATAGAATACTCATCAAAGCTGCCACACAGGATGGTTTTGTTTTGCAGAAGAACATAGTGTCATCCGCGAAGAGAAGGTGACTGATAGCCGGGCTGTTCCGTGAGACCCTAATCCCTGGGAGAGAGCCGTCTGCCTTTCCTTTATTGCATAAAGCTGAGAGGACTTCAGTACAGAGTATAAAGATGTGAGGTGAGAGCGGATCCCCCTGTCTGAGGCCGCGAGAAGGCTTCACCAATCCCTGTGGGGAACCATTTATCAAGAAGGAGTAGGATACCGATTCGATGCAGCTCATGATCCAGGATACCCAGATTGGATCAAATCCGAGAAGACGCATAACCTCCTTAACAAAGCCCCACTCAATCCTATCATAGGTCTTGCTTATGTCCGTTTTCACAGCCATAAAACATCGCTTATCCACCTCGGACATTCGCAAGTAGTGCAGTGTCTCATGTGTGATGAGAACGTTGTCCGAGATTGCCCGTCCCGACACAAACGCTCATTGGGTATCTGAAATGAGGAACGGTAAGAGAGGCTTGAGTCTTCGGATAAGGAGCTTTGCAATGATTTTGTAGTGAGTGTTACACAAAGCAATAGGTCGATAATCCGTGCTTCCTTACCAATCATCTTTTCTTCTAACCATTTACATTTTTTCAAATATAACAAAAAGCATAGTTAACATTCTTTTAAACAATACACTTGTCAAAGGTACATCTCATTTTACTACCACATATATCCAGCGGTCCATTTACAAAACCGCAGTAAATAATATTTTTCTATTTAAAAATTAGTTAATTATTAAACTTTATTAACATCATATATTTTAACAAGTAACACGTTAAGTATGTTCTTTACTTTAATTTTCTAATAGTTTTATCGGTGATTTAATTTAAAAATGTTTTATACGTTTTTAACTTATCTTGTTATTTTAAAATATAAAATAATCAAATATAATAAAAAGTATACATAAAATAAACAAACTATAGTCAATTTTATTATAATATGATTGAATTAAGAAAACACCAAAACTAAATTACCAAAACTAGAAACCATCTAATACCCAAAACAAATAATTACCTATTTTCGAGTAACTAAGGTAAAATATTGGATATTTTAGTTATATTATGTATAATTAATATTTTAATATATTCAAAGACCTTTTTTGTTCGGTTCTGTTATTTTAAATATATAATATATGAATGTTTGAGTATGTAAAAGTTTCAACCCAAATATATTCCAGTTCCGTTTTGGTTCGAATCGGTTCCTTTTTTAATTAACCATAAGTTTTAATAACTAATTTTCAATTACTACACTATAAATACTTAACCATAAGTTTTAATTACTAGTTTGTATATTCAAATGTAAAATATATATTCTTTGTATAATATATTATTTCTATTAGATTCACGGTTTTTAAAATATGATATTATTACTAAACAAACAAATTCAGTTTCTAATTGTAGTAATATATATATATATATATATAACATTATTTTTCTATCAAAACTTCATTACTTTTATCAAAAACACATTATTATTTTTTCTTATCAAAACTGCATTTCTTTTTCTGTGAAATCCACATTCATCGTGCAGACTGTATGAACCGCAATTGTATTGTATCACACTATTTTTTATGAAATCCACACTTGTCATGCAAATCGCATGAACAACAGTTTCACTGTACCATACTCTAATTCCGCACCGCTTATATTATCAAAACCGTGATTAACATTCTGACTGTTATATATTTCTAAAATAAAAAAATTACCTATATATTAAACATGTTCAAGTAATCCTTACATATTTTCTTTAATTTCCAATAATAGCAAAAAGCGTAAACAATTTTTTGCACATTTAGATTTCTTTAGTTATCATAATATTTCAAATGATTCTTTAAAATAATCTTACGTCAAATATTTTATAATATTTAATGTAATGTAACATTTAAAGCATTTTCAACACATTTTTATTGTATTAACGCTAGTAGTTACACTAAATAAACAATTTTTACATGAACCATCTAAACTACTTAAATTTATCAAAAATCTAATTCAACAAAAAAAAATCCAATTATTTGTATTAAACTATTTATACTCCTTTACCTAAACTAAACAAACAAAAAAATATTTAGACTTCTGAAAATATATTTTACTAGAAATATATTTATAATCTCATATTTATTAAAATGATCCAAATTGATAAATATCCAAATTATTTTAATATTTTCAATTTATTAATTAAAATGTATATAAACCACATAAATGTATGAACAATTTTAATATTTTAATTTAAATATTAACCAAAACCACAATATATTTTTTGCACCAATCAAACATTATTCCGCTAATAACATTAAATAGAAAATGTTAATACTTTCATTATATTTTTACATTCATATACATATTTACATTATATAAATTTTATCTAATTATCAACACCAATTTTTTTATTAAAATCGAACTACTTTTTTGTCAAATCCACAATTATTTCGTAAACTGCATGAACCGCAGTTAAATCTTATTGTATTTTAATTCTACACCGCTTATATTAAAACTTTTGTTACCATTTGGACCCTCAATTTTTTTATCCCGAGCGGCTTCTGCGTATAGGTCCAAGTCCAACCATATGATTTTCTGCGTATATAGGATGTGTTTATTTTCTATAGTACGTCTGAACATTTGCAATCCCTCTTTCTTTGGCTCAACTTCAACTTTCATTAACTAAATGGGATTACATGATTTTAACCTCACCCGAGATTAAACCACACATACATTGAAGTGATCTTGTATCACCCAGGAACACATAGATAGATCCTACGCTACCGTAATCGAAACTTCGATGTATTTTTCACCCATTGAGAACAAGTTTACTCCACATAAACTAAACTGCCTCTTAGACCATACCTAAATTGACCGAACAAGACGACAATTCTGAAAGCACGACTCGGACAAAGATAATATCAAATTACAATTTAACTCATGACATTGGACAACTAAAGATTTGAATGGCAGCCCCGGTAAACCATCTCTTCACCCGTCATAGTCAGAAAATGAATCCTCTCCTTAGCCATAAACCGGGAATAAACCTGTACTGAAAGATGAGTCTTGACGGCCAACGCGTAACCGGACAAGTAACAAAGGTTATCAATGGCGTGGGTTTCACCGCCAAACGAGACAAGAGTGTCATCGTCGACCCTGCGATGTGAACCCCCACCGCATACTTTCTGCAGAGCTTGTCCTCCGGTAGACTCCTCCGGTGGAACAAACCTTACGACGCGTCTTCCATGAGAACCGAGGAAAATAACCATCTTCACCAACCATCACACCACACCTCCGATTGACACACCGTCACACTAGACCATAGATCCGGTGTAGAAGAGGCTTCCAACTGAGCCACGCACCGCCGTCATAAGAGGAGCGCCAGAGATCTAAAAACTGAAAGATCGACCCTTCGGCTCCTCTCAGCTCTAAAATCCGACCAACCCCACTTCCGCCTTCCTACGACTCACTGATTTGTTAATCCCTCCTTTTATTTAATACTTAACGTTTCAGATATTTATCTTTGTTTAAATTAAATAATGTTTTATTGCTAAATTAGTTAACTTTTATGATATACTTTCTCTGTTTTATAATAACTGTCATTATAACCATTTTTTGTTATATAAAAAGTGTCACTTTACAATTTCAATGCAAATTATACTTACTTCCAGCTGAAAAATAATTGTAAACTGCACTGATTTTATAAATAATTTTATTTATCTGAAAAACTATTGGTCAAAGAGGTGTAATTAATAATAATTTACATATATTTCATCCACTTTCTTAATTTGTGTGAAAAATATCAAAGTGACACTTATTCAGAAATGGAGGGAGTATAATCTTAAGTAGTTTATAAATTGTAATAGTATTAGTTGAGAATTGTGATTGTGTTCATAATCAATAGTGTTTCTGTGTAAAAATATAAAAAGTAATATTTTGAAATCGAATGCATAAGTTGACTTATGCAGGAAACTGATTGAGAATTGACATTTGTCGCAGTCTAAAGCTGACTGGTTTTGATAATAATTAAGGCGAAGTAAGTGATATTTGATCACGCTAATTGTATTTCTTTTAAGTTACAGATGTTGTTTGATTTACTTATATACTCTCTCCATTTCTAAATAAGTGTCGCTTAGACACATATTACATATATTAAGAAATTGATTAAATATACTAATGTATTCTTATTAAATATATAATTATTTAAATAAATATTCATTGGTTAGTTAAAAGGATAAAAAAGAGATAATGTATAAAGATTGCATTGAAGCATGTAGAATGACACTTATTTTTAAACAAGAAAAAAATGCTAGAATAACACTTGTTAAAAAACAGAGGGAGTAACAATTAAAAAGTTACTCGAAGTGCTGCTTGGAATTGGATCCTAAGAGCACCCTTAACACGGTTGCTTAAGCCGTCTCTTAGGGTTATTAGAATTTTAAAAAAAAAAATCAATTGCCATAAGCAACGTCGCTAAATCAAGCGAAAGAAGAAATGGTTCTTAGGACACACGTCTCTCTCTTGTTTCCCTTCTAATCTTCTTCGGCGACAAGAGAATCGGAGAAGAAGCGATCGGAGAAGATGTTGACGAAGTCATCTTCCTCAGCCGTCACACCGCTGTCTCGAACCGTCCTGCTCTGACTGGCTCATTGCTTAGTTCTTGAGTTTGAGGTTTTGTTGCTGGTGCTGTTTTGCTTATGGGTGCGTAAAAAGTTAGGGGAGATAATGGTTTTGGTGTTGTTACGAAGAGTCTAAAATCTAAGCCGGTTCTGTTTTGTAGTTTAGCTCAGTGTCTCCTTAATCTTGTGTTGGTGTTGTTGAGTGGTTTCTTGGGGGGACTTTGTCTATTTGCTTGCATCAGTGCAGTGATCATTAGTAAAAGAAGTCTTCGTTTCTGCTTAGGCTCTGGTTGGTTTTCTATCTCTTGATTTCTTGCTACTCTCTTGTAGTAGACATCGTTATGTGCAAGAAAGATGAAACCGTACCTTTTCATATTCTAGTATACGACATAGTTGCTTCTAGTGCTGCTTTGTTTCTCGGTTATGTGGATTTCTTCAAGAAAGCTAGAGGCAGCAGCAATGGAGTTCTGGAAGAGCCACTGTTGAATTATATAGAATTAAAAATCATGTCCTTAACCACAAGTTATAGATATTGAAGTCTTTCATAGTGACTTTCTGAGCCTAAATCCGAAAGATTTTTTCTTTTGCAAAGGTGAGCATTACGTAGTCTGCGGTATGGTTATCTACTTTAGGATCATTTCCTAGTTTAGATTTTCTTCATATGCCCGCAATTAGAACAAGTGAACAACTATATGAAGTTACTATTATCTTGAGTCATGTAGCTTAAGCAGATGTAGTCACTTGAACCATCATTCAGAATGCTTGCGTGTGGCTGATTATCACAGGTTCAAGCTATATTGTTGGATCCTTCTTGCTCTGACTCTGGAACCATTACAGATCATCTGGACCATCTCCTTCCTTCTCATTCAGCAGGTTTCAACTGATTCTTCTCTGTGTGTATGTGTATGTTCTATAACAAATCTGTTCTTCCTTCTCCTTCGTGATGAAAGTGTTCTAAAACAATTTGTTCTTCCTTTTCCTTTGTCCTTCCTTTGTTTTAAAACAATTTGTTCTTAATATTTTTCTAAAAAACCTTTAAATAAGAAATTTGCATTGGACCACACAAATATTCTCATCTCTTAATTAAGTCTCTTAAACTCATTTTTCCAACTTAAAAGTATTAAAAATGAATAAGAGCCTCTAAGTATTTCTTAGGGATAATGATGCTCTAAAAAACATACAGGTTTCACCATCCTCCATTTGTTGCCTGTACTTTTCGAAGTTTAATTCGAGAATATAAGCTGAACTCTATGCTTTTTATCAAATTATCTAAAGGTTTAAACAACAGTCATCAATTTCAAAATTAGCAACACACATTACAAAACCCAAATAATAATAATCTTGTTCTTGAAGGTGTTTAATTAAAGCTATTTTGGTGGATTTAAAAGGATAGTTGATGATTCTTTGAAATTCACAGAGCTAATAATACTCATAACATTATTTGTTGTACCATACTTTATTCTTATAAAAAGTTCGATCGAGTCTTAGTAAACTTCAATCCGATTTCCAATCAAGTCTTATTCAATTAAAATCATAATTCAACAACATCATCTTCTGAAATCTGTTTTTTAATTAAAAAAAATAAATCGAATGTTTGACATTAAATGAATCAATTAGCCAACCTCTTTATTTAATTCATTGCCAAGTCGTTTTCTTATATAACGCTGAACTTAGTTGTTGTATACTACCAATAAATTACAACATGCTGGAAAAACGACTTGTTAAACATAGTAGCTGCCTGAATTTTTTTTTTTTTAATATTGTTAAAACCGTTATAATAAATTCTAAACCCTAAATCATTGGGTAAAGAGATATTCCAAGGGTTTAGAGTTTACTCAAAGGTTTAGGATTTAGTGTTTAGGGTTTAGGGTTTATCGTTTAGGGCTTATTATGAACAGTTTAAATAATGTTAAAAAAAAAAATTCTTTTTGAGAGTTACTACTATTTTTTATTTATTTTTTATCCATTATTAAAACTATTCATAATAAACCCTAAACACTAAACCCTAGAGTAAAAAATCATAAATCTTTGGATAAACCCTAAACTCTTGGGTAAACTCTAAACCCTTGGAATATCTCTTTACCCAAGGGTTTAGGGTTTACCCAAGAGTTTAGGGTTTAAAGTTTAGTATAAACGATTTTAACAATATTAAAAAAAATTCTTTTTTCCAATTAGGACTATTTTTTATTTGTTTTTTTATCTTTTTATTTTAAAAATAAATTCTAAATATTCTGTTTATTTTTTTTGAAAAAATCTGCATAGAAAATAACTAATTTTCATTGGTTGGTGAACCTAGGGGGTGAATCCAAAAATTTATCTGAAAAAAATCGTAGACGTCAAATAAAATATAGACACCAACAAGATAAGACTTTTTTTGTCAACCAAGATCCGACATGAAAGAGGAATGAGTACCCAATTAATTGGCTGTCATCAAATAGAACACATATTATTATTACAACAAATACAATTCCTTTGAATTGTTTGTCAATAATATCAAATACAAATCATCAAAATAAAACTTTACAAGTCTTCAGATAAATAATGAGACATCCTTCTTATATTAAGTAAAACATACACATGAGAAATAATAATATATATGAACTATTGCAGCTTTACCCAAATACCTTCGCTTGGTATGTTTTGATTCACCACAAACATCATATAATAACCAGGCGGTGCTATATTCGCCGATCTTGGAACCCTCACTTGAACCTCGTAGTTCGACGACTTACCAGATCTTTTAAACTTAACATTATCCAAAACCAAAAGCCTTTGATTCATCGAAAATGAATGCGTCGTGAACGATGGAAACACCATCGTTACTTTAACCGGACCCTTGACTTCTCCTGTGACCTTAAACTTCAGCTTCAAGTTCATCCTATACGTAATCTTCGTTTGTGACTTGGGAGACAAAATCTTCGGACGAAGTTTCGCAAACTCCGGTTCTAGGTAAGCCGGAGAGAAAGCTTCCAAGCTTAGCTCCGTCGGGAAAAGCACTCCGGTGAAGTTATAGAACGCGTGAGGGTTGCTTCCTCCAACGAGAACTCTCCCGTCACGTAGAAGAACCGCCGTGGAGTGATACATCCTCGGTATTGTACTCGGGTTAAGCGACTCAAATCTCGAGTCAAGCGGATTCTCGGGATGGTACACATCTGGTACGAGAACCGGTTCACGACCAAGCTCCCATGCAGCTGAGCCAGAAGCACCACCGTTGATAATCAGAACATCTCCATTAGGCAAAAGCGTCATGTCTCCCATGACTCTAGCACGTGGCATCTTCTCCACCGTCCATTGAGGATTCTCGTCGTTAATCTTGATCCTAGCACACGTATCGAGCGCTTTGACGAACGTTTTCCTTCTAAAAGCGAGGAGGTACGATCCTTTAGGTGCACCTCCACACACCAGAACCTCCGCGTCTATTTTAACCGCTTCAAGATTCTTTAACGGTAGTAACACGGCTGAGCCAGTGCTAGGATAGCTTCTAGGGTCACCACCGGGGATTGCCGGATAAGTTTTTACCACCGTGTTTTTAACATAGTCTAGTAATATCGCACGGTTATTAGCGAATATAAATAAATTACCATCGGTGTTGAGAAACACGTAAGGGTAAAGATTATTCTCTTGTCCTCTATCATTAGTCTCGGCCAAAAACGGTAAGGCGATAACGCTAGGAGATGTCGTTTTGGGGAAGAACTCGTAGTTGAACTGTCCTTGACCTCCTATAACGATTTGTTTACCGTCGGGGAGGATATGATTTGAAGAGTACCATCTTCTGTTTGTTAGTCCGTTGTTAATCTCGATCCAGTCGCATTTTTTGTTACTACAAGGAGTGAAAATTCTTGCTTTTAACTCGCCGTCTCGGTCTCCACCGGTTTGTACTAGAACACCGTCTGGTCTAACCGAACCGGAGGAGCACCATGTGTTGGACTGTACGGTTAATGGACGGATGGTGTTTGATTTGACGTCGTATTCGATGGAGTGAGCTGTGCAGTCGATCTTGGAAACGGCGTCTTGCGGGTTGTTACGGCAGTTACCGTTGGGGAGAGAGATGTTCGACGGGCCAAAGTTAGTTCGGTCGAACATTACGACACGGTCGTTGCGGAGGAGCTGCATGTGCATCGCTGAGATTCCGACGTTGGGGAGGAGGAGTTTCCAGTTTCCTCCGGCGGCTAATGACACTTGGCATGTTAGGAGGAGTTGGAGTGAGGTTAGTAAGAGAGCATGTAACGTTTTTGCTCGTGCTGCCATTGTTCGGCTTCTTGTTTGATCTGTGTTTTTGTTTTTGTGTGTGTTGTGATGTAAATGTATCGTGTCCTTGTTCGTTTATATAGTGGACGTTGGGACATTATTAAACGTTATTATTCTATGTAGTAATTTTAAAATAATGTGTATTTTTTATTAGTTTCAAAATTTTGAAAATGTCTAATGTATTATTAAGTGTGATTTCGTAATCTTTTTTGTCTTTGTTTTTCTTGATGCAGTTGTATTTTATATCATCACTTTTGCATCTTTAAAATAACACATCTTAACGGCCGTCAACAATATAGAGCCGCGATTTGATGTTTGATATAAGAATTTTTTATAAAAAAATATTTCCCTGGTTTTTAGTTCCATTGTGATTATTATACAAAGGTTCAAAAGCAAAACTTTATATGAATTGAAGAAACAAACAGTTGTACCATATCTTGTCAAAAAAAGTTTTGATGTTGTGTATTCGCGCAACCAGTGATAGCCTGATAGGTTTGTAGAAACACACATTTGTACCATATCTTTAATTCTTTTTCTTTTTGATTTGACATCAACTATTTTGTAAGCAAGATTGCATTCATATATATACTTGATCACTATTACAGATATACATATATTTTTTTTTAAATGAATTTTACAGATATACATATTATGATCAGAGTTTTCGTGGAAGGAACATTTTAGATTATTGTATGGGAATTTACGTTTGCGGGATTTGATTCATAATTTTCGATTAACTGAGATTAATTATCATAAGGACGAATTAAGGATGGAGATGCGTTGACATCAAACATACAACTATATATTATACAAGAGTTCGTTACGTTTGAAGCCGGAAAAACAATATTTAAGAGAGTCCGTTACTTTTTACTTTTATTTCTTGTGGTTCGTTGCGTGTAAATTTTTTTTGGTCGTCGCTATTTTTCTTGTTATAAATGACAGAACAAACGTTAAATGGTAAATAGCCGCATGTCATTTTTTAGCAAAAGATTCATGCACGTAACATTGAACTATTAGTCCGACGTTGTCATTTCGTTTAAGTTATATGTTTGAAATTTCGTTTTAATTAAATTTGTAAAAGATGAAAACTATGTCTTATGATAACTTTTTTTTTAAAAGATGTCTTGTGATAACTTATTCGCACAAGTTCTAGCTGCAATAACGTCAACGTCTATGTTTCCCCCCTTTTTTGTTTGATCAGATGTCAAAATATCATTCTACTCTAAGAATATGACTCGATTCAGATAATTTTAAATCATATATCTATGATAATCGTCGAATGAACATTTTATGCTATTTGACGTTAAATTACCCTTGCTTGATTTAAAATGTAACTACGACTATCTGTGGATAGTAATATTAATTAATTAATCAGTTCGGTGGGCAAGAACGAATTAATGTTGGCGATGCTGTGCTAACATCAAACATGCAATTATAGATTATACAAGTCAAAGTCCGTTACGTTTTTAGTCCATCCCAGGGGCTATATATGCTGGTTCGTTGCATGTTAATTATTCTGGTCGTCCCAAGTTTATTGTAATAAATAAATAACAATGCAAACTATAAACTCATAAACAACCGCAAAACATTTCATCATTCATGCACATATTGTTCTAGAGATGTAAAGTCAGATTAAATTTATAATTTCATGAGTTTTATGACAATTCTTATTAGTTACATACATTCTCTTATTTTCTAAGACATTTAATTTCAACTATATGCATAACTTAATATTTTGGTATTTACACTAAGTCACTAACCCAGTTATTTTATGATAACGACTAATGCATATAATATTGATACATATATTTTTCATTCTAAACTATGTACATACGTTGATACATATAGGCATGTCGAGTTAGATTATTTGAATCGTTATTTGCCTTGATTTCTGCTGGAGATGATATATTACATTAAAAATTCAAAAAAAAAACTTAAATAATAAATAAGGGATTAATTTGAGTCACTTACTGCCAATTGATTTTAAATTGGAAACTTAGAAAACTTGACATGGTATTAGAGCAATTCTACATCCTAATCCATTAATCTGGTTTGGATAATGATACGATCGTCCCATAAATTGATGGCAAAAAAAACTTCAATTCTTTTTTGCAAAAAAAAAAAAACTTCAATTCTTTGAGATATCAAGAAAATAACACTACTTCGGAGGAGAACAGTGAATTATGTTAAAATTAATGGTTATACATACCATTTATATCTCCAGAAAGAGTATTAGAGATGAGATCTTATATTGAAAATATAGAAAAGATTTAAGTAATATTTAAAAGACTAGGCTCCACTTCAAGTGAATTAGTTCTAAGTTGGATATTTATATAGACATATAAGTTTTGATCAAAAAAAAAATAGACATATAAGTAAGTTGGTTTCCACTTTCTTATTGCATATATATATAGACATATATTTAAATTTTATGAATCAATATTTGTATTTCCGTATCACCAAATCAAATGATCAACCGGCGACAGTCGATTCATGAATGCGGTTAGTTGACTCTTTATTTTTATAATTTTGCTAATAGTGTGCCTCCTATTTTTGCGTTATTACATTATTCATTAATATCTATATACATATTTCTAATCTGTAATTATAGGATTTCGTTTTAAGAAGTAAGAAATAAAAGATTTATCTTCATTATATAATTCAACACCCCCGTACCAGAACATACAACTTTCGCTGTCTTGTAATAATTAAACCTATCCAAATAACAGTTTTGAATGTTAAATCTTATTTAAAACACGATTCAGACTCTGAAGGATATGTCATGCGTGATCCACGGTGTCTAAGTTATATGTGCCGAGAAAGTAATTGTTATCACGACGGCATAACTTCATAAGCTGCTTACATTTTAGCACATCGTAAAGCCTGAGAGAAGGCAACAACAATCACAAGAAACTGTTTCGATAAAAAAAAAAAAACAATCATACGAAATTGTTTTAAGCTTTTTTCCCGTTGCAAAATTGTGAATAATTTCTGTTTCGAGATCAATATTCGCTAGTGTGTCTCCACTTGAGTTTACCATATTTAAAAATTAGTTAACTCTGAAAGTATCTTTCACTTGATTTCACTTTTTTCATCATCATAAGTAGCTTAATCAAACTTGTTATTTTTTTTTTTTGGTCTAAATGTTAAAATGTTATTTTGTTGGTAAAAAAAACATGCAGATCAATCGAATATGACGAATAATACACTGAGCTAAATAAACTAGATTTAAACATCTAAAAGAAAAGAAAAGGATACAACATTTACAAATTGTTCAAAGCATTATCAATGTACAAAAAGACTTACATGGTACACGTTGGTACGTGTTGCTCACTGAACAAAACCAAGTAATAAATGTGGCACGGTTCGGTTTAGGTGGGTTAGCTAATTTATGTCCGGTTTAATCTTCACACGGCGACTTATCTGATCATGTTGACATAAGTTTTGTTTCCTTCTCGCTGCCTCTCACAAATCTTCAAACAGGTTTGTCTCTTTGCGATCAGATCTCACCGGAGACACACAAATTCACGACGACCGATGGCTTCAGGTTTCAGCGGCGATGAAACTGCTCCTTTCTTTGGATTCCTCGGCGCTGCCGCCGCTCTCGTTTTCTCCTGTAACTTCAAATTCTCCAATTCCTTGTTTTGAATCATGATTTGGTTTTGATCTCATCCGATCCGATCCGATCGGATTATCCGTTTTTTTGTCAGGTATGGGAGCAGCGTACGGGACAGCGAAGAGCGGGGTCGGTGTGGCGTCGATGGGTGTGATGAGACCAGAGCTTGTGATGAAATCGATTGTTCCGGTGGTTATGGCTGGTGTCTTGGGTATTTACGGTCTGATCATAGCTGTCATCATCAGTACTGGAATCAACCCAAAGGCCAAGTCTTACTATCTATTCGATGGCTATGCTCATCTCTCTTCTGGTTTAGCTTGTGGTCTCGCCGGTCTCTCCGCCGGTATGGCTATCGGAATCGTCGGCGATGCCGGTGTCAGGTAATTGAGAAAACCCTTAATGATCATGTGATGAAGTTGAACAGAAACGTTGTGTGTTGTGGTGTGTGTTGTTTTGTCTCTGTAATAATAATGTGATTTGTGATTTTGTGTGTTTGTGTGTGTGTTGCAGAGCGAATGCACAACAACCGAAGCTGTTTGTGGGAATGATTCTGATTCTCATCTTTGCTGAAGCACTTGCGCTGTACGGTCTTATTGTTGGTATCATCCTCTCTTCTCGTGCTGGTCAGTCTAGAGCCGAGTGAACTCTGGAAGTCTCTTTTTCGTATGTGCTAAAATCCTTGTGATGCTTTTGATATATCTCACTTCCAATATTCGTGGCATTGTGAGCTTTTGAGTTTCTCATGAATAACAAGCAAAAATCACTTGAATTTGGTCGTAAATGTTTTTTTTTTTTAATTAGCACACTTTATGGGACATCAATAAGTAATAAATAAGATGATTCATTGATTTGATTCTTTCGACTGAAACCGTGGCTTGTTGTTTTGATGATTCATCGCTTTTTTGCAAGCATTCGCATTAGTAGTAGACAAAAGATGGATGCTAGTCATTATTTGAGAAACTCTTTTTAAGTTATAAAGATGGATGACGTTTTAAAAGTATCTGATAGTCAGTGGTCTTGATATTGTCGTGTTTGTATTTATTTCAGTTTTAAAGATTTGAGCTTTTCAATCCACAAGGTGTTATTTGAATTTGAACTTGAATTCACATTTGTCTTTGAATAATAAGATCTGAATATGTGCGTGCTTAAAAGGTGATGTACTTCTAGCACACCAAGTAATCACAAATCCGTTGTAGTCTAGCTGGTCAGGATACTCGGCTCTCACCCGAGAAACCCGGGTTCGAATCCCGGCAACGGAGTTCTTTTTGTTCCTTTTCTGTGAAATATTATTATATTAATGAATCTTACATTCAAATTAACAAATATCTCACTCGACTTAAGCAAGAACATTACTCAGGATTGTTTTTGGTTTTGGAAAAGATAGCGACATTCATAAGAAGACAAAACTCTGTAAGCATAAAATGAAGGTCTGAACTGGTGGAACAAAAGCCAGTCATCAAGGACAACTCAGTTATGAAAGAGCTTAGATTTTCTTTAGGCAGAAACAACAGCTTGTTGTTTAGATGATTCATCACCTTCTTGCAAGCTCTCATAATATTTGACAAGAACATTCCATCCACTTGAACACATAAACCCATCTAGTGGATTCTCTCCTGTTCTTGCATACGTTCTCATCTGTAAATCAAAACACAAGATAACCCGGTTGTAAAAATCGAAGCGTTTCTTAAGAATCTAATAAAGACTCAAAACTGTAACAAAGCATATCATATGTAATAAGATGTAATTCATGTGTGCTCCAGTAATTACAAATCCGTTGTAGTCTAGCTGGTAAGGATACTCGGCTCTCACCCGAGAGACCCGGGTTCGAGTCCCGGCAACGGAGTCTTTTTTATTCCCTTTTAGTCCTGCTGGCTATAGAAACACCAAATGAGATTCAAATTAACAAATTACTGACTGGACATCAGTACGAACATTATTCAGGATTATTATTGGTTTCGGAAACATTGTTGAGTTTTCACAAGGCATAAATAGGTAAAAGCATAAAATGAAGGCTGAACTGGTGAAACACAAGCCAGTCACCAAGGACTTGTGAAAGAATTAGATTGTCTTTAGGCTGAAACAACGGCTTGTTGTTTTGAAGATTCATCATTTTCTTGCAAGCTCTCATAGTATTTGACAAGAACACTCCATCCACTCGGACACATAAACCCATCTGGTGGATTCTCTCCTGTTCTTGCATACGTTCTCATCTGCAACCAAAACAAGAAAAAAGATGAAAAAAATCATGTTCTAAACTAGAGCGTTTCTAAAGAATTTAACGACTCAAAATTGCCCCTTGTTATTTTTACCTTTGTTCCAGAAATGAAAAGAAACTCTTTTGCCCGAGAGGGATCGAAAAACGCCATCTTCTTCTCAACTGTATCGTAAGCTGCAACCTGAAGAGTTATAAAATTACAGACAAAAGAACACATGATTAAAGATTAGAAGCAGCATATTATGATAATCAACAAACTTTGCATTACCCTAAATGGAAGAATATTTAGTTTCTCAAGTCCAGGGGCCATGCTCAAGACTTTCTTCCCATGATCAGGATCATATAGATCTCTCTTCTCCGTGGGATGTCCCATCCCCGCAGGATCACGTCCTACAATGTAGAAATTAGCACCGGCATTAATCCTAGCCTTGGCGTGCCATTGAACTTCTGTTGGACCAGCATAGTGCATCGGTGATGGAAATATCGATACAATAGTAGTCTCCGGGTCAAGCACTCCATCTTCTAGAACCTTTCACATCAAAGACCAAACTAAATTTAAAATGGGTAATCTATATGATTTTATAAGGCTGAGAGGATCACCTTGCTGTGTTGTTCCATTCTAACATCAAGAGGAACATCATCAGCTTTAGTGAAACCTCCTAAAGGGTGAAGCAACAGAACAGGGTTCTTATAACCCATCTCCAAAAGCCTTTTTCTTGTATCGTTCATCAAAAGCGCATGCCCATTGTGCACAGGGTTCCTTAACTGGAACGCAAACACAGCATCCGCTTTACGATTATCAAACTCTTTCCTTAGCTGTCTAGGAGATAGCCTGTAATGATCAAGCCCATCGTTGTACTTAATCGGCTGGAAAACTTCTAAATCTCCACCGATCAACCAGTCTCCAGAGGGAGTGATGTGTTCTTCAACATAAGGCAGTCCTGGAGACGTGGTTCCCCAAGTTCGAGCTATCCTTTCTTCCTTGTTGTGTTTGTATACCTCCACACTGCAATCTCATAAGGAGAAGGTTCACTCAATCACTTCAAAATTAAGGCTACACAAATCATATATACGTTACCTGCGGAGAGAACCGATGATATCTCCTTGAGGGGTAACAAGAGCAACGTTCTTAGACACACCGATCCGTTCTTTGGTGTCATCATCAATAGCAAGAACGATAGGAAGAGACATGTTGACAAGAGTCCCATCTTTCAACCTCAGAGAATTGAAATGCAAACTCTGAAGATACTCGTCTTCTCTCATGAACCCTTTCAAAGGACTAGCCCAGCCTTCGCTGATCACGTGTACCCACTCCAGATCGATCTTCGTCAGCTTCACTTTCGGCATTGTCTCTGACTCCGCCTTCTTCAGATTGATCTCCGTTTCCGGGACAACTAGTTCGACGAGTTCTCCACCGTCTGGGTCGATCAAGGAGCTCTTAACAGTCGTCGAAGAAGGAAAGGTGAGATTTTGCATTGTTTGGTTGCGTTTATACACAAAACTGAAGAATGGGTTGTGGTTGAAAGAAGAGAAGAACACTAATCTGGATGGGATGGTTTTGAGTTTCTAGGTTGGAAGTGAGATTGAGAAACGTAGGAGGATCTGATCAGAAGAGACATGGATCTTGGTGAAGAAAGGTCAGCGAGAGAAGTGGAGTGGAAAGAGTGAACAGTGAAGCTGAGACTTGGTTCAACATGTTTGGAGGAAGAAGAAGAAGACCGAACAGTGAAAGCGATCCACACGTTTTGCCCCTTTGTCTCTCTGCTTTTTAGAGGCATGAATTTTTGGTTTGTGGATGTAATTGCTAACCACAGTATGAAATGTCCTTTTTGCCCTTTATTCTAATGGGCCCGGACCATTTGCTGTAATTTTACTACTTAGAGAGATTGGTTCAAATTTTGGTTAGTTTGTTTCGTTCCATTAGAATTCTGGTTAATTCGTTTAGTTCCATTTGAAATTTGGTTACAACTTTTATGATTTTGTGAAGTTTATTTATAAAAATAAAAAATTAAATTAATCAATTACCAAACCAAACTGATAACCGTACTTTCTTTTAAACCGAATTCAAAATCAAATTATTTGAACCAAACCAAAATTTTGGTTCAACAGTTCCGGTCAAAATCCCAAGCCTTACTCATTATCATACACAAACAGACATTTATAGAAGGGAGCAAAGAAGGTGTTGAGAATGTGCGACTCTAATTAAGTGGGCTTTTATAAAACTCTACATAAAAGATTTTAGTGAGGAAGACGTAGTAACCAAACTAGACAAGAGACCAACCACAAGAGCACTATTGTAAGTACTTGGCTCATTTTGCATAGAGTTGTTCCTTGCGTCTATAAACGTCTCGTTTAGAAACGGTCCACCAACAAGTGCACCATAAGCAACGTTCGGGTTTGGTTCTTCAGAGTTAAGCCACTCGAATCCATCTTTGCATCCAGTGTTTGCATCAGCTGGTATCGAAGCTCCTCTATGATGCACATACTCTGGATACTTATCACCGTACCCCACCAAATAGCTCATTTTCTCTGGATTTTTCCCTAGCATGTAATCAGCCTGAAAAAGTGTAAATTGTGTTATGTTACTTATGCATATAGTATATGTAAAGAGGTCATTAGTTTAGCACAATGGTTACAATAAAGAACCTGGGATCTAGCGAATGTTCTGAGATCTGAAGGTTTGAATGATGTGTCACCACAAGATAGTTTCTCAACGCCGGATGTGAGCATGTAATCACTGTAGAGTGTGGCTAAAAATGCTGAGGACACAGGTTGTTGCAGTGCATTCCATTCAGCAACCCATATAAGACCACCTATAACAAAAAGTCTTATAAAATTCTAGCATAATTGGACATATGGTTTTAGTATCAGGTGTAAGAGATTGTATCTACCCTCAGTTCTACTGGATGTAGCTGTTGGGGAGTTTGGTAAAAGCCCACACATGACAGCTTCTGCTGTTTCTTTATAACCTTGAAGTCCTTTGCTTCCTGATAAGCCTTTTTTGAAGAAGGTCAATCTTGACAATAGTATCTGCAAAGATAATATAATTCAGTAAATGGTATTGTTAAGCAAGACAAGAACATGATCCTGTGTTATACCTGTGTTCCGGGAAGCTTGTTGTCCCAACTAAACCATGAAGGACTTCCAAAATTAGCAAACTCGTCTCCATTTTTAGACACAAAGTCTAGGTACGTTTTGTCCTCTGTGGCATGGTACAACCACGAAGCTGCCCAAAGAAGCTCATCTCCGTATCCCGTAGAGTTGTAGTAACTCTGAACCTCAGGTATGTTGACACTGTAAGATCCCCTGTGGTTATCCGCGAAACCGAACAACTCCTTGGCGTGTTTCAGAAGCGTGCTCGAATATTTGGGATCACTTTGTTTAAAGACTAGAGATGCAGCAGCCATGGCTGCAGCTGTTTCTGCGGCAACCTCAGTCCCTGGAGTCTCTGTATCAATCTTGGTGAGAGGTCTCTGACTCGACATTGTTTCTGGCCTTTCCCAACATTTATGATCGGTCTCCGGATCCCCTACCTTAGGACATTGTATAATCAATACTAATAAAAACTTAAGACAGAGCGGAATCTGAGATTTTAGGAGCTATAAAAATTTAATAAGAATTTTAACAAAAAAAAAAAAAAGTTTCACAAAACTTTTAAAATTTTGGAAACCAAGATCAGTGTTTAGCTAGTCTATGCCCAGATCCGGGTCCTACTCTCAGAACTTGATTCATCTTGATCAATGTACCTGGATATAGAGCACGTTTTCAGAAGGATGAGCATGAATGAGGAAGTCAGTGGTCCATCTGAGAGAGTCTTTAGCAGGATCTAATTGGTTCACGGAGTCCATGTGGTGACCGTACTCGAGAATGGACCAGGAGAGAAGAGTGGCAGTGAAAGCCATAGGGAAACCAAACTTCATGTGATCTCCAGCATCGTATAAACCTTTGGAAAGGTCAAGACCCGCTTCACTTCCGTCTTCGAGACCAGAGTCTCCTCTCCAAGGTACTTTGTTGTTCTCCAGCTTACCAGCTGCACCAAAACAAAAGCCAAGAATCATTATATACCAGGAGGATGAAGATGTGTGTGTTTTGCAAGAAATGTTGAGGATTTACATTTCTGGATATCGAAAAACTGCATGGCGATCTTGAGAGCATCAGCGTAGTTTTTATCGATGGAGCCTCCTGGAAGTGGAACTATATCATCGGCTCCTCCATCATCGGAATGATGTTTATTAGCTTTATTATGTCTGACGGTGAAAACTATAGCGAGAACTACAGCGATCAACACGATGATCCCGATGAACCAGCTACAGCAACAACATCTCGAGCTCGATTTCTCTCCCATTATTTTTTCTCCTTCTTTAAGATCGAAACATAGAAAATGTAACTATCCAGAATGTCAATGGACATGCATTTAGGGGGATCTTTAGGGGTTTTGGAAAATAGATATGGAAAAGTCGTGTATCGCGGAAAAATATTCGAATATGGAAACTAACAGATTTTGTCTAAAATGATGGGGAGGGAGAGAGAAACAGAGACACCGACACTGATCAAACCTGTAAGTTCCACGCGGGACGATGAACCGTTATTTTTTTCATTTCTTTTATTTATTTCTGAAACATTTGTCGTGATTTACGGAACTACCCTTGCCTTGATGGGAAGCAATGTGGCGAGTACTATGTCCCAATTGACGGTTGCGATGATCACTGATATTTTATCATTTTTTGGTGAATACTTTAATACATTTACCTGTTACATTCATTAAGAGTCGACTTCAAAAATCAAACCACCACGTTGTCTTGAGCAAGTAGTTAGTGGGAGACATAAATTTCGTAAAACTGTAGTCATATATACAAATGAAACCATGTCATTCACACAGTAATTGTGCGTCGGTTGTGAACAAACCAACTGAGTTTAAGATAAATACTCTCTCTCTCTCCTCCTTTACTCTCTCTCGCGGCCAAAGTTGTTTTGAAGAAGCCTCAGGCGTCCGGCGGCGCGTGACGACGCCGGAGGACCACCTCCTTTTTCAATATGCTCGTCGGATCTCTGTCTCCTTTTTCTTTGCTGCTCGTCGGATCTCTGTCTCCTTTTTCAATATGCTCGTGATTCTGCGGTAGGGTTTCTTCCCGTAGAGAAGCCATGCGAGGCCTTACGTCTCCGATGACGTCTCTGCTATTGGTGGCTTCGCAGCGAGGATAAGGAGTGGTCTTTGCGGCGTGTAGTCAGCTTTTAGGGCTGTGGCATGGATCGATTTTTCGTTTTTCGATCTCCCCGGAGCTCGTCGTCTTTGACGAAGGATATGGTTGTTTGGCCTCTAGAAGCTCCGCTGGGGGGTTTCAAATGGTCTCTCTTTCGGTTACGGGGGCTGGTTTCTTCGGGTCTCTCCGGTGTCGGAGTGGTTGAGTTCTTTCTTCCTGTAGCCAAATGAACTCCGGTGCTTCGTCAGATCGGAGGTGTGTCTTGGGTCGTTGCTTGCAGTCGGAGATGGAGCGCTTCCCGGTTCCGGCCCGTGTGAATGTGCTTGCTATCTGTAGCAAGCTGTCGTCTATGGCGGTTTGTGGACATCATGTTTCGGACACTTCATTTCAGATTCCTTCTTCACTGCTTTGTCTTTAGCTATTCCTTGGTTGACGTCTACGTCTCTCGGATGGGTCTCGTTCTTCATTTGCTCGACCTTGCTCCAATGACGCCGGAATTGGGTCTTAACGGTTTGGAAATGGCCTTTGGTCTTCAAAGGTCACAAATGGTGAGGTGGGCTCGGGTTGTCATTCCCGCCTCGGTGTCTCCATTTGGTTTTGCTTGCATCCCAGGACCGCATATGCTATTGGAGTAGTGTGGTGGCGAGTTGAACTTTCCTTTTAGGTGCTGAGACAAGCTAGGATGGGAGTGGCGTCGGCTTCAGTCCGCTTTTGTGCAGGTTTCGTAGGCGGCGTTAGCGGGCACTTACTCGATTTGGGATGCGTTTCAGGCGTCGGTGGCGTTTCATACATAGCGGCTTTGGTGGCATTCGCAAGGCAGAGGTATGTATTTGAAAACATCCCCTATGGTCGTCTTGTTCTTGATAGACGGAGAAGGTATAGTTTTCGTGGAGATCATCAGGAACTAGCTACTCTGGAGACGTTAAGGGAACTCCCGGCATCCACGACAACGTGGAGAACCTCACTTTCCCGAGGATTACGTCAATGGTTGAGAACGGCTACCGATATCAAAGTTTTTTTAAAAACAAACTAGCGGATTGTGCCGGGTTTAGTGAGTGGGCGAAGCTAGACTTGTAATATTTAGACTTGGATGCATTTGTTCGAAACAAGCTTGTAACCGTTCCGATTCCCGATTCTCGGGTGGTTTAATATAATATTTAATTTTTTTTAAAAAAAAATGTCATTCGCACAGTATACCATAATTAAGAGCCTACCAACTCGTTTTGCAAACCCTCTAGAGTTTCTGAGTTTAAATCTTGAGCAGCTTTAATCCAAAGAGATACAAAGTTTGAAACGTCTGGTTAAGAATCTTGGATATGTTTAGGCTTTCACCTTGGATCGTGTACAGTACAAATTTTGGGTTTGGGTAGGATTTGTAGTAGGTCTGGGCCGTAGGTTTTCTTTTGGTTATTACATATTTATCAAATCAAACGGCTTCCGTCACGGTTAGGCGAAACCATCAATCCGTTAGCCGGCCATGCAGTTACTCTTGTTTGCGTGTGTGGCCATGCATGCATTTTCTTTAATGGGATGTAACACGTTGAATTTTAGTTCATAGAGCTATTCTAGCATATATATTACTCTTCACTGCCGTCAAATTATATTAATTTTCTTGTTTTGCTACAAAACAATAGATGGAGTATGTGAATTCACAAAACGATGATAAATTTTATCTCCAATGTAAAATATAATTGTATGGTACGTGCATTAGCTTACATCGTTCGTGTACGTTTTTTTAATTAACATGAACTGTCATCTATAATTCATTAAAAGCCATTTGATCGCTCTGATGTAATTTTGGCCCCATTTCTTTTTACATTGAGTTGTTGTCATTGTAGAGTTGATGTGAATATCTACCGATCACCAATATAGACGTTAGTGTTTCTCGGATACTTTTCTTTGCTTTAATAATGGAAAACAGTGCCCCTCATCGTCTTTTTGTCGACAAACCTTTTCCGGTTTGGCTTTCTTCGCATGTAATCAAACGTTATCAGAACTCCAATGGACGTGATTAGTTTAACCAACCGGATTGATCCAGATTTAACCAAAATGAGATTTGTTAAAAGCGTTTGGTTAACATCTTTGGCTCTGTCTTGAGGCGTTCGCTGTGGGCGTGAAAGCAATTCACTCCATGATTAGAAAGGACATGATAGCATAGTAAAGCATGCTAATGTTACGTACTCCTTTCTACTTATATAATTACATGTTTTGATCATCATGATGCCTGATTATATCACTCTATATAGAGCATATAACTAAAATTTTATATTCAAATCGTAGTAATTGTATAGCCTATTTGCAAAATTTGTCAAGAATAATCTAACAGTGTCTTATTTATATATATTTTATCTAAAATAATTTTTCATATTTTATGAACAAATACAGCTATGATCATTTATTATTTTAGAAAAATCTGCAATAATACAATCACATTAACAAATTTACTATGACGGGAAAAGAAAGAAATAATATACTGGAATCCAATGACCAAAGATGATCAAAATAGTAGTATGTATTAATAAATCTACGACCACATGATTCAAAAGCTAATAACTCCGAACCATATTTAGTATTAGCATAAGCTTATGAACAAATATAGCCATCCTTATTAAATAATTTAGAAAATGAAAAAATCCATCACATTAAGAATGATCAATATATAGAATCAGTTGGTAAAAGAAAGAAAAAAAAAAGAGAACAAATTAGTAAAAGCATTCAATTCACAAGAAGAGCTTGGATCAAATATTGGGAGTACGTAGTAAATAAGGTACAAAGCGAGCAGCGTAGATTCATTCTCCACGTCCCCGATCTCACAGATCTCAACCATCTGTTTCTAAACCTCAAACGACGAACCAATAAAAGTGCTAGTGTACGTTAGGTTAAACCACAGAAGATTATTAAACCCATCAATCACAAGAGGGGGAGTGAAAAAGACTGGTAACGAAAAACCAAAACAGTATTTAAAACAACCGCTGGTATCTTCTTCAGTAAAGCCACAATTATTTTTTACTTTTGATTACTTCTTTTTTCCCTTCATTATACTATTTTGTCTCTTTCCCTCTCGCCGCCGTCTGCGTAACGGTCGCCACCCGCATTCCACCGATCACCCCGTTCCTTTCGCCGACGTCCCGAAACCAGCTCCCTCGAAGTCTCCCTGCAGTATTTCGATTCCATTTTACATTCTCAGGAGGTATCGTGTTCATTCGGTTCAAGTAGAAAAATCGATTCATCTTCTTCGTATTGTGTTTATCGATAGCGATCGGCGTTAATCTTAGCTCAGTGTTGTTAGTTTCTGTATCGGATGCAGTATTGTGGTTTGTTCATGAATGGATTTCAAATTTTGTGCATCTTATGTAGGATTTGTAACTTCGATTTCAAATCCAAATTCGAATATTGCTCCAATACATCGAAGCTAAATCTCCGTTGCTTTGCTTCTGATGTACCGCATTTTAGTCTCGTTCACTATATTGATTGATTCTGCTTTGTTATAAACGCTGCTTCTTGTTTGTTGAAATCTTTGGTTCTGATCTTATATAAAGTTAAGTAGTTAACACTTAGATTGACGATGCTGTTTTTAACACTTATTGTTTGTTCGTTCATCCCTCTATCAGGTGTGAAACAATGATTGGATCGTTTCTAACGAGAGGACTTGTGTATGACTCTCTCATCTTTTCATTGAGGGTTCCAAAGTGCACTTCATCATAGATGTTTATAATTTTTTTGATTTTTTCCGTTTTGTTTGGGCAGAATGGTATTTGGATATGCGTATCCTGCTTATGAATGCTACAAAGCGATAGAGAAGAATAAACCTGAGATTCAACAGCTTCGTTTCTGGTGCCAGTATTGGTTTGTCATTTGCCTCTTTTCTCTCATCTCTTCTTGTCTTGAGCTTTTACCGTGAGTTTATCTTCCTCTTTAAACTTGTTGCAGGATTTTGGTGGCTGCTTTGACGGTTTTCGAAAGGGTTGGGGATACTTTTGCTTCCTGGTTAGTGTTCTTGATTATATATATATACTTTCAAAAGAATTGAGATGTGTATACTTATGTCCTGTTTTCATCAAGGGTTCCGCTCTACTGCGAGGCAAAGCTGGCATTCTTCATATATCTTTGGTTCCCCAAGACCAGAGTAAGTAAAGAGAGTATTATTTGTATCATGTGAGATCCACTGGAGTTCTGTCTCTTTACATTTCCTTGTTTGTGTATACTTTTATTTCCACAGGGCACTACCTACGTTTATGACTCTTTCTTTAGACCATACGTTGCAAAGCACGAAAATGAAATCGACCGCAACTTGGTTGAGCTGAGGACCAAAGCTGGAGACATGGCAGTGTTGTGCTGTAGAAAAGCAGTTTGCTATGGACAAACAAGATTCACTGAGATCCTGCACTTCGTTGCTCTTCAATCAACACCAAAACCTCAACCCAAGGTAATATATTCTACTAAGATTCCATGAACATCTATTCATGCGTCGTTTACTTTTCATTTTCTTCCTTGTATAATCAAATGAATCAATGGTGATAGTGTTTATAGACTTCTCTTGATTCTAATTCGTCACTATCTAACATCAGGAAAAGAAGCAGCCAGCACCAAAAGAGGAGGAACAGACGCAACCAGATGTTAAGACGAGCCAAGCAGCTTCTTCCACTCCTCAAGCTAGTCAACAAGGACCAAAACCTAAGAAACCACTGCCTCTAACCAAAGAACCTATAGCGGTCAAGCCTATTTCATCACCACGAAAGCATCTGCAGCCACAACAACAAACAGAAACCAAGGAAGCACAGCCTCCCCTGAAGAACAGAGATAAAACAGAGCTTTTCTTAGCGGGACTGAACCCTGAAGAAACAGAAGCAATGATCCCATTTGGTTTCCAAAAAGGTTCTCTCCCTATCAGGTATCTAGGACTGCCTCTGATGCACAGGAAACTTCGGAAGTCTGAATACTCTCCTCTCACTGATAAGATTAAATCAAAGTTCAACAGTTGGACAGTGAAATACCTCTCCTTTGCAGGGAGGCTCCAGTTGATCTCAGCAGTAATCTACAGCCTTGTCAATTTCTGGTTCACCGTTTTTTGCTTACCTAAAGGATGTCTGAAGGAAATTGAATCTCTGTGTAATCGGTTCTTATGGTCTGGGGACATTCAGAAGCGATGTGTGGCAAAAGTCTCATGGCAGTCCTGTTGTCTACCGAAATCAGAGGGGGGACTGGGGTTAAGGAATTTCGAAGTCTGGAACAAGGCATTAAACCTCAAGCTAGTCTGGCTCCTTTTTGCATCTACCACCTCCCTGTGGGTTGCTTGGATGAGAGAGCACAGACTTAAACGAAGGAATTTTTGGTCGCTTGAAGCAAAAGAAACAGATTCGTGGATTTGGAAAACTCTCCTATCTCTCCGTCCTCTAGCGATCCAGATGTTGAGTTGCAGAGTAGGAGATGGAAGGAGAATTAGTTTCTGGTACGATAATTGGTCTATCCTCGGTCCTCTGATTCGTTTTGTTGGCCCAAATGGACCTCTCCTAATGGGTATCCATGATCAATCAACCGTTGCTGAAGCGCTTTTGGTAAGAGACTGGCGGGCTCCTTCTCGAACTCGAAATCAGAATATCTCCCGGGTAAGGACAATGCTTAGGGACTGGCCTCACCAAGTTGCTTCTTCTGAACCAGATACATTCCTGTGGGGTCCATCGGATAACAGCAATGATATGTTCTCTACAAAGAAAACTTGGGAATTTCTTAGACCAAGGGCTGAGACAAAGGACTGGTCACAGGTGGTTTGGTTCAAGAACATGGTTCCAAAACATGCTTTTAATTTCTGGGTGGCTAATCTCAATAGACTCCCACTAAATGAGCGTCTACATCAGTGGGGTTTAATGGACACAGGAGTTTGCACTCTTTGTTCCACTGATCAAGAATCAAGAGATCATCTGTTCCTAAACTGTAGGTTCGCAGCAGACGTTTGGGACCGTGTTAAACAGAAACTTGGTTCCCCAGGGGTTCGAATTACATCATGGAATGAATTGATCGAATGGCTTCTTTCGAGGACTGGCTCAGCAAGGCGACAATATCTCAGGAAAATTGTGTGCCAAACAGCAGTCTACCTCATTTGGAGGGAGAGAAATGACAGGAAGCATGGGAGGCCTCCAGCAACGCCCATTGTTATATTTAACAAAATTGACAGGACAACAAAGGACACTCTCCTTGCAAGAAGACACAATAAAGGGTGTGGGAACCTACTCTCTTTGTGGTTTTCTTATAGCTAATTCTAGTTGAATTTGGTTGTTCCAATCACATAGCTTCTCACTGGTTTTTCACTTTTTTTTTGGCCATAGAAGTTTCCTGCTTTTGCAGCTGATGTAACCAACTTTCATTTGGTAATATAATTTACAGTTATCAAAAAAAAAGGAAGCACAGCCCAGCGTGACGCAAACCAAACTCACTCCTACTCCACCACCATCACCTACACCCGCCACTAAACCAAAAGCTGATTCTGCACAGCCACTATCAACAACAGAGGCAAAGAAAGAATCAGAGATCGTTGCAGCAGCGTTACCAGCGTCAGAGATTCAGCGAGCGTCATCTTCTAAAGAGACAATAATGGAGGAAACACTAAGGGTCACTCGTGGCAGTCTGAGAAAAGCTCGTTCAACGGGGAACACGCTGAAGGAAAAATAGAACAGTAAACACATAGAAATTCAAAACTCGGTCTGGTTTTCAATGGTGACTTTCTTCTTATGAAGTCAACGTAACCAAGAATAATCGATTTTGTTTGGGCAAAAATGGTTTCATTTGTCTTTTTTAATCAGATGTAAATTGTTCACACTTTAGACCAATCTTCGATTTGATTTGTCTTCAGATGCCGAGATTTGAACCCGGGTTCATCACTGAAATTAACCTACAGCGGTCCGGATCACTTTAAAATTTACTATATAGCCAGCTATTTAGAAACTTGAGAAGGTCAAAGCAAAGGACTCAATTCTCTGTCCTTCTCCTATGGCTTTTCGTAACGAAATCAGCTTAATTGAGAACAGTCGATTTGGTTGAAATGATATACTGAAAACAAAACGACATCAAACTTTGCTGAGATCATGCAATTTGTAGCTCTACAATCACCACAAAAACCATCAAGAACGAACAGGTTACTCCTGACGAAAATATTTCTGCCAAAAAGGAACCATACAGAGATCAAAACTCTACTTTTTCCAAAAACACTAGAATTCCGCAGCAAGGCTTCGAACCCAGATTTCAACATTTGAAATTAACCTGTGCGCTACAGCAGATTTGTCGTTATTGTCTCTGACCAATTAATTATAAATGTACATATTAGAAATAGTATTTTTTTCACCTCTCACATGTGTTTCTATATTTTTCTTTTGTTAAGACAAGATCAATATATCTGTATAATAATATGTTATTACTTACTACCATTGATTTCGATCAATAAGAATTAACCTCTATCTACTAGGGCCTACTATCTACAAAGAGAACATGTATTATTTAGGAGCTTTTCTCTAAAATGGGCAAAGCAATGATGTCATGATGCATGCGTCATGCTGAGGAGTGAAGGCCTCAATAATGGAGGTGGAGTGGTCAGTTTAGTTGTATGGCGGCACCATAATAAATAAATAATGTTGTTTGCAGAATATATATATTGTATTTTATTTTTTAATAAGATTTTTATATATATATATGTATATATAGTTTTTATATATGTAAATGGCTCTCTCTTCTTCACCGTTAGATTCCATCTCGAAGATAAGATCAACCAGAACTGTCATAGTACTGTCATTTATTGTTATTAAAGTGATTTAATTGAACGTGAGCTGTGATTTTTCTATTGGTGGTTCATAGTATCAACTTGATACATTTAACCATGCATTAGCATTTTACAAATAAAATCTCTATTGAAAATGAGGGTAGATGTTGAAAAAGGATTCCATTATTCGTCCCTCTCAACCCCCGACTATAATTATCCACCTTTAGTTTTCTTCTTTGTGTGAGCACTCTTAGCACCGACGAGTCCATAGAGACAAAACAAGAAACAAAAATATGAGCGACCCAAGCGGCCAATCCTCAACAACTGTGGTTGGAGTCGGCAACGGTGGTGGTAATAGTAGCGGTGGCGGTGGAAGTGGTGGTTCGTTTGCTAGTCAGCCGCAGAGAGCTAAGGTGAGGACGCAAGTGTGGGCTGGAGTTCTCGGCATCTCTACCAGCAAATAGTTTCTTTTTCACTTTTGACAACAAAATGTCTAAGTGAAAAATGGTGGTGATTATTATGCTTTTGATCATTGTTCTTGTTAACTTGACTGTGTCTAAATAAGCAAGCGAGACCATGACCATCATCATCGTCATTGTAATGATATTTTAATTTTTTTTTTCTTGCTTTCAAATTCTGCAACTAATTTTAGAAAACCCTAAACAGAATTAGAAAAACTAAGATTTCTCTCATTCGAATCAATGAACAAAGCGATATCAGAATCAATATCATTGAGGGTCAAGTAGGTACGTTGTGATCACTTGCAGATAACTCAAAGTAAACTAGTATCTCAGAAGCACATATGGCCAAGAAAAATCAGAAGGGACGTGCATTAATTACCATTTTAAAAGAATTCTCAAAGGTAAAATAAAATAGACTATTGAAAATATTCAATGGTGTTTGGAGTGTGTTTGAATGGAATAATATCCACTATAACTGTCATTATCCATCCTCAGCAAATATTTATATACCTCCCTAGCCATTTTTTCACAGATAATGTGAGCTAGAGAATATGCCTTCAAGAAATTCACGGTTTATATAGGGGAATTTGCTAAATATGATTCAAAACATGATTTTAAATGCAAACATATATTCAAACTTGAATCAAATGCAAAACTAATCTAAAAATCTTGTGAAATTACAGCCAATCCCTTGTGACCAAACAAAAAAAAACAGAAGCAATTTTTATGAATATAGCCCCAGTAAGTCGTCTCAGTCGTTTGAGATGTTGGAAGTCGTCTAGACGACTTAAAAGTAAGTTGTCTAGTGTAGTTGATCGTAAAAATAATTTTTAAATTTTTAAAAAATATTTTGACAAGTGAAAAATTAAAATCATGTAATTATAAACAATTTTAAGTGATGTAAAATAAGATATAATAAAATTGAATAGTTTTCATCATAGATGAGTGAAAGTAGTTAATCATGATATTCTTTGGTTTTAGGGTTTAGCAACATATGTTGTAGTATTGTATGTATTCTTAGGGTTAGATTTTGGAAAGCTTGAATGTTTTTTTGAAAAATTAAATTTTTACCTATATGTGTTTATTTCTGTGTATAGTAAACACTTGTTAAGTTTAATTTGATTTTACGAAGTGTTTAGTTAGTTAATTAAGCTTAGGGATTATGTTTAGGGTCTAGACGACTAACTTGTAAGTCGTCTGGTGAATAATTTAAACAAGACGACTTACATGTAAGTGGTCCAAATATTCCCGCCTAAAATTTTTTAAAAATTGATTTTCCCGCTTAAATATTATTTTATTCAGAAAAAGGAAAAATAAAATTTTACATAATAATAATTGTTTACTAAACTAAAACTGAAAATCTAAAATGTTTTTTTGAAAAATTAAATTTTTATCTATATGTGTTTGTTTCTGTGTATATTAAACACTTTTTAAGTTTAATATGATTTTATAAAGTATTTAGTTAGTTAATTAAGTTTAGGGGTTATGTTTAGTGTCTAGACGACTAACTTGTAAGTCGTCTAGTGAATAATTTAAACCAGACGACTTACATGTAAGTCATCCTTATATTCCCGTCTAAAATTTAACAAAATTTTATTTTTTCCGCTTAAATAATTTAAACCAGACGACTTACTTGTAAGTCGTCTGAACCGAAAATATTTTACCTAATTGGATTTTTTGTCTCTCTCTATATAAAGAAAAATTTACACATTCTCTCTCCTCCTCTCAAATGGCTGCAACAAAAATGTAGTGTTCATCATTCTAAAACTCTCCAACCTCTCTCTAATCTCTTTGAACTTATAAACACCAAACTTTATATCAATTTATTTTTTTTGCCTTATGTCTTTCTCACTAATTTATCTTGTTTTTACAGGTTTTTCATCACATGCTTCTCATCTTCCACTCATTTAAAGGTAAATCTCTTAATTTTATATATGTATTTTTTGTGTGTTCTATAAAGGTACATTTATCTAATCTTCTACTCATTTTTTCTGTTTTTAAGCCATTTGAACGTTTTTGGATATGCAGGTTTTTCAGATCTGGAAGACTTCTAGGACGACTTACCTATTAGTCGTCTAAAATATAATGCGCTATAGACGATTTCCAGGAAGTCTTCCAGACCACTTACATGTAAGTCGTCTGGACTTCCTGGAAGTCTTCTGACGAAGTTTTCTTTCATATCGAGTGGAGTCCAAGCTTGTCTTTGTAGAAGACTTCCTGTTGCATAAAATTCTTACCTTTTTCCCAAACTAAAACTTTCCAGACCCACTCTAATCTCTTTGACTTAAAAACACCAAACTTTATATGAATTTTTCAGTTTTGTCTCATGTCTTTCTCACTAATCTATTTTTTTGCATGTTTTTAATCAGATGGTTCTCATCTTCCACTTGGATATATACGTTGTGTGTTCTATAAAAGTATATATGCTAATCTTCCACTCATTTTCTCTATTTTTAAGCCATTTGAATGTTTTTGGATATGCAGGTATTTCAGATCTGGATTTGGATATGCAGGTTTTCAGATCTTGAAGACTTCTGGGACGACTTACCTGTTAGTCGTCTAAAATATAATGCGCTATAGACGATTTCCAGGAAATCTTCCAGACCACTTACATGTAAGTCGTCTGGACTTCCTGGAAGTCTTCTGACGAAGTTTTCTTTTATATCAAGTGGAGTCCAAGCTTGTCTTTGTAGAAGACTTCCTGTTGCATAAAGTTCTTACCTTTTTCCCAAACTAAAACTTTCCAGACCCACTCTAATCTCTTTGACTTAAAAACACCAAACTTTATATGAATTTTTCAGTTTTGTCTCATGTCTTTCTCACTAATCTTTTTTTTTTGCATGTTTTTAGTCAGATGGTTCTCATCTTCCACTTGGATATGTACGTTGTGTGTTCTATAAAAGTATATCTCCTAATCTTCCACTCATTTTCTCTATTTTAAGCCATTTGAACGTTTTTGGATATGCAGGTTTTTCAGATCTGGATCTGGATATGCAGGTTTTTCAGATCTGGAAGACTTCTGGGACGACTTACCTGTTAGTCGTCTAAAATATAATGTGCTAGAAGATTTTCAGGAAGTCTTCCAGACGACTTACATGTAAGTCGTCTGGACTTCATGGATGTCTTCTGACGAAGTCTTCTTCCATATTAAGTGGAGTCCAAGCTTGTCTTTGTTGAAGACTTTCTGTTGCATAAAGTTTTTACATTTTTCCGAAACTAAAATTCTCCAACCCCACTCTAATCTCTTTGACTTGAAAACACCAAACTTTATATGAATTTTTCCGTTTTGTCTCATGTCTTTCTCACTAATCTATCTTTTTTGCAGGTTTTTAATCAAATGGTTCTCATCGTTCACTTGGATATGTACGTTGTGTGTTCTATAAAAGTATATCTATCTAATCTTCCACTCATTTTCTCTGTTTTAAGCCATTTGAACGTTTTTTGATATGCAGGTTTTTCAGATCTAGGTTTAATATGCAGGTTTTTCAGATCTGGAAGACTTCTGGGATGACTTACCTGTTAGTCGTCTAAAATATAAGCCTGAATTTCCTGGAAATCTTCTGACGAAGTCTTCTTCCATATCAAGTGGAGTCCAAGCTTGTCTTTGTAGAGGAATGATCTATAATAGTTTTGTTTGTGGTCTCCTTTTTGATTTGCATGTGTACTCCTTTATTTATGAATTTTTTGTAAAATCAGTAATAATGTTTCCCAAGATGTAATATATGTGCTAACAATGTGTTTACACATCTACAAATCAATGAAATAATTGACTTCAATAGCTTTTTTCTTATCTTTGGATATCCCATATGCAATAATAAACTTCAATGGCCTTCTTCTCATCTTAATAAACAAGAATGTTCGTAGCCTCATATTGATACAATATTTTAAGAAGCATTTTAATCCTTTTTCCAACTCATAACAATAATCATCATTGGTGTCTATAACAATAATACTTAAGAGATGGAAACAAACAATATTAACTAGTCAAAGCATATCACATTTTTTACAAGTTTGTGTTGAAAAACTTAGTCAAATTTAGTAAAACTAAGGGGGAAAACATATTTCAAAAATTTAAGTTTTACATATCTTGAAGTTACTTAACACTCTTAAAAATACAAGTTATTCAAAAACTAGCGTAGAAGACTCAAAAACTAGCGTAGATGAATTAAAAACTAGCATAGAAGACTTAAAAACTAGCGTAGAAGACTTCCACGAAAGTCTTCTTGAATCACTTAGAAAATTTAATTAACATGAATGTTGGTAACCTCATAAATATCACCAAATAAGTTATAAATTTCATTCAGTAGCTCTAATATTGACTAATATACATGAATTAACAAAAAAAATATTAAAAAGTCTTTATAGGTTTAGAGAAAATGAAAGTTTATTAAACATTGACGCAGACGATTTCCACGGAGGTCGTCTGGACGACTTACATGTAAGTCGTCCATTTAGGTTAGTTTTGCAATTAATTTTTAACCTAGACGACTTACATGTAAGTCATCCACCTTTGTTTGATAAATAAACAAAACTCGAGACGACTTCCATGTAAGTCGTCTAGGGAAAACGAGTTAGTTTTGCATTTGACCGGAATGTTCAGAAATTCGTCCAGTAGAAAATTAAGAAATTAATATTTTTTTTTCTAGACGACTTGTAAGTCGTCTCAGGTTTGTTTTGCAATTAAAAATATTAAACAAAAAAAAAATTCTAGACGACTTACTTGTAAGTCATCCGTCCAACGACTTACTTGTAAGTCATCCGTCCAACGACTTACATGAAAGTTGTCCAAGATAAGCAAGGTTTGACCAGAATCTCGGAATAAAATCATAGACGACTTCCATGTAAGTCTTCGGACGGCCGACACACAAGTAAGTTGTCTAGAAATTTTTTTTTTTTAATGTTTAGTATTTCAATTGCAAAACTAACATGAAACGACTTCCATGTAAGTCGTCTAGAAAAAACAAAATATTATTTTTTAATTTTATACTAGACGACTTACAAGTTAGTCGTCCAGGAAAAGTCAAATTTCTGACACGTTCCGGTCAATTGCAAAACTAACCTGTTTTCTCTCGATTTTTTTTTTCAAACAAAGTTGGACGACTTACATGTAAGTCGTCTAGAAAAAAAATTAAAAGTCAATTGCAAAACTAACCTCTGCATTGACCATACGACTTCCAGGTAAGTCGTCTACAGCCAAACGACTTACCTGGAAGTCGTCTGGACGAATAGATCTGAAAAAAATTCGATTTCATAGTTTCAACCAGTGAGATAACTTGTTTAGCACATATAAGTTTTCTCCAAGCACCCAGAATCTCAAAAAAAGTGACCCACCAATAATCATAAGCTTCAATGGCTCAATGAACCATAAAATTTTTAGAATCAAAATCCTGGATATTTTTTTAGATGAATATGGAGAGAAAGTGAAAGAGATATTGTTTTTAGTTCATAAGAATTTAGAAAGAAGAAGTGTAAATTGATTTGAGGTGTATTAAGAGCTTCAAATTGGTTGTTCATGGTGGTTGGTATATTGATGGCAATTGCAATCTTGTAAATATTTGAAGACGATGAGGTTGAGAGAGTAAAAAAGTAATTTTCGGAAAAATGTCATTTTCAAAAAAAATTAATGGTATTTTTCGTAAATAATGTGAACTTGTGGAGTGAATAGGGCAAAAGAAAAATTCAAAAAAATCATTGATTAGTTTTAGGATTGACTTTGAGTTTTTAGTCAAATTTGCAAATACCCCGTTTATATATATATATGTAGAAGTACATTGAGATAACATTAATTATTTGAAGTAATCCTAATGTATATGGTCTAGGTGTAGTTACGGCTGGGCATTTTATCCGTTAAATTTGATTCGATTCGTTATTCGGTTCGATTCGATCCGAAAATTCCGAATATCCGTAAACTTTCGAAGTAAAGCAAATACTAAAAATCAATATCCGTTAAAATCGAAGCAAATCACAAATATTAAAATTTTGGAAAGCGAATATCCGATCTGGCAATATATAAATACATGTATATCTTGATTATATTTTAAAGTTTTAAATGTATAAAAGTATATAATTATTATTCTAACATATGATTTGACAAATTATATTCACATTATTACTTATTTAATAGTATTACATTAAAAAAAGAGAAAAAATTTATGATAATTACAATTTTTTTTCTTAAGTTTTGTGTTATTATAATTGTTAATTAAGCTTAAAAATTAAAATATGTAGATTCACTACTTCTTTTAATTTTTATTTTATATATCATGAAAAAATATTTTATAAAACAAACTTGTATCGAATTTTTAAGATTATTTGTATTAATCAAAACAGATTAGTTATCCGTAAGTATTCGTAAATATTTGCAAATATTTATTTATTTTCCGAATATCCGTTTTTCCGAATATCCGTATTTTTCCGAAGTAAAGCAAATCGAAAAATTAGATATCCATGGTATTCGAAGCAAATCACAAATACCTTCAAAAACCCGAATATCCGTTCTGTGCCCAGGCCTAGGTGTAGTACTAGTACGTATACTAATTTGCCATAGTCTGCAAAAACTTTGATCAAATGACCAAATAAGCAATTTGGCGTACAATATTAGTCAGCAGTTTCGCATGTGGACTTAAATAGACCTAGTTGGTCTGACCAACTTGGCAACTACTAATATTTTGAAACTTTTTAGCCTATAAGAAAATGCATTGGGGCTTGGGCTATCGTTGGCTATGTTTTAAGCAAATCACAGATGGTCGCTAATTCACAACAAGCTAGATTCTTCTTGTAACATGTGCTCCTTGTAGCTTATACACCATTAAACAGATCGAATTGATCTTATTTACATTTCTGCTTTAATTGAATTAAAATTCAATATTGTCATATTTAGACACTCTATATATATGAATGATGACCCATGAGTATGGCCAAACTTTTCGACATAACTAAAAGAGTTGAATGATTCAATTGATTATCATTTTCCAGCAGAAAACACTATTGCAAATTCATTAGCTAAAATTGCAAAATCATATCAAAGAAATTTGTATTTCATTAGTTATTTTATTCAGGTATATTTTATCAAAACACCTTTAGTTTGAATAATATAATATCTGTTGAATGTCAAAATCTAGATAAGAAAATTATGAAAAGGCCTAACAACCCTTTACGACGTGTTAAACAAGTATATATATACGAGATAAACCATAAGAAACTTCATAACGTACACCAAACTATGCAAAACAATCTCTAAGAACTCCTCCTGATACACACTCACACTCCACTATTCATATAAACGAACCATTTAGTCATCATCACTATTCACTATCATAATCACAATAACAAGACTTTCATAGGGTTGTCGTTATCCATGAAGCTCTTCACCAAATTTCGTAAGATTCTCATGAAGATCAACTTCACCCTTCCTTCCCTCTTCCTCTTCCTCTGCCACTCATGTGTCGACACAAAACCGCAGACTCTCGGTAATATCAGTGAGAAGCTAGAGTCTAGAGACGGCGAAGATATCATGAAGTAATATGTACTACTCCCCGCATTCGCACTGCAGTGAAGCTATCTCAGATTGCATTAACTTTTTCAACAGGTCATCGATTAATAAAAGGTCTCATCAAGAACGGGAAGACCAGATTTCTCATGATCACGGTTGTTTCAACTTATACCTGATGGTTCTATTACCGTAGCATAATGAATGTGTTGTTGGTGTGTATTAAGACTGTGACACAAGGCTTCATGAATTAAACCTATTTGCATCTTCCCATGTTAATACCATAACGTGTTTGATAATGAAGAGAAGAACAAAAGAGGTCCATTGAGTTGCCATTTAAAGCATGTTTAATGAGAGTTTTTAGAATGAGGTTCTTAGCGAAATACAAGATTAATTCTAACATAAGTCAACCTCCCTAGCCAATAAACAAAAGTACAAAACTGACTTCACACTTCTTACTGTCTTCCATGAATGTTAGAGAACATTACAGCGTTCTTAAGTTTGGTGTGTCTCAAATTATATGAACGTCATCACAAAAGAAATCCGATTAATTGACTTTATTAGAAAAAAATTAATTCAAATGATCAAGGCTTCGTTGCTAGCAAATATATGTAAAATTATATCTCAAAGTTCTATAATCATGAAACCTCTGTAAGAAGCTCGATCCATACAAGCTCAAGCTTTCCTACACCACACCAGATGGAAGACGAAGAACAAGCTGTCCACCCATTAAACTGTTTCCAAAAACCAGAAAAAGTTCCAAATCTTTAGTCATTCAAAGCTTTTCAACAGTGGTGTCTATATATAATATACATCTCACATTATATATGTATGATTTTTGTGTTTACCTCTGAACATAGTAATAGCAGAAATCTGCAAGAATGAAGGTTTGGATGATTTCAGAGAGAAGGACCATTAAAGGCCACAATCCATACCCTAATGCAGTCAGTACCCTCCCTCCTGAATCCAACACCTACATGCGTTTCATATCATTTTCAGAAGCTGTACACAGCGATTAAATGATGATTTAAGAGTTTTATATTAAAACGTAAAATCAAGAACCTGAAGGATCCAGTGTGCACAACTCAAGAACCTAGCGATTCCCAAAGCAAATACGTAATGTGCTGTGAATGGTTCCACTATCTGAGAATATATGACACAAACATTCAAGGAAGATTCAGACGTGATTTTTTTTTAGTTTTATTTAACACAAAGCAGAGAAATGAGAATAATACCTGAGTGTTCTGCATGACTCTTAATTGAGGAAGGACTGAAACAGCTTCAAGATAAACACAGAATGCCCAAAGGAGCCTGTTTATGATGTGGTGACGACGCGTCGATGGATGAATGAGGAGAGATACAACAGCACATGGGACTACCTGATGATGCAAACAAACCAAATATTAAATTGGCGTCAAGATTCTTAATGATCAAATATGGTTACTCCTCTAATCAATGATTAAGCTAGTGTTTAATACCGAGATCCTAACAAAATAAATCACATGCACGTAGAGTCAGAACGAAAGACAGAGCTTTTAAGCAATGATTAGCCTCGACGTAAGCAATGTACTGAAACAGAACTTCCCTTAAATACAAAGAGAAACAATGGTAAGTGGTAACTAACTTACAACGTAGTAGATGGGAAAGTTGTCTTTGTCTTCCATATAAGTGGGTCTAAGCTTGAAACGGATCATATAGATGACCCAAAGAGTCGTCACCAACGTAGCAGAATCAAGTAACGTGTGAAGATCAAATTCCATTACAAAGCTACAATACAACCGAACGGCCAGAAACAGAGCCGTTAGCTCCTGCGTCTTGAGAGAGATCCCTGTTGATGACATCATCAAAAAATGTTTCTATCACAAGGATCGGAGGATCAAAGAAACAAGAGCATTCCAAGAATCAAAATCTAAATATAACCAGCGCAAGTCTTCTCCTTGGTGAGCTTGTAGATAAGAAGGGAGATTCCTAGGGCATGAACAGCCTCGGAAGCGATGAAAAGGTTGTCGTGCTCATGTACAATGACCTTGAGGAAGACGAGCACCGCCATTGCGGTGACCACACCAAAAAACGCCTTTACCTTTGGAGGCTGCCGTCGAATCCACGACATCACGGTCTGAACCGGACTCTTCTCCGCCTTCATCCTTCAGATTCCCTCACCACAAATGATCAAATCTCACAATTACTGACTTCGTATTCGTTTTCAAAATGGGGAACGAATCTGCGTATGTCTTAATGCAAGCCACTTCTGTCGCGAAGAGGACACGTGGTGGGGGAAGCTGGCGTGGCCGTTAGCTGAGAGGCTGATAGTTTCTGTTTTTTTTGCAGCTACGTCTCTTTTCCGGGTTAGCATATAACTATTGGTTTACTTCAGAAAAACTCTATTTTACCGGGTTCCTCTTTGAACCGGCTAATTTCGGTTCGATTCAACAAATTGATGATTTTTCTTTTTTTTTTGGTTTAGAGGATTAAAACGACGCCGTGTCGAGTTCCCTTTCTGTTTCGGATTAGGGCAAAACTGACCCAAGGGGAAAAACACACAACAGCGGTTTCCTTCTCTCAAATCTCCCCCTAAGCTTGTTTGGTAGCAGAAGAGGAAGATGACATCGGATGATGCTAAAGCTGTGAAGAAAGAGGAGGCTGAGGAAGATAGCAAGAGCTTGGGTTCGTTGGTTAGAAAGAAGCCGTCCACAAACGCCAACAATGCTGGTTCGTCAGCTTCGAGGAAATCGAAGAAGGACGACAATGATGATGATGATGATGACAAACCCATCAAGTCATCTGTATCTGGGTCTCGCCCAAAGCCAGTAAAGAAAAAGGAGATTGATGAAGAAGAAGACGACGATGACAAGCCTCTTTCCAAGAGGAATTCATCTGCTGGCGTCTCAAAGGTTCGTTTTTTTTTATTTCTATTTTTCGTAATCGTTAGGATGGTGAGAGATTTGATGAAGCATTGTGTTGGTTTATAGGAGAAAGAGTTGAAGAAAAAGAAGATGGAGAAAGAGAAAGAAGAAGAGGCAAAGAAGAAGAAGAAGACGGGGAAGGAAGAAGGAGAAGTGAAGAAGAAGAGAGAGAAGAAAGTATATGATTTGCCTGGTCAGAAGAGAGACCAACCTGAGGAGGTGCTTTTTTTTTTGCACTGCTCTTTTTCTCTTGATTTGCAGATTTGTGGCTAATTCGTTTTTTGAAGAGCTTGCACGGTTGTTGTTTTTTTTTTGTAACTATGCAGAGAGATCCACTTAGGATTTTCTACGAGTCACTCCACAAGCAAGTTCCAACTAGCGAAATGGCTAAGATTTGGTGAGGCCTTTTTGTTCCTTTGTGTGCCTACATTGCTGTCAAACAACCTCATAATAGTTATGATGTTATGAGGAAATTCAAATGTATATTGTTTTGGAGTGAATCTGATTATTATGTTTTGAGTTGAAGATTTGTAGTATTCTGTTTTCCTTTGGGACTTGATATGCAAGCTTTTGTTAGTTTGTCGATTGTCTCTTTTGTGTGCTGACACTAGCATTAAAGCTCACATGTAATTTGAACGTCAAAAATGGACTCACATTGTTCATACGGAAAGCCGAGTACATTATTAGTTACATCTCTGAGGGTTGTTGTGTGGGTTCTGTTCATCATTTGCTTCAGATTGCTCTGCTTAATTGAAGACTCTTTTTTAATCTCAGGTTGATGGAGTCTGGGTTGCTTCCAGCTGCAGAGGCAAAGAAAGTTCTTGAGAAGAAGTTGCAAAAGAATGGAAAGTTCAGTTCTCCAACAAAATCTGCAGCTTCCACCCCAAGAACGGCTTCTTCTACCCCAAGAACCAGCTCCAAGTCAGTGACCGAGAAGAAGGAAGTAAAAAAACCAGCATCTGAAGCTGTGTCAGGCAAAAAGAAAGGAAATGATTCGAAACCAACCACGAAGAAGCGGAAGAAGGATTCTGATGATGAATCTGATGATGATGATTTCTTGGCTAGCAGAGTCTCTAATAAGAAGGCTAGAGCCAAGTAGTTGAAATTTTATAAAACTCATAAATCTCCTTCTGAGATTTGAATCTATCTAATTGTGTCTTTCATGGCTTGATTTGTAGAACCCCTCAAAATTGAATTCTCTAATAGCAATGGCAGAGTTTGTTTCTAATCTCTTTAACTAACTCATTCTTCAAGTTTTTTTTTCTTTCTCTTACACCATTGGTAACTCTAATTATTGTATTTCAGCCGTATTAGAAAGAAAATCATCTTTGATTATGAGTTGATTGTGTTCCTTTGTACACTTATAAACTCTTACTACAAGAGTTGTTGATGACGACCTTTTATTAAAATGATTTCAACAAATCTGAAGTTGAAGTTGGTCGATTAATGAAACTTTTTAAGAGGTGATAATCTTTTTCCTCTTCACACACTGAAACCAAGAAGTAGCTTGAGGTGAGATCTTTCATAGTTTTCCTGCACCCTTTTTGCAGTGGTATATATTAACTCTACAAAGAGACGACAAGACGTAAGCATCGGAATCAGAATTCACATGTGAAAAGCTCTTACTTACCTACCAGCTTTATAGTCTTTCAAGACCTTGATAACCTCTTAAATTTTTGCAGGTTACCATGAAATGTTCTTCCAAAGAATCTATGGTTTGAAATTTTTCTTAAACCCCCTCTAGTATCTAAATAAATAAACAAAACTTTTATTTTTCTTTAATGGGTCAGGAATGTGGATAAGTGGATAACTAAACAAGCCCATTAACTATAAACGATGTCGTACGGTATGCGTAAATAAACCCTAGGCGTGTTGCTTCTTCACCATCATCCTTTAAAAGGCCACCTAGTCTCCATAAACATCATCGTCGGTTTTAAACTCGTTCCTCTCGTCTCTCTCCCTTTTTTTTTCCTCGTAGCTTTGATTTTGTTTTATGTTGCAAAAGAAAATTGATTAAGTTTTTTTTTTTTTTGCTTGGAATGTGAGGGAAGTAGAATATTCAAATGATGAGATTTGATCTAAAATTCTCACGACGGTCGTCTGAGACTATGTGTCGATTGATGTACCGATCGCTTTTCTCTGATGAATAGAATATTTTCTTCATTACCAAATCTCTATTTCGATTAAAGCCCTAACTGATTTCGTATTTTAGAAATTCTCTTCTGTGCAAAAGAGATTAATCGCATTCGTATTTTTTATTATCTTTGATTAATACCATAAACGAGTCTCAATTATGTTGATAATCTCATGTAGTTAAAAAGAAACTGAGTAGTTATGTCTGAAGCATTAACGAATAACTATTGATAAGACTTTTAAACGTCTACTTTAGGAATGTATTCTTGATTTAACAATGTAGAATGCAATTATGATTTATCCTGTAACTATTTTAATGTTTTCAACTTCTTTATAGAGGTACAGTGAGTGGTGAAGAAGGCTTGTATAAGCTAAACAAGAGTGGATTGGGAAACAGACCAAGACTTTCAACATGGGGAAACTGCTTTGTTCTTTTTTGTGATCGGTAGAAATAGGCAGTTGATTTGTTTTCACCTTTGTTGAGCATAGCTAAGCATGTGTTGTAGATTTTTATTCAACCTCTCATTTGATTCTCTAGTCCCTTGTTGGTCCATTGTTCCATTGTTATGAAACAAATCTTGTAATTTCAAGTAATATTCTCTCTCGCTACAATCAACTGCGTGTGTTTTGCACGTGCCAGAAGTACCCTGTGTCAATTTATTAATGTATGTTTGAATTTAAGGATCTTTTGTGTAACAAAGAAATTGGATGTTCTGCGGTTTGATCTATATAATATTTGCTCCAAAGAAAGTTATTCCAAGAAGAAAGTATAACGAAGATACTCTCTCCTTCAAAACCTCATAAACCGGAAAACACGCACAAATGTTTTGTAACGCTTCTCTCATCTCCCTCCTGATTTCTCCCAAATTCATTTCATTACCTCGGCCCCCAATGGCCACTACTTTGAGTGCTGCTGTTGCTATTCTCACTACAGGGTTATGATAGAGTCTATAGATACTCTGCATTTATGGTTTGCTAAAATTCTTATGGTTCTTGTAACATGTTCAGTTAAGTTTCGAACTTTGGATATGTTTTACTCTGAATTTACTTCTTTTTTTTTCTTTCATATGTTCCAAATCTCAAACTCTTTGGAAGATCAATGTACTTAGTTTTGCCTGGTATTTAACTGGATCTTGATTAGGTCTCTCTGTTATTTGCTGTGTTCTTAAGGGTGCTTTTTACATTTAACTACAAAAGCAACAATGTTGTGACAGGAAAATTAGTGCTGACATTAGCTGCTAATGACAACCTAATGATCATAACACTCCATTGCATGATCAAAGGTAATTTTAATAACTTTGTGATGGTTGTGTGATGAGTTTAGGTATTGACTGGTTTGATTATAAGAAGCAGTTGAAGAAGTCAGAGGAATGGATCGATGAAGTGTACAGTGGAAGAACAAGTTTCTGTAATCTGAACATAACTTATGAACTTTCTCAGTTGACAGTCATCTGTTTATTTTGGTAGATAACAAATCCTCTGGCTATGGGATAAGACTAATGTTCAATCTTTGACATTATCAAACTGTTATATAAATCCACGCATCTTTTTAAGCCTACCTTATTTACCATTTGAAAGGCCCACAAAATTTAGTTAGATTTAGAGGGAAAAAATCAAAAAGAAATGTCAGAAGTGGGATTTGAACCCACGCCCTCTTTCGAAGACCAGAACTTGAGTCTGGCGCCTTAGACCACTCGGCCATCCTGACATATTTGATTTAAAGGTATCTATCATTTAGATAATAAGACAGAACAACTTATTTTCTGCATTTGCTAATATAGTATCGAGAGTGACCAATGATGATACAAGTATTATCTATGGAAGTATCAACTACCCTTGAAGTTATGCTAAAATGCAGAAGTGGGATTTGAAGCTTTCAAAAAATTGTTGACTACTCCCTACATTGGCTTCATTGCAAGTAAAATTAAAGTGGATAAGTTAATCTTTCGAAAGAGGCTTGTGGTTATGCCCCCCTTGCTCAATGTTTATAACAGCAATAAAACTGAAACCAAATATAATTGCACAAAAAGCTTAACAATTGCATAATACAAGATCAGCCAAAGATCAAAACCACAAAAAGAGATGAGCATTCAAGGGATTTTCTTCTTCTTCTGCGTCTTTGTCTCCACGTTGTCAGAAGTTTCACAAATCTTTTTCCAGGAACGATAAGAAATGAGTAAAGGTATCAAGACCCACCATCCATTAGCTCCAACGTAGTAGGAGTAATAGTAGAAAGAGTTTGTGGCAAAGTTGTCTCCTTCCAAGAAAGCAGTAATGAAATAGACGAGACATCCGTAGAGCTGGCCAAGCGAAACCGCAAGCTGAAGCACGTAACTGTACGACTTCCCCTTAGCAATAGCATATCTTTTCATCATCCAACCAAAAAGTCAACAACTACTTTTAGTTAGTTTGAAGAAGTGTTGACAAACATGTTAGCTTGAATAGAGAGAGAGAGAGACTAACACAGCAAGAAGAGAAGCAGGGCCTTCTATAACAGCGGTGATCCCTTCAACAGCTATAACAGCAGAATCTCTGCCTGCGTATCTAGAATCACCTTTGCTGTATTCTTTCCCTGTCCAATATAAATATAAGTCAACATAGAAGAATATGGTGTTCTCGGACAAGAACAAGAAGAGTATGTATACTTACAGACTTCAGCGAGATAATAAGAAGTGTTATCCTTGAAAAACTCGGGGGAGAAAACGAAATAGCCTTCAAGAACCATGTGAGTGAGACCGGTGAATGCCCACCAGCACATTAGCAATTTGTCAAGCTGCGAGTTCTTTCTCCCTATCACGAATCACAAGAATAGAAGAATATGCAATTTCTCTGATTAGTCATTACTCTGATCTGCTCAATTTAGAGAACAAATGTAGAGGAGGGAATTGGATTTTACCAAAGAGAAACCAGACTAAGGTGACGACGAAGAGGGAAGAACCGAGGTAGACAGAGAGGATGGATGACATGGACATGGAGATGGGTACGTATCCCGGCAGTTTCAGATCTCTCGGAACGTAAGGATGCGCCGCTTCCTCCATTGCTGTCACTTGTGAGAAGATGTGTCTCTGCTCAACGACAATATCTACTTTATATGTGAATTGTGGGGATTTATAGATATGAGAGAGTCCCTCTTGAGAGTCGTTTTCCACTCTTTAGAACATAAAGTTTGACTCTTTTTCTGGGATCAACAAACAAGTTAGATTTGATTTATTATTATTCTGTAACCGATAAGGTGAAATAAATAGGCACGGCACATTGAACCCAGCAAAAAGTTATTGGAAACGAAAGATAAATGTGTTAGGAGGATGGGATCGGATAGGATCGGGTTAGGTGACGGATTTGGCACTTTGATTGATTGGCTGTTTGAATCTGTCAGCATTGCCTGGCCAATTTAAAGAGAATTAGCATTTTGGATTAGTTCAGAGAAGTAAAACATAAGCTGTAACATAGACGAGCAAAAGGAGCTGAAGATAAAGAGCTTATTTTGGGCTTTTGGCCCATTGTATTTGTGCGGCAAAAAGTACATTCCTTCATAAAATTTCTTTCTGGTGACTTCTTTTATCTCCGCCGCCGAGAACCGTAATCATATCTCTCACTCTTCACCGTTCCGAACCCTAAAATCCTTCATCTCTCACTCACCTCTCGGTAAATTTCTCCTCTCTGCTCACGAACTTTGTCACTTCAGCAAGGTTTCGCCGCATGTCCTTTGTTTCCTGATACTCGTTTTATTTTATTCTTAACTTGGTGCTGCTCAGTTTTGTTCTGTTAAAGTTTTTTGGGTTTGATTGTGTTTCTGTACAGTCTTTTAGGTTTGTTAGTCTCTACCTCGTGCTTAAAATAGTATCGTAGCCTTTCCTTCTCCTGTAGAATTCATTGTTACCCCCCCTCGAGTTCTGCTCCCATAAACTCTGGTTTCTGTAACCGCATTTTTAGCACGAGATGAGTTATGTTTTGCTTGTTTTTTCAGGCGAAAAGCTTGTCGTAATGCAGAAATCTCGGGAGAGCAGTTTCTTGTTCTGTGATATGTGTTCAACGATGCTGGTTTTGAAATCAAGCAAGTATGCGGAGTGTCCACTATGCAAAACAACGCGAAATGCTCAAGGTATTTACATTAACTCTTTTTGGATTGTTCAACCGTATCTAATTAAGCTTGATTATGCTTTTAAAACGTCATTTATTTCAGAAATCATTGGCAAGGATATAGCTTACGTAGTTTCTGATGAGGTATGTCTTGTCCCTTTGTTCAGCAACGTGGATTCTTATCTGCTTAGTTCTGGCTGCGTCTTATATGTGTTATTCTCAAGATGTGTGTAAATCAATCGCATTTTGTTTCTGTTTTACTGAGTAGCAAAGAGTTCGCTCTTGATTTATTGTTATTACTTAGTAGACAATGAACACATAAAAAAATTGGACACTGCTTTTGTTATTAACATTGCATCATATGCAGTCTAAACGCGTTTCTTGAGTGTTTTCTTTCTCTCATCTTTTGGGAGTAATAGAGCTGGAATCCAACTAATGACCTTTGGCTTTTTGTAGGATATCAGAAGAGAACTTGGAATATCTCTCTTTGGTGAAAAAACTCAGGAAGATACTGAGCTACCAAAGGTTTATAAAATAAGATTTACTTATTCAAAAAACATAGTATGCTTTTCTTTTCAGGCTCTGACTGACCTTTGATTTTTGATGATTCTCTTTGCAGATCAAAAAGGCGTGCGAGAAATGCCAGCACCCTGAGCTTGTATACACAACCAGACAGGTAAGTCTTAAGCTTTTCAAGTTATCGTCTTCTCTTTCATGTCAAAGAATGTATTCATCTTGAGTTTTTTTTTTTTTTTTTGGCAGACAAGATCAGCAGACGAAGGACAAACAACGTATTATACTTGCCCCAATTGTGGACATAGATTCACAGAAGGTTGAGATTACTACAATCTCCAGCATGAGATTTAGTTCACATATAATGCCAGTTTTGTGTTCTTACGTTTATGTTACGAACTCAATGTTCTATGTCATGATCAAAACCTTATGTACTATTAACTCTTACATTTATGGTACGAGCTCAGTAGTCAATGTCGTAATTTAAACTTTATGTTAATCTAACATGAAATTTTGTATGTAATCATCAAACTTTTTCTTATTAATATTTGGAATAAAATCATAGAGAGGGAAACAAAATAAAATAAAACACATTCCCGGCAAGGGGATACTTTGTGCCAAGAGAGCCTTTTAAAAAAATTACGGCTTAGCAAATCACACAAAAGGAGAGAGCTCTATCACTTTAAAAATATGATAGACACAAGCCCATAAAAGCCCATGGGCTTATTTTATTAGTAAATATCATCACGTTTACGTAGCAGTAGCACCACCTTTCACCGGAGCTGTAAAACTCGCCGGATGTTATCGGTGGCTACGTCAGTTTTGCCTGCAGATTCTGCGTTGCAACTAAGCTTCGGTTTGATCGAAAACTTGGGCATGGGCAAACTACTCGGCGGAGGAGATAGCAGCAAGATTGCTGGACCGGGATAACCATCAAATCCTTTAGGGAAATCACGCGGGTGGTTAGTCCAGACCGGAACCGAACCGGTTCGAGTCAATCTCGGTACAGAATCAACGTTGCCTACTTTCTTCTGCTGTGTTTCAGACGTTGCTCTTGTCTGAGCGCAAGGAAGAGCAGAGGTGTTCACACGTGGGCGAGAACTGTTGACACGTTGCAGAGGAAGAGTTGAGCTGTTGACACGTGGAAGAGGAAGAAGAGGAGGCTGCGGGTAGTTAGCAGGCGGCGGAGGATATGCCGGCGAAGATCCCCAAGACGGTGCCAAACATCCTCCGGATCTCGCGAGAGAACCACGAGAACTCCTTCTTCTAGGGTTCTTGAATGGCCTCATACCAGAAACATGCTTACCCGGTGACGAACGTTGCACTGATATTGTTTCCATGATTCAAGTTTTTGAAAAAATTCTTTGATATTGTTTCAAGAAAAGATCGTATAATATGAAGAAGATACTGAACAATTATAAAAACAGATGTATTCGTTTTAGTGGCGACGATCTACCAAATAATACGATCGAAAGCCCTATAAGTTGATAAACTTCCAATGTTTTACAAAAAAAGCGATAAAACGATGGTTTTCTAAAACATGTGTAAATATTCAAGCTTCCAGAACAAGATCCAAAGGATCGTTTGTTTAGATATACTCTCTCTCTCTCTCTAAAGAACCCTAACCTCGAGAGGACAGATGTTGCTTGTCACTGGCCCAGCTGTTTTCTTTTTATAGTGGAAACCACCAATAATAATGCGTATTTTTTAATCTTAATGTTTTTTAAGTTTTTATTTGTTTTTACACAGAAATGTCGCAGCATATAGCTTCAAGTTTACATTCCAATTTCCAATTGCGCAATGCAGTACAACTCCCGAGAAGCCCTCTAGGACGGTCACCGCCGATTGAATCCAAACCGTTGGATCATGAAATAAGTATTACAATAGCCGTTTAGAGAATCTGAGCCGTCTAACACGGGATCTGTTTTTAGGTCGATCTTGACCATACACGTCGGTATCATCCCTGGCTTTCTTCCTTGGTGACCTCATGTGGAAGGAAAGCATGGGTCCCTGTAAATTCATCACCGTAGATCTTGGTTACGTGGCATTACACTGGCCATTCATCGTTGTGGTGAGGCTTTCCCTGAATAGGATTGGTCGGTCTTCATGCATCGTTTGCATGTGCCTGCCATAAAAAGAATACCAAGGAAGAAGATATTGAATAGTAGTTGTTTTCTATGGTGGACATTATAATATAGAAAGCATCAAGGATATCACTACGATATTGTCTATTGCGTAAAGATCAACTTTAAAAATATTTAACGTAAAATAAAATGCAGATGATAGGGTATAATGCTACCATTTGAACGATTAAGCCTAGCTAGAAATCGAATAAACTATTTAATAACACTACGTACAGCAAATCAAAACATTTGTCATTTTCCTAATGTACCATCTTAGCGACTGAGCCAATCGGCACTCTGGAATCTTTAACGGGATGGGGTTGAGTTTTTGTGTACATAAAATAGACAATTAATTCACAGCTGACGGCTAACATTACAAAACTAAATAGTATTGTACTCAGCATTTAACCAACTATAATTGTTTATTAGCTGAAAATGCATCATTAGTATCCCGCTGCAGAACTAGTTGTGATTTGTATACGTTTACAAAGTATAATGAAAATCAAATAAAAATGATCTTCCACAATCTTCAAAGAGTCATATGAACTTTTGTCCATACTTCTTGCGATTATCAGAAAGAATCAATATACTTTTGCATTTTCATAAAACGTAATGCTTTAACTCAGACACGCAAATTTCTAAATACCAAAACATCATTCTATATAACTGATTTATATATAACTGCAAATGGAATCATGGAAATCCGTATCATGTCGATGTGCTTTGGAACACCAACGAACAATATATATTGTAAATCGCATGCTATATTTATGTGTATATAATAACTATATACATATATCATATGAAGTGTGGATGCTTGATTGTCATTTATTCTATAGATACTTTGGATGATGACAGCTTTTCTTTTTTACTTGTTTGGGATTATCATGGTTAGGTGTGGTTACCCTTTTCTTTTCATCCTTTCGTCTCACATTTAATATTTAATACAATACACCGTGTTTGGTAGAACTTTGGTTCTATTGGTTGACTTCCCATTTTCAACCAAAGAAATCAAAATCTAACACAAGTTGCATGCATCATAAGTCCAACCTATACCGTTTTGATATATGTATATACAAGATGCATATTACATATCATATCATCATATGTTTTTATTTTCTAAGATCAAGTCCCCGACCCACCTTTAATCAATAAACATATCTCATGTTATCAAATAGCCTTTTGAAGTGAGGTTGAACCCCAAGTTCGAATAAATTAAATTTGCTCCTCTACCCTATGCTTCACAAAAAAGTTTTTGGTTTCCCCCACATGTACATAGCTGCTAGTTAGGGTTTAATTATGTGGAGTTACCACGAGGGTGCATTGCTACTTTGGAGTCGCCTTGCGTGGTCCACTAGGATTGTTATTTACTTTGTGCACCGACCATATCTAAGGCCACGTACTTCACTTTGTATGCTCCAATACCCTAGTTTTGTTTTTGGATCTACATTTCTTTATGATAACTCACTTTAAAATATTTAAGATAATATATAATATATAATATATATATATATATATATATTCTAATTCTACTATTTGTCCCATCCAAAACTTTAGCTTTTAAAAGGAGTTCCTTCATCGATCTCTCAATGAAGAGAAGATCAAGGAAAATATGTATAATATAGAGAAGATCAAGAAAAAATATGTATGTATAACTACACAAGATGCATATTACATATCATCTTTCAACGAAGAGAATATCAAGGAAAAAAAAAAGCCTTTAGTCTAAAAAAGGTTAATTCATTCCCAACGGTTATTCTATATGTGATTTTACTTGTGAATAATTAAAGTATCGTTCTGTAATCCAACTGATATGGATGTAACCTATAAGATCGTTTCTTACTCCCTCTTGGATATTTACAATAATAAATATGGTGTATCAATTTGAGAGTTTGTCAGCAGCGAGGCACGTAACATCCCCTATATATTATTTTAGAAGCACTCTAAACAAATAACCTTCACTTCATGTGTGATTTACATGAGTGCCATTTACACTTGTCAACTCCACAATGACTCTCAACCCCTATATTTAAAAACCCTTAGTTAACTAGCCTAATTACATCAATTGCCATTGGTAAGTAGTTTATATAGCCTAACATAATTATATAGTTTTTGACTACATTAAAGCGAGCTTCATAATATGGACGAACTTCATATTCTCTAGGATTACGAACGTATGAAAATATTTTCAAGACCTCACTAAACATGAACGTAGACTATAAATATATTTTGTTTATATTATATATTCCATTCATCGTAGACTATATTCCATTCATCATAGACTATATATATATATATTGTTTATATTATGTATTCCTTTCATGTATTTGAATTGCATCACTTTAATCTAAATTGCTATATGATTGTATATATTACTATGCTGGTTCTACATTATATTTTAACGACATGTTCAAATTGATTAGTTTGTAAAGCGTTTATGTTGTTTAAATTTGAAAAATTTTGTTAAAAGAAGTTTAATCAAAATATGTGATTTTGATAGTAGCCTAATTACATTTCTTTTCATTTAGTTAATCAAAATATGTAGAGTAAAGTATATCAAATTACGTAGAGTATATCAAATTTTAATTACATATCAAAATCGTAGAATTGAGTATATCTTGTAAAATTTAATGCAGTTGGTCAAAAATAATATAGCGGTATTATGGCATTGCTTGCCTTAATTATGCCTTTGATACCGTTAATTAAAATTTAATACATCAATTTCGATTAATTTATCACCGTGATTTGGAGGCTTTTAAGGTATTAGAGTATATCAAATTTCAATCACACATGATGTGATTTGTAATCAGGATTAAATTCTAAATAACACATTATTGACTAATTTTAATAATCTTAATCACTTTAATCTAAATTGCGATATGATTGTATTAAATTACTATGCTGGTTCTACATTATATTTTAACGACATGTTCAAATTGATTAGTTTGTAGCGTTACGTTTTTAAATTGAAATAAATTTAATATGAAAAGAAGTTTAATCAAAATATAAAAATCATATATAAAATCAAAATATGTAGAGCAGAGTATTTTATATGTCATTTTGATATTTTGATTAAACTACTGATTCATTTAGTTAATCAAAATGAGTAGAATTTAGTATATCTGCAAAATTTAATGCAGTTGGTTAAAAATAATTTAGCCTGTATTATGGCATTGCTTGCCTTAATTATGCCTTTGATACCGTAAATTAAAATTTAATACATCAATTTCGATTAACATTCTCCGTGATTTGCAGGTTTTTAATTCTATTCTCTTTAAATTTATCACACATTAGGAATCTATATACGGTTATGCCTATAATTTGTATTTATTCTTTATATTTACACTCTTTTTAAGGTATTAGAGATTCAATGTCCTCAATAACTCTCATTAATGATTTGCTGAAAGAGATTAATTTGCGATCCCCTTCAGATTATTTGAGGAGCACTCTTAAAATAAACCTTTCTCTCATGTGTTATTATCAAATTTTCCATTACTTAGGTGTCATCATGAGAGTCTTCCTCATACATTTTAGTGAATAATCCTTCTTTTACTAGATTTAATTACTTATAGTGCCATTGGTCATTGACTTGCATATTATTATATACTATAATTGTTTCAACGGATTATACATATGTCACTTATATTTAATGCGATATTTAACATTGTTTTGTTGCATTATCGTAATGTGATTCTCATTCTTGCATGGTATCTCATATTATCGAAATGAGATATTACGAGATGCATTTTAATTGTTTGACTAATAATGTAAACTATAAAATACTCATGTATATAAAAAATAAAAAGTGGCGACCGTATTGAAATCAAAGAGTGATAAACTATATTGTAAACTATAATACTCATGTATATAAAAGTGGTCGATAGTATAGAAACTAAACTCCCATATTTGAATAATCTTATTAAACTATACAAAAGTGGTCGACCGTATAGAAACTAAACTCCCATTATACATAAAATCATCATCACACTTATTAAACTATATACTAATGTATATAAAATTTAAAAGTGGTCAACCGTATTATGGCATTGCACGGGGTGACCCTTATTGAAAAATCCTTATTGAAAAATCATTGTATGTATATATGGCATTACTTCCCTTTATATATTCGCATAATATTAATCAAAGAATTATTATAAGAAAGTTTTGACTCATATTCGTATGGAAATTAGAACAATTTGTGGTACATCAAATCATGACTAATTCCATTTAATTATTTAGCTTCGACCAAGACTCTAAAATCAAGGAATCATACAATTATTCAATCTGATTATATTCGATAGATATTTGAATTTACACAATGTTAATATTGTTTCCTCAATGTTGATTTCTTAATTATATTACTTTCCATAATTTAAAATGTTTTAGCTAAAAGTTAGGGATTTACACGGTTTTATTTATGCGGATAAAATCATTGACTCTCTAATTTTCATAAGCAAAACCCTATAAGTGATCTATATATATCAAGGGACGGAAATTACGACATTACAGCCTACCATTTCTCTGTATCAAAAGAAAGTATCATGGATTTCATCTCGATTTGAAGCCAAAAAATCTATGTGGAAAATCAAGGTGAAAGTTATCATTGAGTATGTAGTTTTGTGTTATGTGATTTTAAATATCAATCCAAAGAAGTCTATGTGAAAAATTAAGGTGATAGACTTCTAAATAGTTCTTGGAAACAATGTCACACCAATTGTGGTTTTATTAGTTTTTTTTGTGTTTCTTTATAATTTGTTTTATCTAGCATTTTATTATCTTATTGCCTATGTTTCCTTTTATTTTATATTCATATTTTATACTATGAAAACAATAATTCTATTACTTATGTTTTGTTTTATCTTAAATTCAGAATAAATTTATATAACTCTAAACTTACTCTTATAGATTTATTTCCATACAATATACTAAAATTACACCAATAAATAAATCTATATAGTTTAAAATTTATAACCTCTTATAGTTCATCACTCCGCGCATGGCGCGGGTTACCACCTAGTTTTTCTTGTAAATTTCGAACATTCTATGGACATAAGTAAGTTACATAACGTATTAACATTAGTTTAAGCTGCTGATGTACGTATAACAAGAAAAAAAAACTAAAGAGAAATTTGGCTATAGGTTATGAGTGTCTGATACATCTAATTGTCAATTTCATATATTAAAGAGATATTGTTCTTTACATCAAATACCAAAATAACATTTTCTATGATCCATTTTAGTTGAGACGATAATAGTTTTTAGTGGGAAGGCTTGTGTACTTCGGTATTCGGGGCATATATATGTTAAGGATTATACATAGAGATGTCTTTGTTCACGAAAAAACACGTTTTCGGCTTTGAAATCCAAACTATTATTTGCTCAGCAATTTTTGCCGTTAGTTCATATGACTTGATTTTGAGAAAATGGGCTTAAATATACATAGTGGACCTCATGGAAATTACTGGGTCACTGGTTTTGGTCTTTAACAAACGTACACTAAACATTCTGATTTATATTGTAACATATAAGAAAACGGATAGAGCGATCACGTTTAAGTTTTGCAGATCATCTTTTCATTTATGATTTACATACTTCTTCTGGTATGAATAAAATGATTATTATAATATTAAAATTACAATTTAAATAAAATTGAATAGTTTCCAAAAAATAATAATTGAATTAGAGTTAGTTGTGAATGAAAGTGGTTAGTGTTTGGTAAATAGTTGGTATGAGGGGCATGTACTAAGCTTAACGTCTCTGGTATAATGATTTGGTTAGCTAATATCTTCCCGGCTTTCTCTTCTATGTTTTCTTTGTTTAGTCCCGCAATTCCTCCTTCTAAGAGCAACATTATTGGTAGGACTAATTTAGGCCTGGGCATTTTAACCTGGACCCGAAAACCCGACCCGGAACCGACCCGAAAATATCCGACCCGGAACCGAACCGAAAATTTACAAGTACCTATTGGGTCCAAAAATTTTCTACCCGAATGGACCCGGACCCGAAAAGAACCGACCCGAATAGACCGGACCGAAAAGACCGACCGAATAGACCCGACCCGAATAGACCCGATTCAGACCCGACTTTAAAACTTTAAAATATCTTTTATTAACAATCTTTGTCACTATTTTGTAACATTTATAAGTAACATGAAGTTTGAAATGTAAAATATAGAATTAAAATGTTATATTTTAACTATTAATAGTTTATTTTAAGTTATTTTGTAAAATTTTAGATATATCGATAAATTTTAACTAAATTTGATGGAATTTGAATATTTTATTTCCTTTTATATCCTAAATACCCGAACCCGACCCGAACCGACCGGACCGACCGAATCCGAAAATTACGGGTATTACCCAAACCGACCCGGACCCGACAAGACCCGACCCGGAACCGACCCGAAAAATTATGGGTACCTAAATGGGTCTAAATTTCCAGGACCCGAAAGACCCGGACCCGACAAGACCCGACCCGAACCCGACCCGAAGACCCGGATGCCCAGGCCTAGACTAATTTGTGAGTTCTTAGCTTATTTTATTACTATTTTTATGTTAAGGACAAAATTAAGGACAATCCCAAAAATATAGATTATTGGTAGGACTAATTTGTGAGTCCTTAGCTTATTTTATCACTCAATGAAGTCAAAGAACAGCTTGCAAAATGACTCAGATACTCTAACAAGAAATCATCAATACATTTACGAACCAGTGATTTAAAAGAACTAAGAACAAGCAAGCTACAGAACAAGCAAGCTACATAACTAAGAGACCATCAATACGAACTAGTAACAGAGCACAAGCAAGCTACAGAACAGAAACATGATGAACACGAGACAAGATACAACAATATATCTTGTGCTCAGAACTGAAAGCATATGTTCCAACTTACAAGTTCTCAGAACATATTTCCATGCGTTTGAGATAGTGGCTTAAGTAATCATGAAGACTAGTGTCAATATAACATCAGTAGAAGACACAAAAGGCAGTGATGACGAACCTTTGAAAAGTTCTCGACAATCTCTTTAAGATCAATACTAGGAAACTGAAGTATCAAGTTCACAAGATTGGCCTTCTGCGCATACAACATCAGCTGCTTCTCATCAAGCTCAGACATATCTACCAAATAAAAGTTAAAGAAGACGAAACAAGTTACACAATTATAAGTAATAAAACTAAACAACAATATAGAAAGGATACGGGACACCAAAGCCTCCAGCAAACTGTAATCATCTGTTGTCGTGATCGGTATGACCTGGATGCACAAGTCAGACAAACAAAGCTTTAAGACATAACACAAGCATATCATCAAATTCACTTTTAATTTCAAAACCAACCAGTGATGGAGTAGATACAAGAAATCCAGCACAAGGGCAGCAAATTTAAGGAGAATAAACAGCAAAACCTAAGAAGAGATATCATCAAAGATCAAATCTTTATGGACAAACAATCAAACCCGGAAACTTAAATTCCATTAAAACTGAAAACCCAATTCAATCAAGCGTGGTAAGAAGAGTCATCAGAGTTAATCGTAATTGGAAGAAGTAGGACAAGACCAAGAACAGTAAGCAGAGAAATCTAAAAGGGAGAGAAGAAGAGTCATCAGACTTATCGCCACCATTAAACCACCAACCATCGTCTCCGCCGGAGCCGTTTCCGTTATTATTATTGCCGATATCTCCAGAAGGAAAGCAGTTTTTCGCTCTTAACGATTGATTAGTAAAACTCTCATTAGCACGCTCTCATTAGCAGTGACGACTAATCGAGGGAACTGGGGAGGGAAGCGGTGGTGGCCGGAGTGATTGCCGTGGTAGAACCGGGAGAAGATGAGTTTGATTTGGATACCGACTTCGACGCGTAATCACAAGATGCCAGGTGACACGTAAGGACCATCACGAAAACTTCTTAGTTAAGGGACGTCCTTATTGTTATTGGCTATTTTCTATTTAATTAAATGTGTTTAATTGCTAAGATATCAGGCTAAGGACGCCGATAATCTTACTCTAATCTCTCTGACTCGTTGGTGACCAAAAAAAAAAAAAATTTCTCTGACTCGTTTTCTCTAATAGCTTTGAAAAAAATGTAATCTCTATGTTTTTCTTATAACTTTACCATATGTTTTTAGCACTTGCAAATGAAATATATTTTCACACAAGCATACAATCAGTTCAAATATTGTAATAAAAAAAGTGAGTGGTTAACGGGGAAATATTCTGAAATGTCATTGGATAATTTGTATTATATTCAAAATTAATTTTGATTAAAATATAATTATACTCGAATGTTCATAGTTAAAAGCCAATGGACATCATTCTCTAAACTATAATCCTTATTGTCGAAATAAAACTTTTTTTGTTAGCAAATCGGAGTATAGACTTTATGTGACATAAGATGCTATTTTTTCTTTATAGAAATTGTACTTTGAAAAAGCTAAAACTAACACATGATGCGCAATTGGATACTAATTACACTTAGGGATACTATATGATTCATCAAATGTAATAACGAAGCTAGCGACTGTCTGGTGTGATTATGGTTAGGTGACGGGGCATTCAGTGACGTGGTGGATCGTTATTGGTTAGTTTAGCTAGAGTTGGGCACGTCCCTTTGGACTCGTATATGTTTCGTAATCCGAAGTGGACCTAGTGAACATAAAAAGAAAGCTTATGATTTGATATCGTGCCGAAACACTAACTGACTCGTTCTTGATGAGATTAGCCAAAATCCAATGATTATAGTTTATGGATTTCATCATTCTTGCCTCTCTATCTCTTACTATGCTATAAAGTCTATTGTATGTCATTTTGTATGGTTTTTAATTTGGCTATACTATAAACTATCTCGTAGATAATTTGATAAATCAACGTTCGAAATAAAAGATACACACAAAAGACCTGCATTGCATATATATAAAAAACGAAAATTTAAAAGAAGCTGAAAATTCAATAAATACAGCGTGGGTAGTAAATACATTCTGAAACGAACAGATGACAATACAAACATTCATGATGACATTTTGTATTTTCCATGTTTTGATAAAACATAGTATATATAGATCCTTATTCAAAATTCATACCCTTGACAATTAAAAAAAAAGATGACAAAAAAAAAGAAAAAGAGATTTTCAATTTGAAAATAAATAAAACTATGTGGTGATGATAAATAAAGTAAGAATTTTAAAATATGATACGGGGATGAGTGTATATGATAAGAATGTGTGTAGCTGTCACATTAGTTCTAGACTAGTAATTGTATATATACATTCTGTCTTTAGGTGTCAATCAATCCCGCCAAAATAAGCATCTTCTTCCTCATCGATTTCGCCTTTTGAATGTTGTCCCGTTCTCTGCAATTTTTGGGAACTTCTTTCTCAGATTCACAAGCTTGCAAGATCGATTTAGGCTTTTGGTTATTAAGGAATGTCGAGGATTTGAGAAAGAAGCATGAGAAGGGATTTTCTTTTTGATCCGGCCAAGGAAGAGAGGAGATGAGCGCATTAAGGTTCATAAAGTGTGTTACGGTCGGAAAACCTGCATGCTCATTTCTTACACCAGCAACACTTTCCCTACTGTAATTAATTCCTTTTTATTAATTAATGATCTGTGGGAGCTTATTGGGAAATTGATTTAGTATATTTACAATCTTATATTCAATATATGTTCGATTTTTCTTTTGCAGGACTATGTGCCAACTGTTTTCGACAACTTCAGTGCTAATGTGGTTGTAGTCTTGTAGATGGGAACACCGTCAATCTTGGATTGTGGGACACACAGCTGGTTAATAATCATCTTTCTTCTTAATTAAACTGGGAGCTTTCTTTTGTTTGTTTTCGGTCTTGACTTTTGTTTTGTGTGGTTTTGAAAACAGGTCAAGAAGACTAGAACAGGTTATGAGAATATTATTACGGAGATAAAGATGAAAGATTATAGATAAGCACATAATATATGATAAGTACTAGTTAATATAGGAGTCCTTATCCTAATGTACTTGAGTCCTTTAGAGTCGTATATATACACTTGTAATGCTACGATGATCAATACACAAGTCACATATTCTTTTATACTACTTCCTGTTTCTACATGGTAACAGAGCAACTTTTCTGATACCTAGTTCGTTTTTTTCTCTCTGCGTCAATGTCTGACGGGAAAGATATTGCTGAGTCTTCGGTGAAGACAACTGAACAGAGTAAAGAAGTCACGCCTTACTCTCTTTTTGCATCTGATAATCCGGGTGCTCTTATAACGTCGGTGACGTTGTCTGGTGATAACTATAATGAATGGTCAACTGAGATGCTTAATGCTCTTCGTGCCAAACGCAAGATAGGCTTTCTCGATGGAACAATTCCTAAACCTAACGCTGATGACCCTAAACTTGAGCTATGGCTTTCGGTAAATTCTATGATTGTTGGTTGGATACGTTCGTCCATCGATTCTCGCCTTCGTTCTACTGTTACTTTTATCTCAGACTCTCACAAACTCTGGGAAAATATAAAGAAACTTTCTCGGTGGGAAACAAAGTTCGCGTACATCATATTAAAGAACGTCTAGCAAATTGCCGTCAAGATGGTCAGACTGTCCTAGAGTACTTTGGACGATTATCATCTATGTGGGAGGAGTTAGACACGTATCAATCAATTCCAATTTGCTCCTGTGGAGCAGCTGATAAATTCGAGAAACAAAGAGAGGAAGAAAAGGTGCATCAGTTTGTCATGGGTCTTGATGAATCACGTTATGGAGGTCTCTGTACTGCGATCATCTCTGAAGATAGTACAATGGACATTGGAGAAATTTATTCTAAAGTCGTTAGAGAAGAACAACGTCTAAATTCATCAAGAGATCGCGAACAACAACAGAGTGCAGTTGGGTTCGTAACCAAGAAAGAGTCAACTCCTGATCCAGTTTCAACTATCAAACCGGATTCCAACAGACCACGTTCGATACAGTGTGCTCATTGTGGTCGTACTGGACATGATAAAGCTAACTGCTGGCAGCTGATTGGCTTCCCTGACTGGTGGGAGGAACGAGGCTCTCCTTCAAACAGAGGAGGACGTGGTTCAAACAGAGGAGGACGCGGCGGTCGCGGTTCAACTCGTCACAACAGTCCCGTACCTCTAGCGCCAAGGCTCACGCCACATCATCAAACTCCTCCAACTTCCCTGAATTCACTAACGAACAGTGGAAGGCTCTCTCTCAGATGCTTCAAGAAAGGTCTAGCAAGAACTCAGATAAAATTTCTGGTAAGCTTAATCATGGTGATCTCATACTCGATACGGGAGCTTCTCACCATATGACAGGAGATCTGTCGGTTTTGGTTAATGTCAAGTCTATCTCACCTTGCCCAGTCGGGTTTGCTGATGGGAACATAACATTCGCAACGCACGTCGGAGCGTTTCCAATATCGGATCGCATTACGTTGCTTCATGTTCTATTTGTTCCAAATCTGAATTGTTCATTAATATCAGTTTCTAAACTGCTCAAGCAAACAAATTGTGTTGCTTTCTTAACTGATACGTTGTGTGTCTTACAGGACCGTTTCACGAAGACTTTGATTGGTGCGGGTGAAGAGCGCGATGGGGTTTATCACTTCACGGATGTAATGGCTGCAAGAGTTCACAAGGTTTCGGCTTCAGTTGATCGTATGGTTGGTTCAGTTGATCGAGAATTGTGGCATCTCAGGCTTGGTCATCCTTCGTTTTCAGTGCTTTCGGTGTTACCTATGTCTTCATCTTTTAAAAATAAGTCTGCTGTCCCTAGTCCATGTGACATTTGTTTTAGGGCAAAGCAAACAAGAGAGGTGTTTTATGAAAGTTCTAATAAATCAAAAGAGTGTTTTTCATTGATTCACTGTGACGTATATCCATATCGTACTGCATCATCGTGTGGGGCAGTGTATTTCCTCACCATTGTGGACGACTTCTCTCGTTCCGTTTGGACATACTTGTTACTTGCCAAATCGGAGGTCAAAACTGTTCTTAAGAACTTCTGTGCAATGACGGAGAAGCAATTTGGAAAATCAGTAAAAACGGTCCGAAGTGATAACGGCACCGAATTCATGTGCCTATCTTCATATTTTCGTGAATCAGGTATCTTACATCAGACTTCATGCGTTGCAACTCCTCAGCAGAATGGTAGGGTGGAAAGGAAACACAGACACATACTGAACGTCGCTCGTGCTCTTCTTTTCCAAAGTAATTTACCTATTTCGTTTTGGGGAGAGGCGATTCTTACAGCTTCACATCTCATTAACCGGACACCTTCGGCAGTACTGAATGGAAAATCTCCCTACGATATTCTATATGGCTTGCCACCTACATACACTCACCTTCGCGTCTTTGGATCCTTGTGTCATACCCATCTGCGGTCAAGGGACAAAGATAAATTCGGTGCTCGTAGTCGTACTTGCATATTTGTTGGATATCCTCATGGTAAAAAGGGTTGGAAAGTCTACGATCTTGATAGAAAGGAATACATAATTTCGAGAGATGTGATTTTTTCATGAACATATCTTTCCGTTTCATACTACTACTACTACTACTACTACTACTACTACTAAGTCTACGACTACACCTTCGCTTCCTACGGCGGTTGTCACAGAAGATTCTGACTGCGAAATCTCACCTGCCTCAAAGGACAGGGGGAGTTCGAGTACACCTAAACCAATGGAAGTCTCTACTCAGGTCATTGAACCGCAGCAGCCTTCGGAAACCTCTGTTCCTGCAGAATTGCAACCATCGTCTTCTCACAGTGTACCAGAAATCACTCCAACTTTGCCTCCTTCGTCTGAGCAATTAGTGAGTCATGAGGTTCTTGACTCTATTACACATGTGCTACAGACTCCAGAGACACTAGGCAGGGGACATAGAACTCGTCATCCTCCGCCAAAGCTGAGCGACTATGTTACGTTCTCCGCAAACTGTCCAGAAGAACCCCATCTCGCTCTCCATCAGTCCAATTCACTGTCTTCTGAAATCATCCCAGGTAAGACACCGTATCCTTTGGCACATTATGTCTCCACTGATCGTTTCTCGTCTTCCCATCAAGTGTTCTTAGCAGCCGTCACAGCTGGACAAGAACCACGGAGCTATGCTGAAGCTGTTAAACACGAGGTTTGGAGGAATTCGTGTTCCAAGGAAGTTACTGCGCTAGAAGATCAGCATACATGGGATATTGTCTCGCTTCCTCCTGGAAAATTTGCTATTGGAAGCAAGTGGATTTTTAAAATTAAGTACAATGCTGACGGTACGATCGAAAGACACAAATCTCGTCTTGTTGCTTTTGGTAATAAACAGGTTGAAGGAGAAGATTTCAATGAGACCTTCTCTCCAGTTGTTAAGATGACTACAGTGAGAGCTCTCCTCCGCCTCGCAGCATCTCGAAAGTGGGAAGTGCACCAGATGGATGTGCACAATGCATTCCTTCATGGTGATTTACAAGAGGAAGTTTACATGAAGTTGCCTCCCGGATTTGAACACCCTGGCCCTACAAAGGTGTGTAGGCTTCGTAAGTCTCTGTATGGTCTTCGTCAAGCACCACGGTGCTGGTTTGCTAAACTCACAGCTGCGTTGCTAAAGTTTGGTTTTATACAGTCTTACTCAGACTACTCTCTCTTCTCTTATACTCGTGGTCAAATTGATCTTCGAGTTCTTGTCTACGTTGATGATCTGGTTATTTGTGGCATGATCTACTCGCCGTCACAAAGTTCAAGCAATATTTGAGTGAATGGTTTCGAATGAAGGACTTGGGAAAGTTAAGATATTTTTTGGGTATAGAAGTATCTCGCTCCGATGCAGGATTCTTTCTTTCACAACAAAAGTATTGTCTTGACATCGTTGCTGACACAGGTTATCTCGGGTCTAAACCGGTTACTACGCCACTTGAAGCAAAGCATAATCTGGTCAAAGACGATAGTCCTTTCCTTGCAGATCCTCGTCAATATCGTCGCTTGATTGGTCGTCTAGTTTACCTGCTCAACACTCGTCCTGAACTGAGCTTCTCGATTCATCTCCTCTCCCAGTTCATGAACAAACCACGGGTAGCTCACTGGGAAGCAGCTCTCCGCGTAGTCCGTTATCTAAAAGGTTCCCCTGGTCAAGGGATTCTCCTCCGTTCAGACGATGACTTCCGAGTGAATGTTTACTGCGACGCTGATTGGGCTACATGTGCTCTGTCTCGTCGTTCACTAAGTGCTTATGTTCTCTTTGGTGGTGACTCACCTATCTCATGGAGAACCAAGAAACAGGACATTGTGTCACATTCTTCCGCTGAATCTGAATATCGATCAATGTCTGAAGCCTGCAAAGAACTCGTGTGGATCACTCGCCTTCTCATCGAGCTGGGTTATACCGTTAAGAAGCCAGTTCGTCTCTACTGTGATAGTCAAGCTGCACTGCATATTGCTCGTAATCCGGTGTTCCATGAACGCACCAAGCATATTGAAAAGGATTGTCATTTTTTTCGAGATCTTCTTAAAGCAGGTTTTATTGAAACATCTTATGTTCGCACCAGTGTGCAACCTGCGGATATCTTGACGAAGTCGTTATGTCGCCCTCAGTTCGAGTCACTGCTGTCTAAGTTGGGTGTTCTTGATTTACACACTCCAACTTGAGGGAGAGTATTACGGAGATAAAGATGAAAGATTATAGATAAGCACATAATATATGATAAGTACTAGTTAATATAGGTGTCCTTATCCTAATGTACTTGAGTCCTTTAGAGTCGTATATATACACTTGTAATGCTACGATGATCAATACACAAGTCACATATTCTTTTATACTACTTCCTGTTTCTACAAATATCGCCAAGAAGGTTTTTTTATTCTAATTTTGATGAGCGAATAAACATTAGTCTAATTTGATTCTCTGCTTGTGATGAGTGAATAAAACATTAGTCTAATTTGATTCTGCTCCTCTCTCTCAGTGGATTCCTGAGCTCAGGTATTATGCTCCTGGTGTTCCTATTATCCTCGTTGGCACAAAACTCGGTAAATCAAACTCTTTCCTTATTTAAACTTACCTTTTGTTATTGTTTTAACTTTTAACTGAATGTTTTCTTTTGGTTCTGTTCCTAAAAATCTTGGGACTCCAGTAGATTTTTAAAAAACTTTTTCTTTGAATGGTCACGGGAGATTATTGATATTTTTGGTATTTGCAGACCTTCAAGATGACAAGCAATTCTTCATTGATCATCCTGGTGCAGTGCCAATTTCTACACACCAGGTACTATCTTCAAAATGCTTAGCAGCTTCGCCATGAGTGTGTCCGGTTCTTGATGGAAAAAGGGTCTAATGTTGTTAGGAATGATGCAGGGAGAGGAACTGAAGAAACTGATTGGGTCTGCGGTTTACATTGAATGTAGTTCAAAGACACAGCAGGTAAGACATAATAAAAATCCGTTTGTCCTGGTTCTTATGAACGTTTGCATAGACTCTTGTTACAAGAGTTGTGTTTTTGGGGATTCTGCAGAATGTGAAGGCAGTGTTTGATGCAGCCATGTGGTGCTTCAGCCACCAAAGCAGAGGAAGAAGAAAAAGAAAAAGAACCATTGCGCCTTGTTGTGATAAAAGAAAATCTCTAAAGACTAGGAAGTAAACAAAAGGAAGAAGAAAATGATCTCGAATATGTGATTCGTCCACATTTTAATATGACAATTCCGACAGTGAAGGGAGACATTCCTGAGTAGCTTTTTGTATAGTTGCTAAAGTAAGCTGTGTTGTTGTGTCTTTTACTCTTTGCTGGTGAATCCTTAACAGTGTGTTCTACTCTTGCCATGTAGACTGATATCTCTCTTCTCTCTCTTTCTTCTACTATGTTCTTGATGGGGATCACTTTTGTTGTAATGACATTAATCTAATTAAAGTTGCTATTTTTGCTCCTGTGTCTAAGCTGTTTCTCTTCCGTCTCATCACCCAAATGACATGATTGAGAATCTCAATGTGAACACAGTTGTAATGATTCGCTGGCTGCCTGATAAAGTTATCTTTCCTTGAACACGAAACTTCCAACAATCGATTACTCTTCAAGCACACTCAAAACGAAAAGAGAGAAGCAACTGGTCAACACAATAAACTCAATGATGTCAGAGACCAACATAGGACTTGCTGTAAACGGTTGTTGCAATCAATAGGGCCAGAGTTCGAAGAAGATAATAGTACAAGATTAGTGTCAAAAATGGGGAGATCATTCAAGTATTATTGATCTTTGTGTTTGTTACAATCCGTGGAACTGTACAAGTCAAGGCCTAAGGCTAAGCTGATAAAGAACAAAACAATTACGTGGAACCTAGAACAGGACTGTGTATGGCAATGAAAAAATTCCCACTTCGGACAAAAACTGAGAAGTGGGAAAACCAGACTCCCCAGACTTCTGCAAGTTCATGACCATGTCTTCATTCATCGTAATAGTAGACTTGGTAGAACTATTCCCTTGCCGCCTTGCACTAAGAAGCCAGTCATCGCTGCTGCTATTGTCTTCCTCCATTGGAAAAACAGGTTCATCAAACAATGAACTGTACCGTGATTCTTTGCTTGTCTTATGTTTCTTTTTCTTCTTTGATTCAGAAACAATTGCTTTCTTGTCACTCTCAATAGAAGTCGAGAGCAGATTCTCATCATGACCAGAGACAGAACTTGATATTTTGCTGGGTATATCGGTCCCTGAGGTGGAACAAACAAGATCCTCTTGAGGTACTTGAGGGACAACAACCTCAGAAGCTTCTTTCGATTTCTTGAATACAAAACGTATCCGTAGAGGATTACCAGTTACAAGCTTAGCTGCAAATGATCACATAAGATTATCAGAAAATTACACGAGAAATAAAAAAAAAAAATTGAAATTCATCTAACTTCAAAGAAAAGAAAAAACACAAACCTTTGATATTACTCTCAACAGCAGGAGAAGCTTCCCTTCTCCTCTTCTTACTGTCTTGGCTACCATCAGACAGATATTTCTCATGTTCTTCTGTCAAACAACTCCTCTCAAGTTGTTGTTCAGATTCATCACACACTTGCTTGGTCGGTAGATATAGATGTTCAATGGTTTTCTCATTCTTCTGTTTCTTTTCTCTCTTTCTCTCCTTCTTCTCTTTACGGTGCACCTTTTTAGACGCGATAATTGCTCTTTCGATCTTTATAATCGATTAGAATAAAGGATTTAGACTATTGGGGGAGAATTATTGTGTAAACAACCAGAACCCACATACGTGGATACATCAATCAAAGAAAACAATGTTAAGTAAGAGTCAAAACATATATATAGATATCTACATACAACACGTCTCTATGGTCGTTGACTATAATGTATATAGCATGATAATATCTAGGAAACCATATATGCTAATCACATAGGTTTAGACAAATTTCACAGATCTATTAGGAATCAATCTAACAAATCACTACGGCCCTGCAATTTAATCAATTGTAAACTTATATGCAACCTAAGCAATCAGATAACGATATATCAAACATTGACAATTCAAAATCCTCTGAACATAGAGATTCCATGTTCAGGAGAGGGAACACGGGTGCGAATCAATCAATCACAAGAATTGAGTGCTCGACGAACCTTAGTCGATTCGACCAAGTTCTGACCGTTGGTCCAGTTCCTCGCATACACGGGCGGTGGAGATGTGAAATATCTCGACATCGTTTTTTTTTCTCTCTTTCTCAGATCGAATCGGTTTAAACAGTAAAAAACGGACAAGGAAACGGATGCGGACAGGACTAATACAACCTAAGATTCGGACAAGCCTACGGAACGTCTCTCTGTGGCGCGAAATCAATCGAAAATCGACGCAGACCCTAATTTCTTTTTTCTCGATTCGTATTGTCAATCCAAAAAAACGAGAGAGAGAGAGAAGAAAAAGAAAATAACAATGGGTTGAGAAAATAAGGGAGAGGGTAAGGTGTGTATTTAAAGACGCGTGAAACACTCAGATCCACCGACTCGGCCTAAGAATAATTAATTAGAAAAAAACGAAAACCCAAATTGTTAAATTTCCATTTTTTTTTCTCAAGGGTTAGTTTCGTCATTTATTATCTCCCTGAAACTCGGTCCGAGATTGCTAATCGAAACACCCTTTTTACCCCCCTTGCGTATTCCTTACTCTAATATGTCATTGGGCTTAATTCAGTTTATAAAGCCCAACTGTATTTACGAGTCTTTTTGCCCCCTCCTTTTATGATTTTCTGATCCTATATTTAATCAGAACAAGGAAAACAAAACAGAGCGGTCCTCATAGGTTTAATCGCGTGTGTTGGTGTGTATAATCATATTGCAAATACATTTACGATAAAATAGATAGAGAAATGTTTGATAATCTTATCGTGCATCTATGTGTGAGATATCTTCATTTGACATAATAGTAGGACGCAGGATCCTTTATTTTATAAATGTGCGTTATGGTCGTCTAGTTCTAAAATGGATCATGGAGATTGTCGCTTAATCATCTGAACAGTTAGTTAAAACAAGTGGATATAAGACTCCAGCCAGCTATTTGGAAATTTGATGTTTGCTATTTGTAGTGTCTTGTGTTAATTAACAAGTATGTGGTTGTGAGATCATTTCCATCTAAATTTCAGGATATTAGAGACCATCGAGTGTGGTGTTTGCCAAAACCCTTTCCTTGTTCGCGCCCATTGATCTTCCTACCCGCTTTTTTTTCTTCCTTGACATATATATAATCAACCAAACGTATGAGATTTGGTTATTGAATTGGGTTTGAGATCACACCAAAAATAATTTGTTGGTCGTGGCTCAATTGGTGCTTCCCCTTTGTGTGTATATGAATTCTGAGTGATGGAGCAGTCTTATTTTGTCTAGTCGTAGTCTCTTTGATGGCTAATTGTCTGATTTACTCATCAAACCTTTGTGTCTATGATTTCATTTTTTTTTTGTTAAGTATGTGAATTTCATTAGATGAGTAATGACACAGGGAGATTACAAGCTATTGATGAATCAAAACTGGTAATCTAAGATGCTAATTAAAGCAAACATGCTAGAGAGAGCCACAAAAAAGGTAAAAAGACTCTCTAAAACAACGAAAGGATTAGTCTTCATCCATAGGATAAGACTAAAGCTTGGCATTTTACATCTTCAAAACAGCTTACTTGTTTCAGGAGATCCCAACTTGAGCTTGGTGTCGGAACCTGCACCAAGAGAAGAGATCATTGGGGTTAACAACCGGAGAACGGTCCGAGGCGCCGCAGACCGTCCCCGGCGAATCCGACAGGAGGACAGGCGAAGCAGGGTTGACAAAGTCCTGGTCCGCCACCACATCCTTTGAAGTCCACTCGGACGTTGCTCTCCCGAAATGCGACGAACCAACTCCTGAGAATCCATACCAACACAGAGAGGCCAGCAGATGAAGCATTGGTGAAGTACGAGCCGACGGAAGCGGAGAAATTTATGGCTCGACACCGTCCCGTCGAACAAGCAGAGCACGAGAGACACCAGCGATGAGTATCAAAGCGGCAGGAGCGATGATCGATTTCCTTCAAACAATGAGAACGGAGGAGGATAACTTCCATCAACAGAGAACCGCTATCAAGACCCGTCCGAGGCAGAGACAAGACAGAGTAACGGCAGAAACCCTAAGCTAGCTCGAGCCATCAGACAAGAGCCCAACAGAACCGCCATGGTAGCTGCTACAAAGACAGTAACAAAATAGAAGTCCCCGGCGAAACCCTCAAAATCACCTTGAAGATTGAGATCCGAAAATTCAATCGGGGAAGTTCTAATAAAGCGACAGGTGACGGAGACAGAGCGAGACAGGGGAGGCAGCAAGCTGGCCAGAGCCGCAGCAGCAGCGACGCACTGCATTCCGGCGAACCCTCCGAGGTGAACTTGACCCAAATCCACCCAAAAGTCTAACCCTAGATCTACCTTCGAAATGGCGCCTCCTGTTCAGATCCCAGAAGCCTCGACCTCGCCATCACTCCGGGGAAACTGGATACGCACCCAGAGACCGGTTTGGTTCGTCGAGATCCGGCCGCTATCCCGAAGAAGAACTAGAGATGATGAAGCAAGGAGGAAGAGGCAAAACGGATCTTAAAAGGATTGAGGAAGGACAAAGGGAGCGATTTAGGGGTGGCGACCGGCGATAACCAACCACCGCCGGCCACCAGAAGCAATATAAGAAGATCCGGCCGAGAAAAAGTAGTTTATGGGGAGAGAGACTCGAGAGGATTTTCTCTCACCTCTCTCTTCTAGTATTTTGATTTCACCAAGTCTATGATTTCATTGTTCATGTAAAAGCTAGATACTAAAAGAGAAGGGAGTTTTTGCCCTTTTCTATGGTTGTATAGTATAACATTTGTCTTTATGAGCTGATCTATAGTATAATGCGTATTATTTTGTTATAATAGTGTAGATAGTACGAAACGCAATTGGATACTAGAATGACAGTAGTGATGGTTTACTGAAGAATATCAGGAAAGTTCGAAGTGTGGGAATGAGAAGCTTAAGAGACGAGTATATTACATAGCGATATATTCAAGTTGTGTCTTGTGTAAGGGAACTACGTACAGTACATAGTACATAAGCCATAACTTAATATATCCAATTAACTGATGACAAATTTTTTTTGGAAAAAATCTGATGTTGGAGATCCTTAAGAGAGAGTTAAGTTCCAAGAAGTCACGAAAGATGCTTAAAAGAGAGTTAAGTTCCGACTAGAAACTGATCATATAAGGAGTGTATCTCAAAATGTGTGATGAGAGAAGCCTTGAGACAAAAGCAACTCAACACGACCACATAAATCGCATGCCCCTAATCTACGTACTGGATATATATACACATACGTGCATACATATTGATATTCATATTGGCATGGCAGAGGAAATCTATTGAATCGAAATATTGTTACCACTACCTGTATTAAAAGCATGAAGCAATCTTCCACGGTCCATTCTTGTTCTTATTTTTGTTTTGTTTTCTTTCTCATATCCTTTTGTATCTTCTTTGTGACGACGACCCATGCTCAAGTAGTCCACCGACGGCTCTGGCCGTGGCCACCGGGACCTTGGCCATCAAGGCCTTGGCCATCGAGACCTTGGCCGTTTCCTTGGCCAATGGAACCTGGTCCACCACCAAACCCATCACCAAAACCAGATCCATCACCAAAGCCTGGTCCACCACCTGGGCCATCTCCATGCCCACCACCTAAGCCTCAACCAAAGCCACCACCAGCCCCTGGTCCATCTCCATGTCCACCAATACCACCTAAGCCTCAACCAAAGCCACCACCAAAGCCGCAACCAAAGCCACCACCTGCCCCGTCTCCATGCCCACCGCAACCACCAAAGCCGAAACCAAAGCCACCACCAGCACCTTGTCCATCACCAAAGCCAGGCCCATCACCATCACCACCTAAGCCACCTAGTCCAGCTCCGAAACCTGTGCCACCACCTTCTCCATCGCCAAAACCTAGCCCACCTAAGCCACCTCCCCCATCGCCAAAACCTAGCCCAACTAAGCCACATCCCCCATCGCCAAAACCTAGCCCACCCAAGCCACCTGCACCATCGCCAAAACCTAGCCCACCTAAGCCACCTGCCCCATCACCACCTAATCCACAGAACGAAACCATACCGGCAGTGTTTTTCTTTGGTGATTCGATCTTTGACACAGGAAATAACAATAATTTAGACACAAAGCTAAAAAGTAATTATCGTCCCTATGGTATGGATTTTCCTATGGGAGTCGCCACCGGTAGATTCAGCAACGGAAGGGTCGCTTCCGATTATATATGTTCGTTCTCTCTTTTTCTCTCTGTCACATTCCCTTTTTGTCGGGCCACAGTTTGGCCTAATGTGTGTTCTTCCCGTTGACATTTTACCTAAGTATTTTTCTCCTTGTTTTCTGATTCCACTAGCCAAATATTTGGGAGTAAAAGAGATTGTACCGGCATATTTAGACAAGAAACTACAACAAAACGACGAACTACAAGAAAGCGATCTACTTACGGGCGTATCTTTTGCTTCGGGTGGTGCTGGCTACCTTCCTGAAACATCTGAATCAGTGGTAAATACCAAATCATAATTCCCTAGATCATGTTTCTTGAAATTATGTTAATCATTATTAATACACTGACTGATCATTTGATTCATTTAAATCAGAAAGTAGAAACAATGTTGGACCAGTTGACATATTTCCAAGACTACAAAAAAAGAATGAAGAATCTAGTTGGAAAAAAGAAGACTAAACAGATAGTGAGGAAAGGAGCAGCAATAGTGGTCGCAGGAAGCAATGATCTGGTTTATACATATTTTGGAAGTGGTGCTCAACGCCTCAAAAATGACGTCGACTCTTTTACCACTATGATGGCTGATTCTGCTGCCAGTTTCGTTTTGGTACGTGTTACTGTCATCTATTAAACTAAATTTTCTTTAAAATGTAAATTTTTTATCAAAGAAAAAAAATATTAATCCAAATATTTGGGCAGCAACTGTATGGATATGGAGCAAGACGTATAGGAGTGATTGGAACACCACCACTTGGATGTACACCTTCACAGAGAATTAAAAGGAAAAAAATATGTGATGAAGATCTAAATTATGCTGCTCAGCTTTTCAATTCTAAGCTCTTAATTATTTTGGGTCAACTGTCCAATACCCTACCAAATTCTACAATTGTTTACGGGGACATCTACTCTATCTTCAGTAAGATGCTAGAAAGCCCTGAAGACTATGGTAATTAATCTATTATATTATTTCTATTATTAATATTGTGAGAATTCATATAGGTTACTTAATTATAATATGAGAATATATGAACTTGAATACATGCAGGATTTGAGGAGATTAAGAAACCGTGTTGCAAAGTAGGATTGACGAAAGGAGGTGTATTCTGCAAAAAGAGGACATCAAAAATATGTCCCAATACATCGTCTTATCTGTTTTGGGACGGTCTCCATCCTAGTCAGAGAGCTTATGAAATATCAAACAGAAAACTTGTAAAGAAATACATCCATTTTATCTGATTAATAAGTATCTTTATTGTATTATTATTATTAAACGTTTTTATCTTACGAAAAGGAAAACTTTTGCAATATTAATAATGTAGGCATGATCAGTTTCTTCGAAAAATAATGCAAACGACATTTGAAATAGTCATGTAAGCTTTTTGTTTTGGTCTCTGACAAATTCCTACCGATCATCCAGTCATGTTTGTTTGTAAGATTTATATTCAGTATGTTTGATGAACCAACATGTACGGTTCGTTTTAGACTATAATCACATTTTCTCAAAGATAACCCGGGGGGGCTAATTCGAACAAACAGCATGGGCGTGATAGTAAAAGGCAGATGCGCGCGTAAATCTGTTACAATTTTACATACAAATATTATGCATGGACTTCCTGAGCATTTGAGTTTTGGCCCTAAAGCTAAAACGTTTGAAAGACAAAGAAAATCGATTGGTAACTATCATACACAACAATCATTTCATAAGAACAATATGCTAATTAACACATACTTATGCAAAATGTGTTTTATCGTGTGAGGATAGATAGTAAGAGAAATAATTTTGCATACGTATGTGTTAATTAGCATATATATAAATATATATATTGTTGTTTATGACGGCTGTCTATCAATTTTCTTTGTCTTTGAAACGGTTTTGAAGTTTCGGACTGCAAAATTCGGCGATTCCAAAAATATTTCTCACTGCATAGGCTCCTACAACATTTTGGTAAGAATCTCGGATTAATCTATCTATTTATATAAAAGAGAGTTTTTTCTCTTCTGAGACTGCCACATGGGATTTCACGTCACAAATTCGTTTCTTGACGTTGCAATATGTGTCCCTGCATCCAAAACTCATCATTTTGTTAAATAAATAGAGAAAACGGCCATTAAAATCCCAAACTTTCAAATTAAAGCAAAAAAAAAACTTAAACTAATGTTTGATCTAAAAAAACTCTCAACTCTCAAATAATGGCTGATTTAACCACCAATTTATATTGACCAAGCCAATCAAGAATCAGTATTAGTCAACCGTTAAAAATCAATTAAAAACGTTAAACATCCGTTAACTCATAATATGACGTCGTTTTGAATAAAAGATTTAACGACGACGGTTCTTAGGCTAGAGACGACGAGGCCGGCGATCTCCGATCCTTTCTTCAGTGAGAACCTAAATAAAAAATTTACAGTGGTGGTGATCCCGGTGATCTCCGATGAAAACAAATAGTGGCTGTTCCGACGAGGCTGGCGATCCCCGATCCTTCTCGTTTTTTTAATTGATTATTATTGATGTCGTTTTGTTGATTAGCATGCTTAGGAAGATGAATTCTAAGTCAGAAGAAGATGTTGAGAATCGTGGCTTTCCTACAAAGTGTGTCTGTGGTGGGAATACGATGGTTTTAACATCAAGAATTCAACAGAACCCATGTCGTCCATTCTTCCGTTTTCAGAGTAAAAAAGAGGTAAGCTGTTGATTATAACTTGATCATTCCATATAGCAGTGTCGTTTGTTCTTGATCACATGACAATGGGTTTTTTTTCTTGTTCATAGGATCACTTATTTAAGTGGGTTGAAGATGCAATATTTGAAGAAGTTGATGATGCATTACCTAGACTTGGAAGCTTGGAGACAGAACTGAGAAATGTGAAGAGTTCAGAGGCGTGAGTCATGAGACTAGGGAAGAGTTGGTGTGTCACAAAAGTTACATGAAGAAGACGGAAGTGATAATGAAAACTGTTTTGGTGGTTATTTCCTGTTTACTTATCGCAATGGTGTACCTTGTCTCTTAGGTTGGTACTGTCTATGTTGCTGGAAATGTTATGAGAATGTGATGTTTTTTTGCTATTTGGTTTATGTTTTTGACTTAACAATGGTATGAGAATCTGATGTTAGCTGCTATTTTTGTGTATGTCTGTTGCTATATTGTTAATGTTCTTGCTCTATGCAGTTTGTCAAGGTCACATTTAGACGAACCATATATTTAGACAACCCATTGTAAGATCACACTTGTGATGATTTTAGACAAAAACATAAAGTCGAAACAGAAACAAAAACACAAAGTCAAATGTTAAGCAAAAAAAAAAAAACACAAAGTCAAGACACCTAATTAAATAATTTCAGTACAAACGAAAACATAAAATCGTTGTCCAAAACCAAGTTTGTAGCCCTCGTCGTCTCTATCCTATGAACCGTCGTCGTTAATTCAGCAACGAGTTGAATGATTGGAGGAGCAGAGATCTTAGGGTTTCTGAAGTTTGGGAATTTTGGTTCACGAGAGCAAAGATTAAAGTGTTTAATCTTTTATTCAAAACAACGTCTTGTTAAGAGTTAACGGATGTTTAACGTTTTTAATTGATTTTAACTGTTGACTAATAGTGATTCTTGATTGGCTTGGTCAAATATAAATTGGTGATTAAATCAGCTATTATTTGAAAGTTGAGAGTTTTTTTGGATCAAACATTAGTTTAAGTTTTTTTTTGCTTTAATTTAAAAGTTTGAGGTTTTAATGGCTGTTTTCTCTAAATAAATATATCTCTTCGCATTTCTATGTACAAATAGTGTGTAACTACCAATTTAATGCACATCAATAAACGCTTATGTATATAAAGAGATCCATTGCATCCACTACGTATCCTGATAATATTCTAAGATCTTTTTAAAACAACTTTTAGTTATGGCCAGAAGATAAAAAAAGAGGAAAGATTGGACTTGCAGGCAGATAGTAGAGTAACATAAGACGTCGTCATCTTTGCTCAGTCACAAGCGCATCTAACATTATCTACACCGCCTGTGGCTCGGCATCGCGTTCGTACTGCTTATATATTTTAGAACATCCAAAAGTTATTTTTTATAGATCATTGCAAAGTATTCTTATTCAGAGATTATATATTTGTTAGTATTGATTGTATAGAATATTTAGACGTATATATTAAATAACTATGTTTATAGATACAAAATAGTACTTGATTTATGTTATATATTGTAATAATAGATTAGAGAAAAAAGGAAAAAAATATGCTTATAATACTATAATAGTTTTGAGTTTGAGGAAAAGATAATAATAATAATAAATATATGTAGTGTATTATACGGGATTATTATGATTTTGAAACTAAAACAAATATATAAGAAAATTGCACATTTTGGATGAGCGATTCATATTAACCGGTTTAGTTTAAAGTGCAATATTATCTTTAAAAATATTTTAAGATATAAATTATATTTATATCCATAATCTAGACAATTTAAGTTTTATAAATTTTTAAAAATTGTGTACATTATTTATTTTAATTATAAATTTTATATATTTTTTTTAAAATTGTGTACATTTTTATTTTAATTAATTTTTAAAAGTTATGTTTTAAACTTCAGAAATATTATTATCACTATTTATAAATATATTCTTAATTTTAATATTTAAATATTAGATGAAATCATTTATGAGAAAGGTCTGCTTTTCCTATCAATTTGAGATGTTAATATATTCATATTATAGATTTACAAATAATTTTAATACAAAATTTGAAAATTATATATAGTTATTCTATTAACTAACATGTACAGTGTAATAAAATAATTTAAAATAATAGTTAGTTTAATATGTATTTTGCTGATTTATAATATTTTTGTACATAATAATATATGGTCGATAAGTTCTGTTTATGCATATTATTCTATAGCCAGATTAAAATTTTATGTAAGTATAAATATATAATCATCAAAGCATACTATTCTGCTTATTTGGTGTGTTGTACATTTGTTTTAATTTATCTCTAGCAAATTACTGACATAACATAAACCAAAAATAAATGTTCAAATACAACATAAATATAAAAAAAAGTGTTAATAGTAGCAATTACTGACATTGTCCTAAACAACTACAAAATATATTCGACAAAGATCACCTCAAAGTTAAAACCTTATTCTCTATTATATTCGACAAAGATCACCTCAAAGTTAAAACCTTATTCTCTATTGTATTAGAAATACATACTCTGGCATAAAAATGAATTTTGGCATTTGAAAACTCAATCTCATTCTCTTAACATAATCACAATTTAACCAATTGAACAAAGAAAAGATTTATACAAAATATATGTTTCATAAAAACTGATACATCGAATTCCGCACTTTTTTGGATCAAATAAGTTGATTCATTGAATATCGTTTGATTGTAATAAATTTTTATTTACTATCACATTATTTTAGAGATAAAGTGATGTCAATATTAAGAATCTTGAATGATAAGATAAATCATAAGCGTATGTACAATTATCGTATATGCTGCTGATCTATTCATTGCTGATTAGTTTGTATAATAATATTGACCAGTAACCTAATGGTTTGTGTTACAGACCACATCCGAGTTCAAAGCTTCAAATCGGCATAATTATGCATGTCGTTGACAAAAAAATCCTAGACAGAACTAAGTTCGATCTGCAATTGGTTTACGCTTACGTAGGAATACTACTTGTCTACTTTGGACCCTAATAAAGGAAAAGTGAAGCTTAATATAGGGAAAATCTCAAACATGTGATAAAAGAAGTTTTGAGACACACGGAGCCCTAACACGACACATAAATCGCATGTCCAAGTGTAGTGAAAAATATACACACGTTCGTAATGACATCATTAGTAATCTAATCAGCATAGTGGTATAAATACACATGGAAATAGCATCATTAGTAAAGTTCCATCTTTCCTTTTTGTTAGAGAAGCTTTCCCTCTTTTCAGAGATTGATAGTTTATAGAACTATATATGAAACATTATAGGCTGATTGGATTTGTTTTCTTATTCTTATCATCATTTTGTATCTTTTTCGTGACGACAACCCATTCCCAAGTGATCCACACCCGACGACTGTGGCCATGGCTACCACAAGAATCTGGTCCAGGCCCACCACCTAATCCATCCCCACAGAACCAAACTACACCGGCCGCCGTGTTTTACTTTGGGGATTCGATCATCGACACTGGAAATAATAATAATCTAACAACAGAAATGAAATGTAATTTTAGTCCTTATGGCATAAATTTTCCTACGGGAGTTGCCACCGGTAGATTCAGCGATGGAAAGGTCGCTTCTGATTATATATGTTCGTTCTCTTTCTCTCTCGTTTTTTTTTCATTTTCTTTTGGGCCGGACCGCCGGAGCTTGGCCTAATTTGTGTTTCTATCGTTAATATGTGACATTCTTATTTTCTATTTATTAGTTCCTTTAGCAGATAATAGTAATATATTTGTTATTTTGTTAAGCGAACAAGACCTACCAGAAAAAAAAAAACCTTTTCCAGATTCTTTAATACTATCTTTGAGGTAGTGAGGATATATTTGTTATTTTGTTAGTTCGATATATATGATCATTTTCACTTCATCTAATTACTGTTTGTTGGTGTCATAATCCATGCAGCCGAATATTTAGGACTAAAACCGATTGTACCGGCATATTTAGAACCCAACGTAAAACTAGAAGAACTTCTCACTGGCGTATCATTTGCTTCGGGTGGTAGTGGCTATCAGCATTTAACATCCAAAATATCAGTAAGATCAAAACAGCCCCCTCAAGATTTTAATTTTATATATCTATTAGCCTAATGATCATTCATCAAAATATAACCAGAGGGTACGGTCATTGTTGGAGCAGTTGACATATTTCGAACAATACATAGCGAGAGCAAAGAGGTTACTAGGGAAAGATAAGACTAATCACTTATTAGCCAAGGGCTTAGCCATTGTGGTCGCAGGCAACAACGATCTGCTTATTACATACTATGGTCAAGGTGCTCAATGGCTCATATACAACATTCACAACTTTACATCAATGATGGCTAAGTCTGCCGCAAGTTTCGTTATGGTACGCTGCTTCATCCCTCCTTTTTTAAGCTTATAAATTAATATATCTACCCCAAATAAACTGATATGTGCTAACAATTAAAAGAACTCAGGTTATTAAGAATTTGACCCAAAGAGAAGGAGTTTGCAAAATTAACAGGTTTTAGGAACATAGTTATGCAAAAACCGATCTATTATTATTTTTTAAAAATCTACAGAAATCCCTCGTTTATTATAATTATTATGGGAGTAACTGCCTGAAATATTAACTTACTGAACTGATAATATGGATATAATTAATCAGCAATTACATGGATATGGAGCAAGACAAATAGCAGTGATAGGAATACCACCACTTGGATGTGTACCATCACAAAGAACCATAAAGGGAGGTCTTCGTAGAGACTGTGCTCAAGAACTAAACTATGCATCTCAGCTTTTCAATGCCAAACTCTTCATCACGCTGGATCAATTGGCTCACACCCTACCAGATTCAAATGTCTTCTACATCGACATCTACTCTCCTTTCAGTGACATCGCAGAAAACTCACAAGATTATGGTAATTTTAGACCGCACACGACTTCTGAGAAATACTAATACGAATTTTTAGTAACTTGAATTGAGATATTAATGTTTCAGGGTTTGAGGAAATAAAGAAAGGATGTTGTGGAACTGGACTTGTGGAAGCAGGTATACTCTGCAATCGATTCACAACAAATGTGTGCTCCAATGTATCTGCTTACTTGTTTTGGGATAGTTTCCATCCTACCCAAAAATTCTATAAAATTTTAGCCAAATTACTAATTAAGAGATACATCCACCATTTGAAATAAAAAATGTACTGTAATATACCGTATATGCTTTTCGTTATGCTCACGCAATTATAATTAGATGTATAAAGTTACTGTAAGTCCCCCTATGGTTGTAAATTGACTCTAATAGAACATTTCATCACTGTTCAGATGGTTTCAAGAAATATCATCAGTGATGTAGAAATATAACCCGTTTCTTATAATAATTGCTTTGTTATCAATGTCGAGGAAGATCATGTTTAAAGAAGTGTCGAGCGCAAAGTCACTTCAAAGAAGTCATGATCTAATTAGTAGACTGCGTTCGCACCGAAGGCATATCTTGACCATAGTTACCGAATACTGCAAGAGTCACATTGCTATATATGCGACAACAAGGAACTGAAATACTTTTGTTTCCTAGTTATATTGTTTAGTTGCATCCCTCTAATGTACGCCAGCTTGACAATATATAACACGTAATCTTGGTAAATAATGTGTACTAATTATAATGGAGATAAACAAGGAATAGAATCAGATTGCTTCTTTCAAATACTTTTACAGTTTCTTTGTTTGGGGATAAGTCCATATTTAATTTTGCAGCCTAATTACAATTCACAACTTCACATATATATCTAAAAAAATTGGTTTTATTTACTTTTTTTTTTTTTTTCAGTTACAGCCTAAATACTCCATATGTTTTAAAAGGTAAATGCTTTTTTTTCAAAAAGCAAAAGATACATTTTCTTTGCATTTATTAGGTAATAATGAAATTTTGTAATTTTTGAAAAAACTTTTTGTATTTTCTGGATTTTATTGGTTTAAAAATATAAAATAGCTAATCACATAAAAGCATGCATTTATAACAATTTTTTAATGTTTTTCTAATATGTGTGAAAACTGGAAAATATATCTTTTTTAGAAAATAAAGATACTAGTTAACATTCAAAAATTTTATACTTTTCCAAATTTCAGATGACTATAAATGTTTACATTCTTTTCTCCTTTATCATCGTTTTCAAAAAAAAAAAAAATAAAAGGAAAAGCAACAAACCGACCTTTTATAATTAAGAAAGATCTAAATCGGTTTTAACTTATCACAAGTCCCTATAAATACAGCCCCAATTCGTAAACCCTTCTCTTCTCATTCCTCTCCACTTCATCCCTAACGCCGAGTCTCCTTCTCTCTCTCTCTCTCGCTGCCTTTTCGAATCAAAAGCCGTTCTCTTTTTCCGCAACTATGTCGAAGAAGGTCATCCTCAAGAGCTCCGACGGCGAATCGTTCGAGGTCGACGAAGCGGTCGCGCTTGAGTCCCAGACGATCAAGCACATGATCGAAGACGACTGCATCGCCGACGGAATCCCTCTTCCTAACGTCACCAGCGCCATCCTCGCTAAGGTGATCGAGTACTGCAAGAAGCACGTCGACGCTGCCGCCGAAGCTAACGCCGGAGACAAGGATATATACGGTAACACGGAGGACACCGAGCTCAAGAATTGGGACGCGGAGTTCGTCAAAGTTGATCAGCCTACGCTCTTCGATCTCATCTTGGTAAGTAAAGATTGAGTCTTTTGATCGAATAAGGTTTAGGGTATGAGTGATTTTGAGTAAAGATTGAGTCTTTTGATCGAATAAGGTTTAGGGTATGATTGAATTTGAGTAAAGGTTGAGTCTTTTGATCGGATAAGGTTTAGGGTATGATTGAATTTGAGTAAAGGTTGAGTCTTTTGATCGAATGGGGTTTAGGGTATGATTGGATTTGAGTAAAGATTGAGTCTTTTTGATGGAATATGGTTTAGGGTATGAGTGATTTTGAGTAAAGATTGAGTCTTTTTTTGAATGATGGTTTGTTTGTTGTGTGTAGGCGGCTAACTATCTGAACATCAGTGGACTTCTTGACTTGACGTGCCAGACTGTGGCGGATATGATGAAAGGCAAGACTCCAGAGCAGATGCGCGCGCACTTCAACATTAAGAACGACTACACGCCTGAGGAAGAAGCAGAGGTTCGCAAGGAGAATGCATGGGCCTTCGAGTGACTTTTGTGATCCCTCCTGATGGTTTTAGGATAGTCTTCTTTCTTTTTTTTCTCTTTTTGGTTTTGAAGTTTGATCCTTTTGTCTTCGAACACCTAATGGCTTTGTTCTACTAACAAGTTCTGTTGGGTTTTTTAATCATAAAGTTTGGGTTTTTGTGCTTTCTTTTGATCTTATAATTGGTCACTGTCATCATCATCTCTGCTGGTTACAAGGAACCGAGTACTAACTCGGTACATTCCATTAGACCATGTAATTGATCCAAACGCATCTTCCGTAAGTGTGGATGTTTATCTCTTGTCTTCAAGTGTTACCTTCTTGGTATCACTCTCACTCGTATCCTTTTTGGTGCATTGATGCTCTCACACTGTAGACGTTCTCCATTAAGGCGTGATGCTACATTAGTCACTCCTCTGCCTACCCTTCTGCTTTGTTATCCGTTGAAGTTGGAAACTGAGATTGACGCTAGTTGATAATAGAGATATATCCCCCTTCTTGTTCATCTGTTCAGTACAAGCAAAAATCTTTTGGTATGGGTTTTGAGTTAGAAGTGAACCCATAATAGCAGAGGAAGTTTAGGTAGTCTGTTTGATTGGTTTTGTCAACCAGTCTAGGTGACGAAGTAGACTATATATATATCTTCTCTATTCTAAATTAAGGAAGAAGATGATGGTGTCTCCAACTGCTGCTACATCTAATTATGGCTGAGAGTTCTTTTCAGTGAAGTGAGTTTCTCTCTGATAGCTTTCTTGCAGCAAGAAGTCCCATGAACGAGTTGTGTGGAGAGGCAACATCTGATCAGGAAAGACAGATACTACTCCTTGTTTACTTGGCCATGAGGCGTGCTTCATCTTCTGATAAATATGTTGGGAATCCAGAGAATCCACGTTTGTAACTGTGCATGGGAGAATTGACTCAACATGGCAATTCCCTGTTGAGCCATCTGAGGATGCTGCTCCCATGTATATGATATATGGTCTCTTGGCTTTGCTTTTTTCAGATTCACAGTTTTGGATCATAGACAGAAGAAGAAACACGAATAAGATGAGAAATAATACAATAAGAGCGTTCATTATTTCATTTGTTCGGAAAAGATGTGGTAGTTTATTTTGCACTAAGTTAAAGTTTTATTATTCCACATCCATCATTACTGAACTTAGTTTATACCATTACTCAGTTTGTGGTACTAGTCTCGCTACTAATTACAATTGGACTTCTGACCTTATACTTGGCATTAGACCAAGTAAGAGCCCCAAATACATCTTTCTTAAGTGAAGCAGCAGCACCAGCAGAGACTGTCATCTGGTACGTCAACTTCTCACCATCTTTTGTAAACTGGAGTTTCTCTGGCGTCACTTGAATACTAAACCCTGGTGGTGTTTCCACGCTGACTGTGTAAACAGCCACACCGTCTCCACCGACATTAGTCACTGTCCTGCTCACCGTCCTGTTCTCATTCCCCTTGTATCCAGAGATTCCAATTGACGGGTAATTGATGGTGGAGATCAAGTCTAGCTTGGAATCTGCAGGGCACGTGAAGTTTGCTGGAACTGATTTTGATATGGTCTTGATTGTGCTTACGTTGTAACCATAGTAACAGAGGAAGTTCAAGTAGTCAGTAGCAGTAGTCTCGTAAACCAGTCCTGGTTGCATTGATGCTGTTGTGCTTAGCTCTCCTGCTCCTGTGTCGTAAGGTGTGGCTGTTGCACCGGTTTCTGTTGTTATAAGGCCTTTGTCGTTGTTCGTTTGAGTCGCTGCAAATGGTATTGTGTGAAAGAATCACTGTTAAACGAGATGCCAGCTTTATCATATGCCATAATCACAATCTATATAGAAGGAAGGGACACCTAACCTGTTGTCATAATTGCGGATCTGATGGCAGATGGACTCCATGTGGGATGCAGTGATTTGATCAGAGATGCAACAGCTGTAACGTGAGGAGCCGCCATGGAAGTTCCTGAGATGACGTTAAACTGAGAAGGCGGCTTGCCTTCCAGTGAAATACTCGTGTCCTTCCCTGTCCATGCAGCGAGTATCGCCACTCCTGGTGCTGTAATGTCAGGCTGTATACAGAGGCAAGTAGATTCTCTGAATCAGTCCCTAGAAAACCAGAGAAGGCCACAATTTTTTGGAGAATTTACCTTGAGAATGCTTCTTGTGATGCTTGAAGGACCTCTGGAAGAAAAATAAGCAATAGAAGGTGCAGGTGTGAACTTCTCAACCGTTACAGTGGGAAGAATCGTTGCTACAGGATCTCTGCAACAAAAGTTTTCATACATTACATTTCATATATAGAACTTTTTGAGACTGCAAGGTTTCTTTGTTTGTTTAAGTACTTGGTAGAGTTGATATAGGAGAAGATGTCAGCTGCGTCCTTTGAGTCAATTACGGTCGTAGGAAAAGTGCCATAAGCACTAGCAACTGCTCTTGTTCTTTCATCTACAAAGATGCAACCGATGCCTCCCTTGCCCTTCACTTCATCTCTAGCGCTTGATGCATAAGATGATCCATCGAAGTTCTCACATAAGACAATCTTTCCTTTCACCTTTTCTTGATCTAAAGAACCATAGTCACACGTCCTGAAACCCAGGTATTTAGTAAAAACTTTGTTAGTGATTCTCTAACAAATGTTCAAGGTATTGTATCTGAATCCACCGTTGTGTGTTTATAACCTTGCTGAACCTTCGGAAGCATCAGCACTTTTTGCAGACTTGCCATGAATCAGAGGATATACAGGTGACTTACTAACATTCCCAAAGTGTATGCCTTCGCCCTGAAAAAAATACATTATCAAAACTGAATGTTTCTGTGTCTTTTGTGTAATAACTTCTCTATGTTTGGCTTTTTACCTTGATGACTTTACTGCCTCCAAGCACAACATCAGACTCCAAGTCTCTGTCAATAGTGTTTGCTGCAACGGTCATTATCCAAGGTGCTGTATTGACAACGGTACCACCATTAGGTCCATCATTACCCGCAGAGCAGACCACCAAGATCCCTTGCTCCACCGCGTGAAAAGCTCCAATGGCTATAGGATCAGTGTTCAGCTCTATGTGAGCGTAAGATGGAGCTCCAAGAGAAAGGGACAGAACATCAACTCCATCCCCGATTGCATCGTCAAAAGCAGCTAAGATAGAGGAGCCAGCGCATCCCCCTGGATTGCATACTTTGTACATAGCAATCCTAGCGTTTGGTGAACCTCCCTTAGCGGTTCCTGAAGCTACGCCGTAGTAGGACGCGTTCTCCACGGCTGACCCAGCTGCAGTGGAGGAGGTGTGAGTACCGTGACCGATCACATCCCTTGTGGTGAAGTATTCTGGATCATCATCAGGACTTTTGTAGAATCTTGCTCCGATTATCTTTCTGCATAAGACAGTACTCAAGAAAGAAGTTAGTAATATAACATCTGTCTAGTGTAACTTTTTGAAGGGTATGAAAGAAGTGTAAACCTGTTACAGTTAGAAGAGTTGAAGTCTTTTGCTTCCATGCATGTACCTTTCCACCTAGATGGAATTGGACCCATGTCTTTGTCATTAAAACTCTCTGATTCTGGCCATATTCCTGTTTTTTTTCTTTCATATTGTATCAAACTCATATTTCTCTCTGTTTGTTAAATGAGAAAGGTTGTAATAGATCCAATACCTGTGTCCAGGATGCCGATAATGCTATCGTATGATCCATCTGAAACTGCTGATGAAGGTGGACCAGAATCGATCTTTACAGCTGTTTGGTACTTGAGAAAGTCCCATGAATGAGTTGTGTGAATCTGGTAGTTTGGGTCAGGAAAAACCGACACAACTCCTGGTTTCTTGGCTATGACTTTGGCCTCTTCAGCTGACAAACGAGCAGCGAAACCAGTGAACCCGTGTTTATATGTGTGGACGATATCATTAGCTCTCCTACAACAACAAAAACAACAAAGCCATCTGAGAATCCAGAAAAACAAAACTATATGTAAATAACAAATACATATTATGTTCAGTAGTGTATATAACCTCTTAAACATGGTGTTTATGAGTATCTGAGCTCTATAAGCGTTTGCGGCAGAGGAAGCTGATCCCATGTACACGATGTAAACCCCTTCACCGTTTTTCATTCCAGCTTCGGTTTCTGTCGTAAATGAGATGCATAGAAGATAGAGAAACATTAAGGAGAAGGGTGAGAAGAAGAAGGAAAGGCCTTTCATGTCTTCTGTAGTTTTTTAGTCAGTTAAAGGACTTATTCACATAGTGTAACACAAGCACATGGTATTTATAATGGTTGAGAGATGGTTGGAAGATAGAGCAAAAGGAATCACGAGTCTCTAATGCTTGAGTTGCTTATCCCACTTTGAAGATTTGGTGGGTTTCTGAATTGGGCAGAAAGTTGAGATATAACAAGCTAGTGATCGGACCACTATCTTATGTTCAAGTAGTTACATCACTTCAACATCTTTTTTTTCTCTCTTTCCAAGGTTCCAAAGACTTCGTACAAAATGATTACTTCATCTCTTATTTACACTTTGCAAAGTTCAACTCCAGATAAGATTAAGCCATTTAGTTTTACGGTGCTGAGTGTGAGTGTCTACTAATCAGATTATTTTCTGACACAGAATAAAAGAATATGAATTAGCACTAATTTCGAAGTATTAAGGTTCATATACATGTGTGCTCATATAATAATAATAATCTCATGAAAGGATTGGTTTAGCCAATAAAAAGAGAATGTTGTGCGTGCCTGAGTGCTATTCATGGATTCCTCCTAATCCAAAGCATGCTTCTAGGCTTGTACTTAAACTAATGTGTGATCAAGAACATATACATTTTTATATAGCAAATTCTAAATTTTTCTTTACAAAAAATGATATTGTATTGCCGACGTTTTCAGTGGCTCAGAGTGGAATGCACTCGTGCTAATTTGGGAATGTATGTATTTATCACCAATACATTTCTTTTTGACTAATACCTTTGGATAACACCAAATCATGTTTATGACAAAAATTTGTGCACAAGAAAAAAAAATCCTGTGTTTCAGAAAAAAAAGAACAAAAAATCCTAGAATAACATTAATTAGAAATTCAAAACATATATTTTATTTTATGTTTGGATTTAGTCATTAGAATTTAAGATTTAGGATTTAGTATTTAGGGTTTAGGAGTTAGAGTAATTTAATGTTTTTCATGCTAAATAGATGCTATTTTGAGAATTTTGAGTACTGGGTGATATTTTATGATAAACTTCAATCATCAATACATGCTTAGTGATCTTAATTTCTGTTATCCAGTATTTGATTAGTAATTCTAGAGTAAACTAGAGAAAGAAAAAGGTGAAACGAATGAAAATAAAACTTGTGAAAAACAAGAAAAAAATAATTTTACTCAAACAAAATGTAGAGTGAAATTAAGTATGTGTTTCACTCCATCTAAACAGTAAGTATAGTAAATCTGGGAAAAATATCTCACATGATAGGTAAATTTTAGTAGAATTAGGTTTTTATCGGTTTTACGAGTGAGTTGTGTATTTTCAATTTGTTAAATTTATCATTTTACTTTTATGTGAATTCATGTTGTATACATTGTATTTAATTTAATTCTAAGTGTACGTAGCATAAGTTTTTATTTGATCAATTTTAACGGAATATTTTAAATATTTCATATTTAATATATGAGTATAAATACAAAAATTGAATTTTAAAGTTTTCTCTACTAGAGCACAGTGATTATCTATTATAAAATAGGTTTCTATTATACTAAACCAAAAAGAATATCACAATTAACACAATAAAATGAAGAATGTAGTTTGGTCTATTTTGTAAACTTCTGGCTTGAATCATCTTATTATCAAATATAAATTTTCATTTTGTAAACTTCTGTTTTGTTTCAGGTGGTGACAAAATGATTATAACAATTTAACTCTCGGTAAGTCGATCTCTCATACATACAAGTTGCGATAAAATTTGAATATGTGATAATATTAGCGTAGCTTTTTGTTTTCCAGCTCTAGCTACTCTGCTTTTGATCATCGACTCAAGTTTTGTTATCAAAATACGGTTTTGTGTTTCATCTTTGTTAAAATGAAATGAAGCCAAGTCTAGTTGATTCAGTAACTAGTGCATTTAGATTTCACGGACCGAAAATGTAAAATGTAGATGTGTAAGGTTTTATAAAAGCATGTGGCAGATCATAATTATAAATCTCCATTGGTAACTAAGTGAACACTGACAAAAACGTTATTCAGAATGAGAAAAAAAAACAGTTGCGAATTGAACTAAACGCTTAAAATCAAGATTTCCCCCTTTTTCTTTTATTCTCAAATACATTTTGAGGAAAATATTTGACAATAAGATGCAGGAAAAAGAATGCTGTTGATCAAGGGAACAAATATGAAGATTATAGACAATGTAAAATTTGAAAATATGAGAACAATACAAATCTGAGTAAAGTTTAAAACTTTAAATAAAATGAGACAATGATGCAAATAACTTTAGAGATAGCTTAGTTTGAACAAGACGGAGACGTTATAGTCGTGAGAAAATGTTGTAGCCATTTGGAGGTTCTCTTCGTACCATTGTGCATCATCAAAGTAAATACTTCCCAAACATACAACAATCTTCTCTAGCGTCTTTGCGTAAGTGACTAGGGCTGGGCAAAAAACCCGGATCTGAAGAACCGAACCGAACCCGATCCGAAAAAGTAATATCGAACCCGAACCGAAATTGATTAAATATCCGAATGGGTTCAAAATTTTGGTATTTAAAGAACCGAAACCGAAACCGAACCCGACCCGAACCGAAGTATTTCGGATACCCGAATATATCCGAACTAGATTTATATAACTATATATATCAATTATTTTTAGATTTAATGTATATTGAAAATATTCAAAATATATAAGATACTTTTAAGTTGTCCAAAATACTTGAAAATATATACAAATATTAAAAAAAAATGTCTAAAATAGCTAAAGTATACTTACAACACCAACAATACTTAAAATATATATTGATTCTCTATCCAAATATTCAAACCAAACCAACTTATATGTTAATTTTATGTATTTTGACATATGTTATTCAAATTTATATGTAATATATTATTTTATTTATAGATTTTGAGAAATTTAAAGTATATAATAAATTTCAAAAATTTAGAAATAATTTAAATGGGTTATCCGAATCCGAACCGAATCCGCAAAAATCCGAACCGAACCCGAACCAAAATTTAGAAATACTCGAATGGGGCTGAAATCTTAGACCCTGAAAACCCAAAACCCGAATAAACCCGAACCGAACCCGAATGGGTACCCGAACGCCCACCCCTATAAGTGACCACCAGTTCCATTGACGAAGCCAAGAGTTTCGACCTTTCATCACCCGACATCGAATGGATTTCCGTTAAGGTAGGAAACATTTCATATTTTGATCTGTGCATCTCAGAATCATCTCGAAATATCCCAATTCCACTCTGAGTTGCTGTATAGAGGAATTGCGATATAAGAAATCTGGAAAATCGTAACTCTTGCAAGAATAACTATGATCGACGACGACCAGAGACAGCTTCTGAACATCGCGGGAGATGGCGAACTTGATCCATTGATCAATCTGGGGTGAATCGGGGCTCGTACAAAGATTGAAACTTTTGATTTTTAGGAGCAGTATAGGAAGCTAAGGTTCGCTCAATTCCCTGACGACTAGATTCATCGACGATGCGGAGACAAGGTGCCTCACACCATACATGCCTCCATCTTTTGGACAAGACACTAGTTTTTATCCCCAAATCGGTGCGGATAAAAGAGACAATGTGGTGGAGGATATCATCTGGCATTGAGATGATGTGATCTTCGCCGTCGATTGTCTTTTCCTCTCGTTGAATTATGCGGTGCCTAGGGTTGCTACGCCGGCGGCGGCGGCCCAGTCTATTCGACATTGGTTTTTCTTTTCCTTTTTGGAATGTTTTTTTTTTTGTCAGGGGCGATCCCCTTTGCTGTTTTAGTCCTGGGCATATAATCCGAAACCCGAAAACCGAACCGGAACCGAATCGAAAAAAATGAGACCGAAACCGAACCGAAAATTACAGAAATCCGAATGGTTCGTATATTTCTAAACCCCAAAAAATCAAAATCGAACCGGGACCGAACCGAAAACCGAACGGTAACGAATATTTTGAATATATTAAAATATTAATTATTATTAATTTTAATATATGTAACATATAATTTATAAATTTAATTTTTTTTAAAAAAACTCAAACTATCCATTTTACCCGAATTTTTTTATGTTTTCCTGGTTTAACCCGGGTTTACAGGATTTTTTTTTTTGGTTTTTCGGGCTTGAAACCCGAACCAAACATGAACTATAAATAATTCGGTTCCATTTTAGGTTTTATAAAAAAAAATAGAAACCCATCCCAAACCCGACCCGAACCCGACACAAATCCGACACAATCCGAACCGATCCAAAAAATGTCTGGTTCCTAAACGGGTCCTAAACACCCCAACCCGAATAACCCGAAAACCGAATGAACCTGTAGCATCCCCAATCCTGAATAGGATTGCTTGGACGAGCCATGGTACGAGGACACACGCTGCTGATCTAGCTGATCAAAGGGCAAGCGTTCCATGGTTCAAATACAAGGTTAAGTAGGCCAAAACTTAACCAAGTAAGAGTGGGAATGAAAGGAGACAGCTAAGTAGGGTTGGACGGTAGCTGGACGAAGCAAACGAGTAGCTCTACCAAGCTCATTGAAGCTGGGTTAGTTCACTCCAGCTCCTTCACTACTAAGTCAGCTCCACTAGCTGGACTACTAGCTCACTCAGCTGGGTCAGCTGGGAGCCAGCTCAACTCAGCTGGACGGACTGTTCGGTCTCGGGTCAGTGGTCCGGTCCGGGCCGGGGTGACCTGGTTGGTCAGGCCATGTGGTCCATGGTCCGTTGGGTCATGGGACAGGGCCGTGGGCTATGTCCTGTGGTCTTGAGGGATGGTTTGGGCTTGATGTCCAGCCCATAAACAAGGGTGGCCAGCGAATAGATGCAAGTGGCAAAGGGCTGCGACCTTGTGTCCAAGTCGCACCGTGACGCTCCAAGTCATGCCTGTTCGTGGGCAGGACTTACCCTTCGTTTCCTATAAATAGGGGCCTCTCCCACGTTTTTCTCATCCAGTTCGAGAGTAAAATACTCAGAGAAAATCGTAGAGAGAGAGAGAAAGAAGAGAGAGAATCCGCCAAAAGAAAGGCCGAGTTTGGTGGTTAGTTTTCCGCGACTCTGATCGTTTGGAAGGCATCTCCGATCAAGGATGGGAGACCATGATAAGGGAAAACGTGTAGAGGAGCCTGGCATAGAGACCAAGGTATGGAAAGAGCCATGGTTCGATCAGTCCTACGGTTGGTCCATGCGCCGAACCTAGGATCTGTCCGTTCCATGTCTGAATCCGATCCTCTTACTCTGTTTGATTCCGGTTCTCTTCTTCTCCTCTTCTCATGATACACGAAAGGATGTGATGGTTGGTCCAAGGGTTACACCCTTCGGCCTGATTGTCCTCCTTAACCGCAAATAAGGCCATGAGCCGAAGTTTGTGGGACAGTTCGGATAGAACCGAGCTATGGTCGGTTGGATTGAGTGCGGATCAGCCCAAGGGGTACAAGATGCCATAGGTCACGTGCTACCAAGAGTCATGAGAGTCCAAAGGGTGCCAGTAGCCGAAGAGTTACTAGACCCAAAGGTACCATAGACCAGAAGGTGCATCCGACCAAGAGGCACGAGATACCAAAGGGTGCAAGTTCCAAACGGTTCCCTTGGATGGCAGGCTTTGTCCGGTCCATTGGATCAATCCAGGGCCTAGCTAGGTCAGGTCCATTACACGGCCTAACTGAGCATGGAGCTGAGTCGCAAGGTTGATTGGTTCATATCCAGCCGGATTGGGCTTGGTCTCACTTTGGCCGAAAGTGAAACAAGGCCAGAGCCAATCAGGTAAGGAAGTCCATTGGGCCATCGAGCCGACTTCACTTGGCCGATCATACCTAGACACACTCCAGCTGGTTGAGCTGGTCTTGGTCGGTTTGAGCTGATCGTGATCTGATTCTTTTATTTTGGGCTGTCCATCTATTCTAAGTCATGTGGGGTTGGTTGATTGACTTAGGTATGATGGGCAGTTCTGTATCCTTTATATGTTGCCTTGTTTGAGGTTTTCCTTGTTCTAGGAACCAAGCCAAGCATTGTAGGGTCTAAGCCGTTGTCTTACTTCGGTTTGATTAATGCTTATCTGGTTGTGGTTTCAGGAGCTAAGGATGGTTGTGGTCAAGCCAAGGAGCCGTGAGGACTCAGTCAGTGAGAGGCTTGCTAGTGTGTGGTTGGATAACATTAGGGAGGAGCTAGTTATTGTTTATGAGACGGTTAACAAGTTATGTATTGGATCACATGAATCTAAGTAAACTATGAAACTACATTTTATTCCGCTGTGCAATTCTTTATACTTGTTATAAACCTCATAATCGAAAATGACTTAGTAAATAAAGACTTAAAATAAATCAAAACCGCAAAGAAACAAGTAAAGTAAGGCCGCGGGTCCAGTTGGGTCGAAAGGCCAGGAACGGGTCTTACAAGTTGGTATCAGAGCGAGGTTGATTCTAGGATAAGTCTTTGGGTTATGGTAGTCCACACACACACACGCAGCCAGCTGATTAAGGTCTCACGGTGAGGTTATGATTGCTTAGCCTAGGGATTAATGTTTCTATTTCTGGTTAGTTTTGTGCACTAACTTGTCTGGAAATCCTTAGGTTGGAAAAAGCAAGAGCAAGAAGTCCCGAAAGAGTAAGGACGCAGCTGGAACGTCTGGGCGAGCTAAGACAGACGAGGTCAACTTGACCAGGTCACCAAACAATAGGGTTGTGGTGGACGCTGGTGCAGGGGGAACCAATGATCCAGCTGACCTTACTAGGGGACGAGCTGATGGTACTATTAGGGATATGAATGGGAGCAGAATGAGGGAGCTGAATCCTCAAATGCCAACCTTCATATCGACCGCACTGAAGCCGCCAATGGTATGCGGAACCAGGCCCGGTCCATCCATGATGGATGTACTAGAAGCCATGAAGCAGATGGGCAACCGGTTGGATGCAATGACTCGATGGTCACCCCTTTGGTGAATTCATCGTGGGTCAGACCGTCCATACCGCAGTACCCATAGCAAATGGTGAGGTTCGGGGAACGGCCGAGGTAAACGAGGCCAACCCGACGGCTAAGATCGTGGGTAAAATGGATTACCTGAAGTTGTTGGAACACATATCCCGTCTGGGAACCAAGCACTTCTCTGGTAGTACTGACCCAATAGTGGCGGACGAGTGGAGAAGCCGCTGGTCCGAACTTCAGTTCTACTCGTTGCCCTGAGGACTACAAGAGGGACATTGCAATCCACTTCCTGGAAGGGGATGCACACAATTGGTGGCTTGCACTGGACAAGCGTACCAATGGACGCATCCAAAGTTTTGCGGAGTTTGAAGCTGAGTTCAACCGCAAGTACTTCCCTGCAGAGGCTTGGGACCGTCTAGAAGCTAAATTTCTAGACCTAGTACAAGGCCTCAGAACTGTTCGGGAGTACGAAGAGGAGTTCAACCGACTCAGACGGTTTGTTGGAAGGGAGCTAGAGGACGAGGCGGTCCAAGTTCGTCGGTTCATCCGAGGCTTAAGGCCTGAACTGAGAACTCACTGCTCGATCCGCACCTTCAGCACCGTAAATGAGCTGGTCGAACGTATGGCTCTCTTAGAGGCCAACCTGGCGGATGAAGCAAAGCTCAAGACTAAGGCCCAGTCTGCTCCGAGTAACAAAACTAATGACCGTAAAAGGAAATGGGATCAGGTGAACGGGGGAAGAACCTCCGAGGATAAACCTGAGTGTTCTAAGTGTGGCAAGAACCATTATGGTGACTGCTGGAAAGCCAAAGGTGCTTGTGGCCGATGTGGCAGCATGGACCATGGGACCAGGACTGCTCGGTACAAGGATACCTCTGGCCGACGGGAGGAAGCGGTTCTTCAGCTTGCCACCGTTGCGGCAAGACCGGACACTTCATAAGGGACTGTCCCCAGCCGCAAGGAGGGCAAGGAAGGAGCCGTGGAGAGGCTGGTCAGTCGAACCAGGGTAGGTCGACTACCAATCCTCGTGTGTACGAAGCTGTCCGAGATGATGGCGCTTCAGGATCATTCGACTCGATCACTGGTAAAAGTCTGAACTTATCTTTAAATTCAGTGGACATTAAGTGTCCTAGTATGATGAGGGTCGAAAGTATATAATAAACACTCTTGTGAATGGTGTGAGCATTCATAGAAGTGCAACACTCTGGGGGGTGGTGACATGCCTTCCGAGATGTTATTAAACTGAGATCTAACTCATCTAGGAACCTAATGTTTAGTTATGCTTGGTCTGGAACCTAAGAGAGGTCAAGACTGGTCTGGAACCCATAGAGGTCAGGACATGACGTGAGGTCCTCATGTAGGGACGCTCATGGTCGGAAATGTGGAAACAAAGGTTCTCTTCGAGACAGGAGCTACACATAGTTTTGTGGACCCGAGCCTGATCGGAAGAGGATCGCTTTCCATGCTAAAAGGAGATCACTTGGGGATAGTGAGTGCAGCCGGTGGACAGGTTATGCACCCACTAGGCCTTGTTGCAAGTGCTCCAGGTGGTCATTGAAAACAGGGACTGCCTGTTGACCTTATTGTAATCCCCTAAAGAATCACGAGGTGATCTTAGGTATGGATTGGCTAGAAAGTATCGGCCACTCGATTGCCACAGAGGATGTGTACGATTGGAGAGTGGGCTAAACCGATCGAGTTCCAATGTGAAAGACACGCCCGAGTGTAGTGGTGTCAGCAGTCCAACGCTAAGGATGCTGAACCAGGGTTGTGAAGCCTATTTGGCCACAATAACCACTGCGGAGTCCGGTCAAACTAGTACTGTGTCCGGGACTCTTGTGGTATCTGAGTTCAAGATGTGTTCCAGACGCTACAGGTGTACCCCTGATAGGTCGGACCCCTTCACAATAGAACTAGAACCAGGGACAGCTCCACTGTCAAAGAGTCCGATCGGATGGCTCCTGCCAAATGGCCGAGCTGAAAAGCAATTGGAAGAATTGCTAGAAAAGGGTTCATACGCCCAAGTAGTTCCCATGGGTGCACCAGTCCTCTTTGTGAAAAGAAGGATAGTAGCATGAGACTGTATCGACTATCGAGGGTTGAACAGGTTACTGTGAAGAACAAGTACCCGCTGCCGTGATAGACGAGTTGTTGGATCAACTCAAGGGAGCTAAGTGGTTTTCCAAGATCGATTTGGCCTCTGGGTATCATCAGATTCCCATTGAACCAAATGATGTACGGAAGACAGCATTTAGGACCAGGTATGGCCACTACGATCGTGGTGATGCCATTTGGTCTAACTAATGCACCTGCAGCTTTCATGAAAATGATGAACAGCTGTTCGGATTTCTTAGACGAGTCAGTAATCATCTTCATAGATGATATACTAGTGTACTCTAAGGACGAGGAATCTCATAAGAGACACTTGAGAGCCGTGCTGGAACGCCTAAGGGAACACAAGCTTTATGCTAAACTCAGCAAGTGCAGTTTTTGGCAAAGAAGCATTGGTTTCCTAGGACACATCGTTCCGGACCAAGGCGTCTCAGTGGATCCTGAGAAGATCCGGCAATCAAAGATTGGCCCGACCACGCAGTGCCACGAAGTAAGAAGCCTTTGGGCTAGCAGGTTACTATAGGAAGTTTGTGAAAGGATTCGCAAGCTTGGCCCAGCCTATGACACGGTTGACAGGGAAGGACGTCAAGTTCACTTGGTCTGAGGAGTGTGAGAGATGCTTCTCCGCACTTAAGGACATGTTGACAAAGGCACCTGTTCTTGTTCTACCGGAGGCCGATCAACCCTACGTGGTGTACACGGATGCATCCATTACTGGATTGGGTTGCGTCCTGACCCAACATGGGAAGGTCATCGCCTACGCGTCAAGGCAGTTGAGAAAACATGAGGGAAACTACCCCACCCATGATCTTGAGATGGCTGCGGTAGTATTCGCCTTAAAGATTTGGCGTTCATATTTATATGGAGCCAAGGTCCAGATACTTACATACCATAAGAGTCTTAAGTATATATTCACCCAACCTGAGCTGAATCTAAGGCAAAGGAGGTGGATGGAATTTGTGGCTGACTACGATCTCGACATTGCCTATCACCCGGGCAAGGCCAACCTAGTGGCTGACGCCTTGAGCCGGAGGCGTGCGGATGTAACAGTCGGAATGGAGACGGACGACCCGGAAGGTTCGGTCCGTGCTCTAGAGCTATATGCTACGACCCAAGAGAGTGAACCACTCGGCTAGAGGCGGTAAACCAAGCCGACCTGCTTACCCGAATTCGGATAGCTCAGGGTCAAGATGAGAACTTGAAAACAGTTTCTCAGAATGATAGGACGGAGTACCAAACCGCAAAGGACGGTACCATCCTAGTCCATGGACGGATCAGCGTTCCTAATGATAAGAACCTAAAGGAGGAGATTTTGAGAGAAGCTCATAAGTCTAGATTCTCGATTCATCCTGGTGCGACCAAGATGTATCAGAACCTCAAAAGGTATTATCATTGGATCCGTATGAAAGTTGATGTTGCAGAATGGGTGGCCAAGTGTCCAACTTGCCAGCTCATTAAAGCTGAACATCAAGTTCCTAGTGGGCTATTACAGAGCTTGCCTATTCCAGAATGGAAGTGGGATCACATTGCAATGGACTTTGTAACTGGTTTTCCCACAACCAGGAATAAGAAAGATGCGGTTTGGGTGGTTGTGGATCGCCTCACCAAATCAGCACACTTTCTGGCCATCAAGAAAACGGATGGGGTCGAGTCAATTGTAAGGATATACATTGATGAGATCGTCCGGCTTCATGGTGTGCCGGCCAGCATTGTATCAGATAGGGATCCGAGGTTTACTTCTAGATTCTGGAGAGCTTTTCAAAAGGCTCTAGGAACAAGGGTAACCATGAGTACCGCCTATCACCCACAGACAGACGGACAGTCGGAACGGACGATCCGGACGCTAGAAGATATGTTGCGAGCATGTGTCTTAGACTGGGGTGACTCCTGGGAGAGACATCTACCTTTGGTAGAATTTGCTTACAACAATAGCTTCCATAGGAGCATTGGCATGTCGCCATATGAGGCTCTATATGGGCGTCCCTGTAGGACACCCTTGTGCTGGACCCAAGTGGGGGAGCGCAGCATGATTGGTCCTGAGATTGTCGAGGAGACAACCGAAAAGATCAAGCTAGTGAGGGATAAGATGAGAGAAGCCCAAGATCGCCAAAAGAACTATGCAGATAAAAGTAGAAAAGATCTCGAGTTCGAAGTAGGTGACTTGGTGTATCTCAAAATGATTACCTTCAAGGGAAGGGTCAGAATTTCCGGAAGAAGGAAATTAGACCCAAGGTATCTGGGTCCGTTCAAGATAATAGAACGAGGGTATGGTGGCTTACAAGCTAGACTTGCCAGCCAAGATGGACGCATACCATAATGTATTCCATGTTTCCCAACTCAAGAAATGTCTAGCGGACCAAGACATTGTTCTTCCTGTTATTCCTGATAATCTAGGAAAGAATCTAACCTTGGAAACGAGGCGGTTCAATAATAGATAGGATGGAAAAAGCAACAAGGAAGAAAACAGTCCAGATGATCAAGGTTGTCGGGACTGCAATGGAAAGGATATCATCACCTGGGAAACAGAAGCTAGAATGAAAGCTGAGTACCCAGAGTGGTTTGAACAGTTTGTTTCAGAAGAAACAAATGATTCGGATTCGAGGACGAATCCATTCCAAGTGGGGGAGACTTGTAGCATCCCCAATCCTGAATAGGATTGCTTGGACGAGCCATGGTACGAGGACACACGCTGCTGATCTAGCTGATCAAAGGGCAAGCGTTCCATGGTTCAAATACAAGGTTAAGTAGGCCAAAACTTAACCAAGTAAGAGTGGGAATGAAAGGAGACAGCTAAGTAGGATTGGACGGTAGCTGGACGAAGCAAACGAGTAGCTCGACCAAGCTCATTGAAGCTGGGTTAGTTCACTCCAGCTCCTTCACTACTAAGTCAGCTCCACTAGCTGGACTACTAGCTCACTCAGCTGGGTCAGCTGGGAGCCAGCTCAACTCAGCTGGACGGACTGTTCGGGTCTCGGGTCAGTGGTCCGGGTCCGGGCCGGGGGTGACCTGGTTGGTCAGGCCATGTGGTCCATGGTCCGTTGGGTCATGGGACAGGGCCGTGGGCTATGTCCTGTGGTCTTGAGGGATGGTTTGGGCTTGATGTCCAGCCCATAAACAAGGGTGGCCAGCGAATAGATGCAGTGGCCAAAGGGCTGCGACCTTGTGTCCAAGTCGCACCGCACGCTCCAAGTCATGCCTGTTCGTGGGGCAGGACTTACCCTTCGTTTCCTATAATAGGGGCCTCTCCCACGTTTTCTCATCCAGTTCGAGTAAAATACTCAGAGAAAATCGTAGAGAGAGAGAAAGAAAGAGAGAGAGAATCCGCCAAAAGAAAGGCCGAAGTTTGGTGGTTAGTTTTCCGCGACTCTGATCGTTTGGAAGGCATCTCCGATCAAGGATGGGAGACCATGATAAGGAAAACGTGTAGAGGAGCCTGGCATAGAGACCAAGGTATGGAAAGAGCCATGGTTCGATCAGTCCTTACGGTTGGTCCATGGCCGAACCTAGGATCTGTCCGTTCCATGTCTGAATCCGATCCTCTTACTCTGTTTGATTCGGTTCTCTTCTTCTCCTCTTTCTCATGATACACGAAAGGATGTGATGGTTGGTCCAAGGGTTACACCCTTCGGCCTGATTGTCCTCCTTAACCGCAAATAAGGCCATGAGCCGAGTTTGTGGGACAGTTCGATAGAACCGAGCTATGGTCGGTTGGATTGAGTGCGGATCAGCCCAAGGGTACAAGATGCCATAGGTCACGTGCTACCAAGAGTCATGAGAGTCCAAAGGGTGCCAGTAGCGAAGAGTTACTAGACCCAAAGGTACCATAGACCAGAAGGTGCATCCGACCAAGAGGCACGAGATACCAAAGGGTGCAAGTTCCAAACGGTTCCCTTGGATGGCAGGCTTTGTCCGTCCATTGGATCAATCCAGGGCCTAGCTAGGTCAGGTCCATTACACGGCCTAACTGAGCATGGAGCTGAGTCGCAAGGTTGATTGGTTCATATCCAGCCGGATTGGGCTTGGTCTCACTTTGGCCGAGTGAAACAAGGCCAGAGCCAATCAGGTAAGGAAGTCCATTGGGCCATCGAGCCGACTTCACTTGGCCGATCATACCTAGACACACTCCAGCTGGTTGAGCTGGTCTTGGTCGGTTTGAGCTGATCGTGATCTGATTCTTTTATTTTGGGCTGTCCATCTATTCTAAGTCATGTGGGGCGGTTGGTTGATTGACTTAGGGTATGATGGGCAGTTCTGTATCCTTTATATGTTGCCTTGTTTGAGGTTTTCCTTGTTCTAGGAACCAAGCCAAGCATTGTAGGGTCTAAGCCGTTGTCTTACTTCGGTTTGATTAATGCTTATCTGGTTGTGGTTTCAGGAGCTAAGGATGGTTGTGGTCAAGCCAAGGAGCCGTGAGGACTCAGTTAGTGAGAGGCTTGCTAGTGTGTGGTTGGATAACATTAGGGAGGAGCTAGTTATTGTTTATGAGACGGTTAACAAGTTATGTATTGGATCACATGAATCTAAGTAAACTATGAAACTACATTTTATTCCGCTGTGCAATTCTTTATACTTGTTATAAACCTCATAATCGAAAATGACTTAGTAAATAAAGACTTAAAATAAATCAAAACCGCAAAGAAACAAGTAAAGTAAGGCCGCGGGTCCAGTTGGGTCGAAAGGCCAGGAACGGGTCTTACAGAACCCGAACCAAAAATCCGAATGCTCAGCATTTATAACTTTATATAATAGATTGACCGCTTAAGAAGCTGGATATTTTTTTGTTAATCGTTAAGCCAATATTAAATGAATTTATATCTATTTATTAGATATCTATAATATTTAAAAGCTGTTCTATTATTATTTTCAGTCTGGTAAAATGTTTTCACTGAGTTTTCATATTCGATTCAGACTTGCGGTCAAACCGATAGATCCAGTTATTCGTATAGAGTCAAATTAGGATATAATAAAATAAATATGGTAAAAATACATTAAAATAAAAAAAACCGTTATTAATGCAATGAAAAGAATATAAATTTGATTTTTGCTATAGATTTTTTGATATATCAATATATATTTGGCTTGAATAAGAATTGTTTTTTGTATGTGAATCTTGTTTTTGGTTTCGTTTCTTTTCTGGTTTTTTGTAGTGTGTTAGTTTGGTTTCGATAGAGTTGATGGTTAAAGGTTTCTGACAGTGTTTTGAAACCCGACCCAGACCTGCAGTTGAACTGGTAAATCTGGTGACCCAATATAAATGCGGTTAGGGTTTTGTGAAAACCCAAAATTTAAAATCCACAAAACCCGTAAAATTCACTAAAATCCGAAACCCAGTACCGGTTAAACCACTGGTTGAAACAATAGATAACTTATACATTCTAATGTTTAAAATGTTTTTTTTATATTATTTTTAGATTCTAAATTTCTAATTAAAAAGTTGAAGAAGAAGAACATGGAAAACTTGATTATACATTCTTTGTTATTGGCAATTTATTACAATGATGTTGATCCGCCGAAGCAGGTTTTATTAAGATTATAAACAAAATTTGATACAGATTATTATTTTGAGATCGTATATTATTGTGTTAAAAAGTCTGTATTATATCAAAAAGAGAATTTATTTTAAATTATATGATTTATCGATTAGTTTATTTGAGATTTATATGTATATTATTATGTAACTTTTTTAGGCCTAAACATTTTATTTGGATTCAAAAAAATCTGAAACCGATTTAAAAGTATATGTTTGGTTCGAATTTTGGTCCTGACAAAAGTACCTATTGGATATTTTTTGGACCCGCGGATCTTGGTTTGGGTCCATATTTTACCCAAGATCCGATTGGATACTCAAAGCACCCAATATATTTTGCATATATAACTCATATTTGGATATTTCATATATGTTTTTGGTATTACAAATATTCTTTTAAGTTCCATGTTCATTTTTTCAGTTATAGCTTTGAATTTCAAGTAAAATATCAAAAGTTTAAAATATATTTCAGATATTCGAACAAATTTTGGCTATTTTTGAGTTCATCGGATCTTTCATGGTTAGAATAATTAATGGTAGAATAGAAAAATTATATATAGCTCCAATAACCTTTTACATTAATTTTTATAATGATTCATTTTGAACATTATAAATTCTCTATATGAACACTATAAAATTGTTTTTAGAATAATTAATGGTATAAATTCTCTATGTGAACACTATAAAATTGTTTTTTTTTTGCTCTACAAAATTGTTTAAATATATAATTCTTTTTAAAAAATTGTTTAAATATGGTATATTTTGTTTATAATGCAACATCGGAAGTTTTAGTGATTTATTATTTTAACTATATATCGGTGATTATTATTTTCATGTATGTTTGTTTCGTTTGTTAATTATTTCCTACAAATCTAAAACATATTTATTTAAATAAAAAAATGGGGAATAATATTGCTTCAATTGTGATATTATATTTAATGTATCATGTATTAATATGACTATTAATGATAATGTTGTATGGTTATGTATTAATATGACTAGGGGTGTTCAATCCGGATATCAGTTCGGTTTCGGTTCGGTTTTTCGGTTTTCGGTATTTCGGTTACTAAAATATAACTACCATTCTAAATCCATATTTACTTCGGTTCGGTTCGTTTTATATACTGTCGGTTTTCGGTTTTGTTCGGTTTTATACCAAAAACCTAACTATTTAGTTTGAGAGCATATTATATGAATTTTAAAGTCATGTTATCAACGCAGTCATTTATTAAATTCAAAAAAATGAACAAAAAAGTAAAAAACGCTTCTACCATCATATAAAATAATCAAATTTAGAATAGAATCAAAGCTTAATAATTTGAAAGTAAAAATAAGAAACAAAACAGAAGCATGAAAGAAAAGTTTTTCCACTCTTCCATATTTATTGTTCATCAAATTCATGCTTCTTCGATTGAACACGAAAATTTGTTCGTTTATTGATAAGAAAAATTGTGAAGAATTTTCACTAATTATTATCCATCAAATTTATAAACTTCACTTCAATTTAGTCAATGCTAAAATAAGGCAAAAAACTAAAAAGGAAGACTAAGAAAATAAAAACCACAATCACGATATATTGTTATTTAATTATAGTTCAAGTGTTTTACAAATTAAAGTTTTTATTAATATAAAAATATGGTAATTGTTATTAACAAAAATTAACTTATATAACTAACATATTTTCATGTGTCGTTATAAAATAGATATATATATATTTACATGTTTCTACTTTTGATCGGTTTTGTTCGGTTTATTCGGTTTAATCGGTTATAAACCAAACCATATCCAAATCCTACAGTTTTTATAAAATCACATCCATTCGGTTTATATGGTATATAACAAAACCAAACCATATTGTCTATTTCGGTTCGGTTCGGTTCGGTACGGTTCGGTTTTATCGTATTGAACAGCCCTAAATATGACTATTAATGATAATGTTGTATGGTTAGAGAAAATAAAGGGGAAGACCAAAAAATCAAAAAAGGAAAGGGTCCAAAACAACTTTCATAGGTAAATTTATTGATGTAAAGTTTCCTATCCTCTTTTGACTTTCCATTTAATACATAACTTATTTTCGCTATTTAATTAATATCCAAACATTTAAAAATTGACTATCTTTTTTTACACCATAAAACACTATGTTATATTTTAATTAAAATAAGTTTTCAAAAAATTTAAAAAGACATGATATAACTTTTATTTACTGTAAAATACTTAAACTATTTTAGTAAAAAGTTAGTATCCGGATATCCATCTAGTTATTGTATATACACGCATAAAAATTAATTAAAATATATTTTTTAAATATTAAAATTCTTAAAATAATTCATAAATTAATATTTATACAATATTTATCAATATATATGTACATAATATTATAAAAATTAAAATATAAAACGAATTTTTGTATAAATATTAGTATATCAAATATAATTATTAATAAAAATTAAAAATTTAATATATTTTGAAAACTACGGATCCGGATCCACTGATATCCAAACCTAAAAATCATGATATAAGATTCCGGATTCGGTTGTGATGGATCCAAAATTTTACTATCTAGATTCAGATTCAAACATCCCGGATATTCTATTTTAAGATCTGATCTGAAGCGGATCTTGAATCGAATCTGAATCCTAGATAATAAGTATGATGCCTACATATTAATAAACTGATGTATATTGAAAACAAACAAAAGAAGTTAAAAATGATAGTGAGCATTACATTTCCATTCAAACGGTTAATCTTTATGCACTTACGAAACAAACTAGATATTAAATATAAATTGTGTTTATTTTGCTGAAAAAAATCACAATAGTTCTTAAGAAACATCACTAAAATGACAAGATATCAACCGCTTCATCTATTTTATGATTCTTCCATTCTACTATAATTTAAGTCTCCCAAAGACAATAAATTATGGGTTATTCTTTTATGAGTCATTTGTCTAATAAATATCATCTAGTTGATGAAATATCGAAATCATATACTTCTAAGCTCGTCTTACCTATTAAGCACATCATGTAGTCATTTTGTATGTTATTGCCTTCCACTCAAACTATGGCGCATATGTTTAATAAAATAAATGAAGTTCTACCAATTGTGTATGAAGTGTTGTTGTGGTTAATTTTACGATCTAAAATTTTGGCAAAATTCTCAAAAATATTTGACATAATTTTCATTTTCTCAACAAATACAAACTATTTTGATTCTCAGTTTAGTACCCAAATTATTTTTCGATATCCATTCAGTACCTAAACTTTTGAAAATGTAAATCTTACAGTGCCAAACTAAAGATGTTTTTAACAAATCATTTAACTTGACGCCGTTAGTTTTAAAGTGTAAAACTTCCAATTTTTAAAAAGTTTTGATATTAATTTGGTATCAGAAAAAAATGAAGAAACCAAAATAGTTTAGATATTTTAAATTTTTTAAAACAAAGGAAAACTATGTCATATATTTTTGGGAATTTCCTTAATTTGATCCCCTAATATTAAGGTAGTTAAATTTCTTTTTCCCTTGGGCATTGTGCTCATTTCCTTTTCCTGTTAACTTGTTGTTGTGCTTCTTACAATTTCCGGTTAACTTTTTGTGCTTCTTTCCTTTTGTATATTTGTTAAGTCTTGTACTCTTGTTTGTATTTGATTTCCCCAAAGAAAGAACGTAAGCTTCCTTTCTTGGAAGAAAGAGAAACTAGTTCCGGCTCAAGAGAAACCAGCATGATTTGGTCAGCTGCTTTAAGGCCAGCAAAAACAGATTCTTCTTTGTCGTGAAGCAGTCTTGAGCTCAAGACGATCGCAATATTTAGCAATAAACACCAATCACTAGTTTTCTCAATCACCACGAACATGCTGCCAGAATAAGTAATTTGAAAGTTCTTTTGGTCAGAAGCTAACGACTTTTTACCATACAATTTGCCTCCGACAAACACACCAAAGATTGACTCTAGCATATTACACCATTATAAACTGATCCTATTGAACCAAAGTTCGCATAGTTATACTTTTGAACATGCTTAGCTTCTGGCCCTTTAGTAAGGATGAAGAGTGCATCCTGAGAAAGTAAGAGACACGTTTGTGTTACCTCTCGTGGAGTAGCTGCTTCGTAAACTATTAGGACACATGAACTCCACATATCTTTGTGCAACCCAATCTTCAAAGCTAATATCAGAGTGAACCATATCTAATCATTGTTTGAATGGTGCAATCCCAGATTTACATCTACTTGTAACTAACGTTCCTTATCTTGTTCCATCAACTTAGACAAAGGATGTCTTTTACAAGCTATAACCAATTGGGTGCGTTATTTTATTCATCTACTGCCAGAATGTGGAGAATGCAAAAACATACCAACTATGAAGCACGGGGACGGCAGTTTGGCTAACGTACCCGTACCGGAAACGTTTCGGGGACGGAAAGACCATGGAAACTGCACAGGGACACTTCAGGGACGTGGCATTTCATTTATGGAATGTTTGAAATGAATTTTCTTCAATATTATCTTAAGCTAACTCACTTACCTTTTTCCAAAAAATAAAAGAAAGTAAAGTTTTAACTGTATTACGTTATATGGAAACCCCACAACAAAAGCTCAGTGACTAAGCTGTATTTAAAATAACACATATGTCGAAAGATTAATTCAAAAGAAACAACACTCCAAAAAAAGTGAATATATTACACCCCAAAATTCATAATTGGAAACTCTCCAATGACTTTATTTTTTTTTTATTTTATTTTAATGTTACATTCCAAAGAACAGAGCACATGTTTTATTCAAAATGTGAACTCAAAGGTACTAAATAGGACAGCTTTACTTTAGATAACTCGGCTTTTAACAACTATGACCCTAATGAACAACTTAGACATAACATTACAAGTACAAAAGTTATATACTATGTCTACACATCAATATCTTAAAAAGAGTACATCTAATGCTTCACGAGCAGTCGCTCCTAGGGTTCTTCTATACAGCCAAAAAATTCTCTCCGGTTCTCAATTCCCCAGGGGAAAAAAAGAAAAGTTATAATTTTTTTTATAAATGAATCGAAGACACATTTAGGTAAGAAAGGTGAATTGACCTTTAGCCTCAACAAGGCGAAGTCCTTGAGCTGGCAGTTCTCACACTTCTCTCGTAAGTTTCGATGAAGCCTCAAATAAAAAAAGGCCCAGGCCCAGGCCTATTTCAAATTTCTTTAGAATTTTGAGGCGGTTCCATCTTTCTCCTTCGCTCTCAATCTACTCATTCTCCTCACACCTCCCCTGTGAAGCTCTCTCTGGAGCGATGATGTCTTCTTTTTCAGAAACTGTGAAAAGATCTAGAGCTGAGTTCGAAACTGGTCAATATAGCGAGGCATTGAAGATTCTTGGAGACATTTCCTTGGCTGATAAAGATGCTGGGTATTTGGAAGGCTCCATCTTCAATGACCTACGGCTAAAATTGGGTAACATCCTTGATCAGATGATCACGTTTTTGCTTGCTTCAGTGGAATCATACAATTGAATCCCTCAGTATCCTTACTGCACCACCACAACTTTGTTTGATGTTGCCGAACGGTTTGGTTCTTTTCTATACTACAAGAAAGCTAGGAAAGAAGCAAAACTAGCCCTAGATTCTGTGATTGATTCTGAGAGAGAAGCTTTGAATTTGATCATCGGTTTGGCTTGTAAAATTATATCATTATTGGCTTATTAAACCATTAAAAGAACAAAATCTAAAAAGTGGTAACATGTAGAATGTAAAGTTTCTATCTTCATATGTTTAATGTCATTTTAGTGTACAAACAGTGAACATGTTGTAAATAGAGGTAAGTAGATGTTATGAATCAGTTTCTATCAACTAGAGAAGACCAAAAGTTTTTGAAATTTCGTTTATACAATTATTTAATAAGTGGTTTTGCTGATTTATCATGTTTTCATGGTTTTAGACACAAATCAGTAGTTTTAATAAACAATTTTATTGATTTAGCTAATGATTTGTTATTATATTCAAAATAATTAATTAACCATATTTATTGACAATGTCATCATCAAGTTTATCTTATATTTAGTCTTACAACAACTATATATATATTAGTTGGCGATGATATTGTGGATAAAAATGGTTAATATCTATTTAGTATTATCTCTTTTGTGTTTCAAAAAAATGAATTATCTGTGAAATTGTTAGATGGTATGATACTATCACAAAGATGATTGACTCTGGTCCATTAGTTTGTTTAATAATTGTGATTACTACCCACTGAATATCTTTTGTTTCCTTGTTTTCCATTTACTTTTTGGATGGGATTCAGTAAGCCAATAAGTGTCAAACACCTAAAAGAGTCAGAAAAGGACTAAATAATCTTTGCAAACTCTTCAATAGATAAACTGAGGACTTAATGAATGACAAAACTAAACTAAACCAAACCGAATTTGTGAGTGGTAATAAATTTTATTTAACTCGTTGGGCTGATCTCAATATTTGAAAGAAATGACGTTGGCTAGTTCTTTTGGAAAGAAAGCCTGAGATATCAGCTAAAAGCTTTCAAGCCCAAACAATCTTTCCGTTGATGGGGATCGAAGTAACTCATAGCCGAATATGTATTGTTAATCATATAATTATAGTTCTAAACTCGCATGAAAATTTCATAAATCAATCATACCAGATAGAATGATGTGAAATGTTTCTTTTTGTAATAAGGTGAATCACCAAAAAGAAAATACAGACGTGTGGTGAAGATCTATGAATCATAAGCCACATACTTCTATCTATAACCAAATTGCACAATTTGGTATATAGTAAGCAATTATGGTTATATTATATAACATGTTATTGAATCGGCTGATGTTACTTCACCACCATGACAGGTTTAAATGATATTCTTTAGACAATTTATATATTCTTCAGATCATTCATATATATTCATTATAGTATAAACTATGATCAATAACATGAAGAATTAATTACAAAACTCTATAGTATAATTATAACTAGGTGGTTGTCCGCAATTTTACGGATATAAATATGGTAAGAATTATTTATTATATTTATAATTTTGTGATTTTGAACAATAACCATAATTATTAAATTGAACTTTAAATTTTTAAATATTTGAAAAACAAAAGTCTTGGTTTTTTTATAATTTTAGAAGAGTTTTGAAATACACTGATAATTATTTAAATTTTAATTTAAGTTTCCAAAAATATTTTTTATGACATAATTTTTGATTAATAAAATCTGAGGATTAATGATTTTTTTTCATAATTTTGTCAAATCACATATCACTCTCTCACACATTTTTGATTTAGTGTTTAACATAAAGCTCACAATTGGCTAAGAAAACAAATTCATCCTTAATTTTCTTTAAACATCACACTATACTATCTAATCAGATGTAATCACAATTTAGATATTTTAAACAATATTATTTTCATTTGTTTTAAAATTACTTTAATACATTATATTTTAATTAAATATGATTAACTAACTATATATCAGAAAATAATATATATATATATATCGTGATATCATTATTTTAGACATATATGCTTAATATTAATGTGAGATTCAATAGTTTATTATATCAAAATAACATGTTTTTATATATTTATATATTTTAGAACTTTGTTATCATACATTGTAAAAAAAATATATACCGTAAAATACATATCATTATTAATTTTTTTTTACATTCAATTTAAGTTATATTTTTCATATTCGACATTATCAATTTTAGAACTTATCATTTATATTTATTTTCTTTAGGTAATATATCTTCATGTTATAAAACACACAAAACTAATTAATTCACATTTATATTAATAAGTAAAACACATGTATTTCAACAAACAAATGAAAAATTAAATATGTAAAATATAAAATAACCAAAAATAAAAAAAGCAAGTTTTATTATTCTTCACTCGTAGCATACCAAAAATATATATATAATTAAATAAATGAAAATTCAATTACCAACAACCAATCAAATTAAGAGAATTGGTTCTTAATTTCAACTATGAATGACACATAAGCAAAATCCACTTAATTGTCTTCTCAATTAATACATAAGAGATGAAGGCACCTGCATATATACGAATACAATATATATTTAAACAAATCTCGAAAGATTAACAAAAAAAAAAATATTAGGTCCAAATCAGATAGTACCTTAAAGGAGAGAGATCTACGTGGCATTCACTCGTTTGGGAAAGCGTACGAGGAACTCCGTACTAATTTCTAGTAACCAATTATGTTTGTTTTTTAATTTAACAACGCAGGTAACACCTTAAAAGGAAACTTCTTCTCCAAACTGTCACCTTCCATGCTACCACAACACGTCTAAAACGCGACGTCTTTTTCCCTCTAACTTGTGCCAGAAGTTATCGTTCAACGCTCCAAAGCAAAATCTACTTGCCGGTGCTAACGTACTATCTCTCTAGCTGTCGCTTCTCAATCATGTTCTTCTTCTCTCTATCTTTGTCCAACCAATCATTCCTATTTATACGTTTATATTAATATATTTATATTTTTAATCACATAATAAATCATAAACCGCCATACCAAAAAAAGATAAAGACGTATGTATATAATAAACCAGAAGCTTTACTATTATTCACCTGAATCACATCTGCCTTTGAGCTCCATCGAAGATGATGAAAATGAAAAATTTTATTGGTTCTAGATTGAAGTCTTCCTCAGCAAGCCAAGGTGAAACTTTTTTCTTTCTTTAATTCCACATTTGTTCAATAACATCTGTGATTTGTTTCTCCTTCTTCTCTTGATTAGTTCTTGAAAATGTTCTTAAAGAATGTTGAAATGTTTTATACTTTTGGATTCTTTAGATATGTTCTCTAGCCAGAGTCCAGAGATTAATTTCCTACTTCCTCTTTTGAAACTATTAATTTTCTATTTCTGAAAAAATATATATCTGCTAAAAGAAAACGTTTTTGTTGTTATCTAAACTGTTGTTTTTTGTCAATGGAGCAGAAAATTCAGAGAAGGAATGTCGTCGTAGCTTGACGTGCAAGCAAAGTGTTAATGAGGAGTACAAGGAAGCTTTCAGGACAAACTCCTACATAGAGATTCGGACAAAAGCAGAAGATCAGTTAGGCATCACACTCTCTGGCAAACTCTCTTCTTCTTCTTCTCCTTCTACTTCATCCTCAGATCTGAGCTTCCATTCACACTTCACCGGTTACTTGCTCGACGTCCCTCCTCAAGAAACTCTCGATACTCTTATGCAAGACTCGAGTGTCCACAACCTTCTAGTTAAATACTTTGACTTTAGCTCCGATGCTTGCGATGTATGCGAGTCTCTCCTTCAGTGCATCCAACAAATCAAGATCAATGACATGAAACTCAAAAGGGTTATCAAGATTGGGAAAAGGGTTTGTAATGGTGTTAAAACCCCGGAATGTTCACCCGAAACATTAAGTGCTCTGATATTTCAAGAGCTCTCGATATACGCCTTGCTGAAAAACCCTTTGTATTGTATCATCGACAAAGCTCAGTTCCGCAGAGTTCATGATGCAAACTCGGATTTGCTCGCTAGATTGACATCGAAAAGGAGAAGAATCAGAAGAAAAATCAGGTTCTTTACATTTTGCAAGAAGCTAGGAGGTTGTAGTCTAGTGGATATTGCAGCTAAAGCAACGTTCATAATGATGAATGATTTGGATACTTTGAGTAGACTTGCCGGGAGATTATGCGATGAGATAGAGCATAGAAAAACCGTCGCTGCGATGTGCGCAAAGAGTGGGAAGATTGAAGTGTTAAAGGAAGCCTTGAGAGTATTTGATGGACATGAAGAAAGATTCTCAGAGCTGTTGCAAGAGCTTGAAGAACATGTATACCTATGTTTCCACACTATTAATAGATCAAGAAGACTATTGTTAGCGCAAACCACAGGACCAAGTTCTTGATTCTTTTATTCTCTTGTTTCATCAAAAATATAAACATTGTTGTAGGGTCATGAATTAGTTATCAATAAATAATAAAATTTTAAGAACATCATTTAATTATTTCTTCATGATTCTATTGAAACTGAGTAAAACAAAATATTACACCATCTCAGTATTTGAAAGACAATATTTTAAAGAGAGAGACTGGCCGTCTAGATAAGCGTTTGATTGCCAGTTAGAGTTGAAACCAGAGTGAGAGAGTATACAAACTCTACCGGACGACGGAGAGTAACTTTCTCTAACACTCATCATCATCTTCCTCAGCCATATGATTCGCTAACTCTTCCTCTCTCTCCTCTTCATGTCGCTCTCTTCTCCTTGTGAAAACCTCAAAGCTCTGAGTCTGACCGCCTAGTTATGCATGTTGAGTGAAAATGCCATTCCTGAGTTAATCGCTTTTTGTGGCTCATTTGTAGAGCAGATGTCCCTGTTTCTTTTGGAGAAACTGGTCTTAGATGGATCATATTCGAAGGATGAACAGATGCAGTGATAGCTTGTCCGCTAATAGTATTTCCTAAATAATAGTTTGTTCTTACAAAGCCTAGTATCGAAGTCGTTGTAGTATAGTGGTAAGTATTCCCGCCTGTCACGCGGGTGACCCGGGTTCGATCCCCGGCAACGGCGAAAAGTTTTTTTAAACATGACGTAATCCAAACCCAATCAGCCCATCCCTATGGCTAAAATGTTAAAAAGATTTTTTTTTTTTTTTGCATTTTCTCTGCTGTTTGAGAATGAAAAGTTTGCTAATGATAAGCGTTGAAGGCTTGTAACTCGAGGACTCCACCTTTTGATCTTGTCAAATAACATGATTCCGAAATTTCCAATGAACTCAAAAACAGGAGACAAAACTGGAAAATTGTCTGGAAACTTGAGAAATTCCAAAGGCAACATCCATAAAATAAATGAACATATTATATAACCTAAAAGGCAAAATGAAAGATAGAAATTATGCTACGGTAACATCTGTCTTTTTGATGGAGAATGAAGGGAAATAACAAAGTTCGTTCAACTAACACTGGGCACTTAAGCAGCTGCCTGAATAGGTGGTCCATTTGATCTGTTAAACCCACCACGGCCTCCTCCTCTTCCACGACCTCCCCTTCCACGGCCACCTCCTGTTCCAATAACATTCTCACATTAAGAAAAAACTCGAGGCAATATTGGTTAACCAAATTATGCACTGAGAAAACAATGGTATTTTAAAACATCATCGTACCACGGCCTTGAGGAGGAGCATCATGTCCATAATCCTGTTGCGGATTGTATTCATAGTCTCCTCCATGTTGTTGAGCTTCATAGTATGGTCGAGGAGCATTGAAACCTCCTCTTCCACGACCACCACCACGTCGTCCTCCTCCTCTCCCGCGGCCTCCTCTTCCTCTACCAGATGGCCGCTCAGGCTCCATACCTCCATCATCATACTCATGATACTGCGGAGGAGGAGCATTGTTTCCATAGTCTCCTCCATCTTCTTGAGCTTCATAGTAATGTTGAGGACCATCGTAACCTCCTCTTCCACGACCACCACGTCCTCCACCTCTCCCGCGCCCTCCTCTTCCTCTACCAGATAGCCGCTCTGGTTCCATACCTCCATCATCATACTCAACGTTCACATATCCATCCCCTGACCAAAAAAAAATCAAATCCACAAAATTGGAACCCTTGTCCACAGATCAGGTGAAATTTAAGATTTTGAAACGAAAAATACGAAAGCAATCCTACCTCTGCCACCTCTTCCCCTTCTATTTCCTCGGCCTCTTCTTGCTCTGCCTCTGGGTGATCCATCTACAAGAGATAGACACAGATGATAAACTTATACAAAGACAAGAAGCAGAGCGTGAGAACATTTATTTAAAGAAAGAGGCTGTAAATACCTCTGCCTTCGTAATCAATCTCAGCTAATGGCTTCACCATCTCAATAGGAATTGGAGGCTGGTACCTGCAGTATCATTTATTAAGTTATCATTAGCATTAGAGACAATGTACCTCTACTGCTTGAGACACAGAACCTTTGTGAATACAAAAACCAAACAAAAATATATAAACAAAAGCACTGAAAAAACTCACCCAACAGAGGATGTGTTCAGCTCCTTCTTCGAAAGTGTTATAGTGATCAATGACACATGCCTTGTCGTCTCAATTCTTCAGGATAAAATAACAAGAAAATTAATAGCCAGGATGAGCACAACAATGTAATATGAGTCCCGGCACAAATGAAAATGTCAATCAACTTACGGAAGAAGGCCTTCCTCTTTAGGTTCCCAGGTATCAGTTATGTCCGTGGATCCAATAGATGTGTTCTGGTGAAGACCAGGAATCCTTCTCTGTGATAAAGGAAAAACGTTCAGATGCAATAGACCATCCCTTTTGATATCATGACCAGACAAACCCAAAAAAAAAAACATACCTTAATCAACTCAACAATGTTCACACTCTTGTTGATAGCTCTTCCCATTGCCTTGAAAATAACTTCATCCGATCCTTTCTCCTATATTACAGAAACAAATCCCGATAGACACGAGCAGGACAAGTTTTGCAATAAAAACCGAAAGCAAAGACAACACTACTCATTGTAATAAGGGACCAAACCACACCGCATATGACATAACTAATTAATTAAAAAGGTTTAAATATTACAACAAGTAGACAGTTAAGACACGGTTATAAAGAATTTGCTCGTTCGGACATAATTTATGTTTCGATTTTCTACTGAATCAGACACGAAATGTAATAACATAAATGCTAACTAATTGTCTGAATAAATAATAAAACCATAGAAGAAACTGAATCAAACACAAAAAACGTATATAAGATTCAACGAAGAAACATAATAATACCTGAAGAAGAGTCATCGCATAGGTGATGCAGTTTCGCGCCCTACCGGTACTGGTGATACGAATCTCGTTCTCAGCAATCGGAGTCTCATCCTTCGGCTTCGCAACACGCTCATACATGTCCATCTGATGAACAACACACACACACCAAAAAAAAAAAAACTTCGCTCACGAAGGTTGATAGAAAACAACCATAGATGATACAGATTCGAATCAGTTTCTTCGTATAATCCTCACGAATTGATTGAATGCTTTACCTTGTTTGACTGTTGGGGGTTAGATCCTTGGAAACCCTAGAAGATTCGGATAAGCAAGGAATTAGAGCGGTTTTGTACAAGGCGCCCTCTCATATATATCAGCCGCACCAGTGAACTGCCCTAATTGATTTCCGGTTTGCAAATTTTTCACTTTAAACCGGTTCAAACCGAACCGAGGATAAGACATTAATTTCCTCAGTTTTGATTGCATCTTCGTAAAATTGAGCATCACAATATCAAATTGATGAACTTTTTCATTTGCTTAAATTCATTTTTTACGTATTGTATAGTGAAAATTAATGGCTACTAGTTTATTTAATATCACCGTATTTACACGAAAAGAAAATCCTAACATGTTTCAAATTGTTGTGCACACGAGAGATCGGTGAACTAAATCTTCTTTTATTCATCAAACTATCAAAGCATTGTTTACTTATGCTATAAAAAATAAACCAGTTATTAGTTAACAAATGAGTATATCCCAAATCGTAATCCTACAACTTTTTCGGTTTACTTGCACCTGCTCCGTTACGGGCAGGCCAGTTTATTAGAATGGTCAAGCTCAATATTCGTGGTGAAGTGTATGGTTCTCCAGGAAGATTATCCAGCTAGACAAAAAGGAGCAAGAAAAGGTCAACAAATGGTGGTTGTCTGTGGGCTAAAGATGTCTATAAATGGACTTTTCCACTTTTTCATACAAGATATCAATAAAATGTTTGACAAAACCCACATCTTACTTTTAAAAAATGGCAAAAGAAGAAAAAAATATGTTCTCCAAAACAAAATCACATGTCATCATCTATATGTACTGTATAAGTGACTTTCTTTCGATAAAGGGAGGTCTGGAAAAGAAAATAAGGACAAATCTAGTAACCATTGCATTCAAGCCGTATCACATGACACTACATGAACAATTGATTGACTTTATTTTACAAAGCATACTTAATATTTTTATACATAAGATTGAAAACTATTTACACTACAATATTATTAAGTTTTGGTCAAATTTTAAAATGCCTAAAAGAAATTGAACATGTAACTGAAAATTACGAGCATGCATCCTTCTGAGTTATTTATGATTATTTCTTTACAGACGGATTGTGGAGAATTAAATATGTCTAGTACACTGTGAGTTTGAGGCATCATAAAGCACTACTAATAAGATGGTTGGGTGAGGAATGAAAGGAAGGTGTCCTTTATCTTTACTTCTCGTGGTTTAACCAGAGGGTCAATGGTGTTTTTCCATCCTTCAAAATCTATGGGAGAACCAGCATCGGGCAGCTCGAACCCATTCACATAGAAGGTTGGTGTTGAGGAAACTCCTCTTGAAACGCTATACTGCAATTCAGAACAAAGGCAAAACAATATTTGGAGTGGACAAAACTTATTATGAAACTAAGTAATGACAGAAAGTAAGTAAGGCAAGCTTCTACTACAAGTCTGCAAACTAAAATAATGACTAGTGGCTAGTGAGTAGTAACTATGCAGTGAAGGATTCTCCATTTGGTTATCAAGTCCACGATATGAGAAATAATACAGAGGACCGAACAGAATAAGCCATTTAAATTCCTTGACTAGTAAAGATATTAATCTATATATAAAACTGAGAAGATTAAGAAGGTGAAGGGATCACCTTGAAGGAAACCCTAGTGGCAAGATCAGAATTTGAGTTGCGGAAGCCAGATTTAAGAGGATAATGATATGAGCTACCTAATGTAACTGTCCCGAGTTTGACTAATTTGTCCACAACTGCAGGTCTTGGCATGAATTGTGTTTGCGAGTTGTAGAACAATGCCTGTTAAGACAATATCAACCAAAACCATCAATAATGATCATAGACAAATATACAACACCAGACAAAAGGCTTCACTGAACCGCAGTGAATATAACATAACGCATACAATAAAACATTCATTTCAAGAATGAAGAAACAGAACCGCTGTTACACATTTCCTCTGTTTGATACCAGCAAAGTTTGGATTTTTTTAAATACACTAATCGAACCTGGTGCTTGAAGATCCCTTCCAGGAAACTGAACGTGGCGTTGGCGTTTATGGCATCCACAATGTGTAAGGCCCGAGATACTACAAACGCATTGTCATGAAACCTGCATGATCCAAAACACACACGAAACATAAAATGTAATAAGACGGAAAATCAACTAGGAAGACAAAGAAAATCAAACACTGACGGCAAAGGAATGAGGTGAATAACAAGAGTAACGCGAGATCCGTAGTGATCAACCGCTAGCTTTAGCGGTTCCCAAGCGTCTCTGCAATCGGGGCAAACCGGGTCAAAATACGCTTCGATAAGTATCGTATCCGGGTTGATTTTCTGACCCGGTGGATACATGAAACCATCGCGTCTCGGCGGGGGTAGTAGCTGCGCATGTACGCTTGTTCCGACGAGCAAAGCAACGAACAATAAAGCCGTTCCAATCATTTTCGCTCTCTCCCTCTCTCTCTCTGGATCGATTTCTCTTACAAGGAGAGATTAAAAACTCACGGCGGAGACACGGAGAGGAGAAATCGACGGCCAACATTCCTCGGAGGCTAAGTGAGACCCATTCTTTAAATCCCAGCCGTCGATTTCCAATTATCGTGACGTGGCATACACTATAAATGCTAATAAAAAAAACTCACGGCGGAGTGACGGAGAAGATGGAATGAACGGCCGAGAATCCTCGGAAGCTAAGGGAGACCCAGTCTTTCATCTCCAGCCGTTGGTTTTTTCATAATACTGACGTGGCGGAATCTGATGGCGTGGACGGTTTATAATATAAAGTGATTAATGTTAAGCGGGAAAGTTTTGTTTTATTTTTTGTCAAAGCAATGACAAAACAAGTTCTTCCACTGATAGAGAAGATCCCTCAAACGATCCTTGGATTCTTAGAATCTTCTCCATCGTGTTGGTCTTCGTCATTATCAAAAACGGCGCAAGCTCATGCTCGTATACTCAAATCCGGAGCCCAGAACGATGGCTACATCTCCGCTAAACTCATCGCTTCCTACTCGAACTATAGCTGCTTCGACGACGCGAATCTCATCTTGCAATCGATCCCGGATCCAAATGTATACTCTTTCTCGTCTCTTATCTACGCCTTAACCAAGGCCAAGCTTTACTCTCAATCGCTCGGCGTGTTTTCTCGGATGTTTTCCCGTGGGTTGATTCCAGATACCCATGTTCTTCCGAACTTATTCAAAGTCTGTGCTGAGTTATCGGCTTTTAGAGCTGGTAAACAGATTCACTGTGTAGCGTGTGCGTTGGGGTTGGATGGGGATGGGTTCGTTCAGGGTTCTTTGTTTCATATGTACATGAGGTGCGGTAAGATGGGCGATGCACGCAAGGTGTTCGATAGAATGCCTGAGAGAGATGTTGTGAATTGCAGTGCTTTGCTTTGTGGGTATGCAAGGAAGGGTTTTTTAGAAGAGGTGGTTGGTGTCCTCTCTGAGATGGAAAGTTCGGGTATTGAACCGAATGTCGTGTCTTGGAATGGGATTCTTAGTGGGTTTAATCGTAGCGGGTGTCATAAGGAAGCAGTGGTAATTTTCCAGAAGATGCATCATCTGGGGTTTCTACCTGATGAGGTTGCCGTTTCAAGTGTTCTTCCTTCTGTTGGAGACTCGGAGAGATTGGATATAGGGAGGCAGATTCATGGGTATGTGATTAAACAGGGTCTGATGAAAGATAAGTGTGTTATTAGTGCGATGATTGATATGTACGGGAAGTCTGGTCATGTCTATGAGATTATACAACTTTTCGAACAGTTGGAGCTGATGGAGACTGGGGTTTGCAATGCATGCATTACAGGGCTGTCTCGAAATGGTCTTGTTGACAAGGCGCTTGAGATGTTTAAGTTATTCAAGGAGCAAAAGATGGAGTTAAATGTTGTGTCATGGACGTCAATCATAGCTGGGTGTGCACAGAATGGGAAAGATATCGAAGCCTTGGAGCTGTTTAGAGAAATGCAAGTTGCTGGAGTGAAGCCAAACCGTGTAACAATCCCTTCAATGCTTCCAGCGTGTGGAAATATAGCAGCTTTGGTTCATGGGAGATCGGCTCATGGATTTGCTACACGGGTCCACCTTTTGGATGATGTTCACGTAGGGAGCGCTCTGATTGACATGTATGCCAAATGTGGGAGAATCAACATGTCTCAGGTTGTTTTTGATATGATGCCCACGAAAAACTTAGTCTGCTGGAATTCTTTAATGAGTGGATACTCAATGCACGGGAAGGCCAAGGAAGTCATGAGCATATTTGAATCTCTCGTGAGAACCAGGTTGAAACCTGATTTCATCAGCTTTACAAGTTTATTATCAGCATGTAGCCAAGTTGGTTTAACAGATGAAGGGTGGAAATACTTCGGCATGATGACTGAGGAATATGGGATTAAACCGAGGTTGGAACATTATTCTTGCATGGTGAGCCTTCTTGGACGTGCAGGGAAGTTGCAAGAAGCATATGATTTGGTAAAGGAGATGCCTTTGGAGCCAGACTCCTGCGTCTGGGGAGCTTTGCTAAATTCTTGCAGACTTCAAAACGATGTAGACTTAGCTGAGATCGCAGCAGAGAAACTTTTCGATCTAGAACCCGAAAACCCAGGGAGTTACGTTCTCTTGTCCAATATATACGCAGCTAAAGGCATGTGGGAAGAAGTAGACAGTATTAGAAACAAGATGGAGAGTCTGGGGATGAAGAAGAATCCAGGATGCAGCTGGATTCAAGTGAAGAACAAAGTGTACACGCTTCTTGCTGGTGACAAGTCGCTTCCGCAGATAGATCAGATAACGGAGAAGATGGATGAGATAAGCAAAGAGATGAGGAAATCTGGTCATCTCCCAAATTTGGATTTTGCTCTGCAAGATGTGGAGGAGCAAGAGCAAGAGCAGTCATTGTGGGGACACAGCGAGAAACTAGCAGTAGTTTTTGGTCTTCTGAACACACCAGACGGTACACCACTTCAGGTCATAAAGAACCTTAGGATATGCGGAGATTGCCACTCAGTCATTAAGTTTATATCGGGTTACACAGGTAGAGAGATTTTCGTTAGAGATACGAATAGGTTTCATCATTTCAAAGATGGTGTTTGTTCCTGTGGAGATTACTGGTGACATTTTTAATGATTTTTTTACCATAAAAGATTTGGGATCATCATGTTGTTTCTACTATACAAGTTGGTTAAAACTTAGAAGCTTATGAATGGTAAACATACAGAAGATATAGTGCATGATAGTTTCACAACTTTGGTTCGTAATGTGTGTACACATAGAGCAGCTTGGCTATGGTTAATAACTCATCATAATATTTATGATTAAGTATTACGTTTATAAATATGCTGTCACAAAGCCCGTCTAGCTCAGTTGGTAGAGCGCAAGGCTCTTAACCTTGTGGTCGTGGGTTCGAGTCCCACGGTGGGCGTCTCATTTTTTTTAAATTTGAAAAATTTTAATGAAATATCTCCCCAAAAAGGACAAAAACTTTGCGATCGAAAAACAGTAATTGTTTTTTATTTTTCAGGAAAATAATACTTAAATAATAAAATTGTCAGATATCATCCAACCACGTTTTCAAAGAGAGCCACAGCATCAGAGTTTCAGCACATACATCGCAGTTTTCTCTCTCTCAATCTCTCTCTCTGCTTGAATCGATTCGTCCCAGGTACGTGATTTGTTCATCAGATCTTCCATCATCACTCTTCGATCATGTCCTCTTCCTCACTTTCACGGTCTCGAATGTTGTGATCGGATCGAAGTTTCAATCGATTTGGTTTTCATTTTTGATATCGATCTGTACCTGCTTCGCGTTTCGTTCACAGGGATTGTGGAGAGGTTTCATTTGATTTCGATCTGTGACAATGGTGGCGGCTGGTATTGACATGGATGAAGGAGCTCTCGAGATCGGAATGGGTAAGTTGGTTTTTGATTGTGATCTGTAGATTCCGATCTTGGATCACATATTCTCTAAAATATTGGTTGATGTAGATGGCTTTCTTCGTTGATAACATATCAAATCGTTTTCTGTAGCCTGATGTTACGTATTGTCTTTGTGAGTCACTGATTTGAGAATGCTTTTTGAATTGTGTAGAGTACAGAACCGTCTCAGGTGTTGCGGGACCCTTGGTCATTCTTGAAAAAGTGAAGGTATAAACATTGATAAAGAGAAAAGCTATTACCATCGTTCTTTTTTTTCTGGAATACTTACTTGACTCTAAAGATTTATTGGACTGTTTATAATATGCTAGGGTCCAAAGTACCAGGAGATTGTTAATATTCGCTTAGGAGATGGATCAATGAGACGTGGTCAGGTCCTGGAGGTTGATGGGGAGAAAGCTGTTGTCCAGGTTCATGATTCTTTCTGTGTTACTCTAGTTTGAATTCTGCATTATACTAAAGCACAGGCTGTACAGGTTTGCTGTCCTCAGTAACTAATTCATCTATTTGTTTTAGGTTTTTGAAGGAACATCTGGAATTGACAACAAATTTACCACCGTGCAATTCACAGGAGAGGTACATATCATAAGCCTTCTTCGCTTAAAACTAAGTTGATTTGCTAAATGGTTGCCAGCTTTCGAAGAACTGAGAACTGCTATAATTTTTTTGTTTTAACATTTCTGTTCATGGTATGTGTTTCAGGTTTTGAAGACCCCTGTATCACAAGACATGCTTGGCCGCATATTTAACGGTTCCGGAAAGCCAATTGATAATGGCCCTCCTATTTTGCCAGAGGCATACCTTGACATCTCTGGTGAGTTTTTATTTGCCTCATTGTGTGATAGCCAAAGTTTTGTAGTTGTGTTTAATTGTGTTGGTTAATAATATTTATAGGAAGTTCAATCAACCCCAGTGAAAGAACCTACCCTGAAGAGATGATTCAAACTGGGATTTCTACCATTGATGTCATGAACTCTATCGCTCGTGGACAGAAGATTCCTCTCTTCTCTGCTGCTGGTCTACCTCATAACGAAATCGCTGCTCAAATTTGTCGTCAGGCTGGTCTTGTTAAACGGTTGGAAAAGACTGAGAACCTAATTGAGGAGGTAATCATTTGCTCCATTTACTACCACTTAAGTATTTTTATGTTCTGAGGATCATGCTGAAGGGTATGTGTGTGTGCATACATTCACTTTCTAACTAATATAGAAGGATTTATGCATCTCTTCGAATCTGTGTGACATGTAGAGGCTATATTTTGTAATACTACTGAATTTTTAAGCTTACTTCTGCAACAATCGAGTATCCTACTTTGTAATTTCAGTCCCTGATTGTTTGGTTTGCATTGTGAAATCCTTCATTCTCTTCCCTTGTGTGTTTTCCAGGATCATGGAGAGGACAATTTTGCAATTGTCTTTGCAGCTATGGGTGTTAACATGGAGACAGCTCAGTTCTTCAAGCGTGATTTTGAAGAGAATGGATCAATGGAAAGGGTTACCCTTTTCCTGAATCTGGTAACTTCTCGTGATTTCTATGCTTCTTTCTGTATCTTTCAAGGTTGATAGTCCAATATTATACCAATGATGTATTGACATTTATTATGCATTCCGCTCCAACAGGCAAATGACCCGACCATCGAGAGAATTATCACTCCTCGAATTGCCCTGACAACCGCAGAGTATTTAGCTTATGAATGTGGGAAGCATGTGCTTGTTATATTGACAGACATGAGTTCTTATGCAGATGCTCTTCGTGAGGTAAAATGTTTTTATTTGTCTGTGTTTTGTGCCATGATTCATAATTTGATTTAGGTTTACACACGCCTCAACCAGCATGTATGTTATATTTTATTTTGGGACAACAGCACGCATATGTTTTCTGAAGTCTTCGGCATGTCTTTAATAAACTGTAGGTCTCTGCTGCTCGAGAAGAAGTACCTGGAAGACGTGGATATCCAGGTTATATGTATACAGATCTTGCAACTATTTATGAGCGTGCAGGGCGTATTGAAGGAAGAAAGGGTTCCATCACCCAAATCCCTATCCTCACTATGCCCAATGATGGTAAAGAAACCATATCATTCTTCGATGCTCTTCTTTCTGGTTGAACAAAGCTCATAATATATCTTCTTGTAATGCTCAGACATCACTCACCCTACTCCGGATCTTACTGGTTACATTACCGAGGGTCAGATATATATTGATAGGCAGCTTCACAACAGACAGGTGCGATATGCTTCACACATTTTTTCATATCTGTCATTACTTTTTCTAATACACATAAAAAAGGTTTCTCATGCATCTATCTGATGATCTCTGTTTTTTTGGTTCTTCCTTAAAACAGATATATCCACCCATTAACGTGCTTCCATCACTTTCTCGATTGATGAAGGTAGCCAAGCCATTCCTTTATATAACCTTGTTGAAACATACTATGACTTATTAACTTGACCATTGTTCAACTCTGCAGAGTGCTATTGGTGAGGGAATGACTCGTCGTGACCATTCTGATGTGTCCAACCAGGTTCGCTATCTATAGGATCTTACTCTTCTAAAGTATGTCGCATGTTCTTTTTAGTATCATGAAACCTAATTCTCAATATTCTGAATCAATTTTCAGCTCTACGCAAACTATGCAATCGGGAAGGATGTTCAAGCCATGAAGGCTGTCGTTGGAGAAGAAGCTCTTTCTTCTGAGGATCTGGTACCTTTCTCTACTCACTCACATCCATGTTCGTATCAGTACTCACAACAATAACTTCTCATGACGATGACTTCTTGTGTTGTGGTTTTGCAGCTGTACCTAGAGTTCCTGGACAAATTTGAGAGGAAGTTTGTGATGCAAGGAGCATACGATACAAGAAACATCTTCCAGTCACTTGATTTGGCATGGACACTGCTCCGTATCTTCCCGCGTGAGCTTCTTCACCGTATCCCTGCCAAAACACTTGATCAATTCTACAGCCGCGATGCCACAAGCTAAGCCTTTTAAACAGCCTCTACATTGCTCCATCCCCGTCTTATTTGGAACTTGAATCATGTTGAGAGAAGAAAAACAAGATTTGCGTGAAAACGAAAACATAAAAACTCAGACAATTGTGGAATTTGGATTATTCGTTTGTTTTTTCATTTGTGTAATAAAGGTTCGTGTAGAGAAACTACGCACGAAAACGCTATTTATAAGCATTCTATGCCCTTACGAACTGGTGAATCATATCTTTTTGTTGTTGTGTAATAAACTGTTCCTTCAGAATTTTTTTATATCTATGTGCAATAGTATCTGCAGTATGTTACATATTTTCTTATATTTGCTCAGTTCTCTGGATACAGTATAGAGAACGATTGAGCTCATGAAGACCTTCAAGAATGAGTCGATGACACAATCCTATCACGTATTTGTCCAGGCCGTTTGAAAATTTGGGTGTATGAATTATAAACAGTTAATCTTTTATATGAAGAAGACATCACTTTTTTTATCTGAATAATGTTATAACTAATCCACAACGTCTACTCAATGACTGACACAAGATGATGGCTCGTATAAGGTATACCAGTGAGCAACAATGTCTCTCTAAGCCATTCTAATGTAATCTAACAGTTCCCTCTCTTTTGGTATTCTCTACTGATATATATATATAAACCTCTGAATCCCATGAAAACAACGAATGGTACTGACCAATACACTAAGCCGCCGGGTAAAATAAAATCAAACAAACATCAAACTCTCATTTTCTCTCCAATTTTTGGTTCTGACACCATCTTGGAAATAGTATACTGTCCTGCCCAACAACAACAACAAAGAGAAGAAGATAAATGTAAGAAACAAGAGCGAGCATGAGGTACTTTTATGTTATATGAACATCGATCACAAGCTTTATATAATAACCCGCACTTTGTGTACATATGTATGTTTGTGTCGTATCGCCAATTTTGAGTTACACAGATTAGTTGATTTTTACAACATTTCATCACTGATGATTAAGTAAATCGTCAAAGCCCTTAACCACTCTCTATTGCTCAGACAAACAATGGACAATTTTTTTTTTTTTGAAACTTAAGGCGAATGGAGCGTTACCAGCAGATCAAAGACTCTAGATTTTGTACTCGCCGACATGCATCCATTTGGTAGATGACCACTTGTTTCCTCTAATCACAGGACATCCACCTAGATTCAATGAGCACATATATTATCAACTACACACTCAAATGGTATCGTTAAAAAAGCAAAAATTTACAAGGGTGTTTTTATATGGTTATCATGATACCATGCAAGCTAGAGGGATCTAGTGTAGCATCGGGCCTCATGCTCCAGAAGAGCAACGCATCGCCCATTCTAGGCTTTACGGAGAGCCCTTTTTTACCACACTCAGAGAGCTCATTATACCATGGCACAGAACTAAAATTCATATTGGCAGCAGGAAACACAGTTTCACCGCCTTCTTCAACATCTGACCTGTATTTAGAATTAAGAGTTTTTTCTTTTGTATAATAAGAGAAAAAAAGACAATAATTGAATTTGGCAAACTTAAAAAAAAACAGTTAGAAGAGATCTTACAGATACATGAGCATTGTAGCCATCCGTTGACCTCCATTCTTAGTGTTGAACTCGTCAACAAAGTAATCATAGTGTGGTTCATACTTTTGTCCTTCTTCGTAGTGAAGCACTTGAAGTCCTTCTCCATGATCTGGCCATTCCAGAATCAATCATCTTAAGCACAATACTAAATGAAAATAACTCAAAAAGTTGATGTCATCATGTTGGCACCTACTTAGATATATAACAAAATGCGTCTATATATATGATCTAAAAATCTCAAAGAAAGTCTAAACTGATGTTACCTGCTGGAATGAAGGAGTAATCTGCAATTCTTTTCTCAATGGTCTTAATGATTTTGTCCCTTCCTCTCCTAAGGAAAGTCCCTGAGCTTGTTCGCACCCTGAATGTGAATATAAATTCACAAAATCATCAGAAAGTCCACAATATAAAAAAGTCTTTCTTTTTACTTCCCTCGGACAGGACAGGAAAGCATCATCATCAATTCATGATCGATGGAGAAAGGAAAGGAAAACCGCCGAACCTGCTGTCTTTGCTCTTGCCGGTCTGGCTATCAACAACAGTTGACTTCACCATATGTGGTTTGGCAAGACTGATTAAATACTCACATTCTTCCTTCGACTGGTCAACATCAAGAATACATATTAATAAATCAAAGATTCGATTTTTCGTTTCAAACATGCATCAGTTCCGACATAACAGATACTAAAACACTCGTTGTAATAAGAGTTTCGTTTGAAATAAGAAGACCAGACCAAGAAGTTGTGATAGACGAAAGCTCTGGGTTCCCAAGAGAGCACTTCAGTCCACTGATCCCCTCTCTTCCCAAGTCCCTCCTCGCTTCTGAAAAATTAACAAAACAATTTGAATCAAAAAACATTCCGACCAAACAAAACAAAGAATCTCAGACAGATCAAGAGTTTGGACACAACAACTCACGCACCTCTCAGTCGCAGCTCGTCGGAAATAAGAGAGATCCATCGGAGAAGATTCTTCGTTGTTATTAATCGGAAGAGAGAAAACCCCAAAAGCCAAAAGCATCAATAGAACGATCGTTAGCATGAAAAGCATGAACAAAACCAGCATCAATGTCGACCATTTCCTCGCCTGTAATAATCTCTGCGACTGTCTCAGCTTCGCCATCACCACCGCTAAAGATCCACCCGAAACAACAGAGAGAGAGAGAGAGAAACGAAAGGTTTGTAAAACGAAGAGAGATGTGAAGGAATCGATTGGAGAAGAAGAGAATCACAAAACCCCTGAGACAGAGATGCAGAAAAACAAAATCACTTATAACGCCGTGTCTTTACAAAAAAAATATGTTAATGACATTTATACCCTTCTTTATACAATGGTTGGTCGTTGATAGATGCGGATGATTACGTAATTTAACCTGGAACTGGTTTTTTGTCAGCACAATGTTTTAGTTTTCTACACATGAAATCCGACCAATGGGCTATTGTTGCTGATTACTAAAATGTATCATCTTTGACTAAACAAATGACATTCCACTCTATTAAAAAACATAAGTATAGTTTTCCTTAAATAGATTATGTATTTTTTAATTAGTATAGATTTCCAGATTGTTATAGATTATTTTCCGTTTTTAGTTTTTTTGGATGAGATTGAAATTGGGAACCCTTGTTTTAAATTGTCTAAAATGCTAGGCTTTTTAGCTATGGTTTTCACCTAATCAGAATAATTATTAAGCTAAAAATAGATAGATCATTACAAAATCTGGTAATGTAATGACAAATTTGTTGAACTTAATTCTTACTTTTATAAGTAAAAATGGTAAGATGATAAGAAAAACTATAAATGTGACGAATCCCAAAAATCACTGTGAGAGTTGGAGAACGAGAAAGTCAATACGTGAACGGAACGTTTACAAATTACAAGTAAACGTCATTAATTCGTCTTGGCAAAAACTAAAATTTAAAATTTCAGAAAAGAAAATTTATCAACTGCTGAATATTTGGGCTTTTATAGATTATATAAATGAACTTACTTATATGAATATATGGGCCTATATTAACATGGAACAAAAAAAAACTGAAAATTGACGAGACAATAAAGGAGGACGTGCGTACTTCGAAGTAACAACAGATCAACATAATTCTGATAAGTATACAATCAAAGACTCTTATAAAACAGTATCGTACTCTCTCAACACAAGTCATCCCAATCAAGAAACAAACTCATGTTTGTGTTTCAATCTTCTCATCAGCAAACCAAAAAAAAATCTTCTCACCAACAAACCAACAAAAAAAAGTACGTCAATAATGAAACTCATCAAACTTGGTTAATCCGAAAAGAGGACCAAACCACTTATCGATCATTCTCATAATGCTTATCTTCAAGAAAAAGAAACATCCATGATCGTGAACTTCGACGTTGTTATCAAAAGGCACGTCCTGCCAGTAGATACGCTTGGACGTCTCTGGGTCAAAGAGAGGCTCTTTAACCTTGACGTAACAACGTTGTAAGGACTTAGGCATATGCTCGAATGGAGGCGTTTGGGTCCCTGCTGGATAACATAAAGGAATTAGATCCCTTAACGACACATGCTCCTCTCTTCTCCTCTGGTTCGCCGGCCTCGGCACCGACGGTAATATTTGATAAGAACCCAGTGATTATTTTTCTGTTTTCTTCTTCTGAGGTTTTGGAGTAATAACTAAAATAAACAACGTAAAGGGGTTATAATGTTTATGAAATTTTTGGTTATAAAATTATGGAATGAATGTTGGATTAGAACTTAAATACTAGTCCGGATAGGATGGAGAAGAGAGCATAAGCGTGTGTTGTCAAAATATCCCTCGAGAATGTGAGGTGAAATTTCCAAAGCTTAGATCGGATTATAATTATATCCAAGATTGAAGAAAATTTAAGCTTTAGAAAGAATCTTTCCTTTTTTTAATTAGGCTCAAGCCGTTTGGCATAAGGATCCGTTTTCAAGACTTTTCATGTTTTGTTTTTATATTTATATTTGTTGGCCAATAAGCTATGTTTGAAACTATCATATGTTTGTTTTTTATATAAAAGAGACATTGCTTCTAACAAAAGAGAGTCGGAAATCGGCATGGTCAAGCTGTTTATAGACTTCAAAATGACTAAATGGAACAATGAGCATCCTCCATGTGACTCGCATAATCTAAATTAGCTCCAGAAAGTGGACATGCGTCATATAGTACGTGTAAACGACTGTGTTCCAATGTATGTGTAAATGAAATTAGTAACTTTCTCATGAATTCTGTTTTTGATTTGACATATTCTAATCAAGCAATAGATTACATCATTGGTTGAGTTTTATTCGAGAATACACGGTTACAATATGAAAGATTAATGACACGAATACGATTATGACATTACTGAAGACTAGTGTCAAGTATGGTTCCATACGTTTTATAGTTGTTGGCTATTACAGCGATTAGATAGCCATTAAGATGACCCCGACAAGTTTCAGCAACTATATATATATTAATTTGCTTGAAAGTTTCAGTTGAATTTCCTGTTAAGTATTTGATTCATTCTAAAAACTTAAAATATATTTGATTGATCTTGAGAAGAAAATTAGTGGAGTCACACCTTAGTTAGCATAAAGCATCATTGAGTTCGCTTTTCAGTTTTATTCGTTTTCAATATATACTGTGTATATATACAATAATTATTAATTAGTTTTTCCAAAAAAATTTTTTGAAAGAATGTAAAATTTGACTAAGGGTTCATTAATGCTTTTACACCTGGAGGTCTGGGTTTCAAACTCTATAAAATATCAAATTATGCCTATTATAGAGAAATATGTTAAAGGAGATCTTCAGCTTGGTGCAGTGCGTACCATCGAACATGAATTTCATAGAACGGCTCGGAGTAATGCAGTCAGGCATTTATTCTCACAAGGTGATAGAATTGTCGGCTGTAAAATCATTTATGTAATATTTTCATCGTTGTAATAGCATAACTAATTAGACGTTAAAAAAAATGTAAAATTTTATTCCAACATAAAAACATTGTTACAATTAATGTGATTTTGTTGTCAAGTTTTGAGGCACATTTTCTTTTCTATCTCTAGCTTATTGATGCAAACTATGTAGCCATTGTACCTTCATATTTGCAATTCCTCCTCCTAAACGTTGAGACTTTGTTCTTTACATTTTTGACAATGTATTGAGCTGTTTGTGTAGAGGTTTTGTGTTGCTCACTGTGATTTTGACCGTTCTTTTCCCACCATATCGTGTAAATCGATAACTGGAAAACAGAGTGACTTTGTCTCTCGTAGTATCCACCAATATGTCCAGGATGTTACTCCATCAAGCTGTGTAGCAAGACCCGAGAAGTGTAGAAACCAGACTCTTCCATACCTCTTATGTGTACTGGCACTCAAAAAACAAGTGATTTCTTGTTTCTATTTAACCATTGCAGAGGATGCAGACAGCTTGAGCTCCAATGAACCATTGTATAACTCCGTCCCCAGTTGCTAGGCGATTGTGAGTTGCCAGGTAGTCTATCACAGGAGAACCATATTCCTTGAAACCAAGCCATCTTCGAATATACAATTGGGGTGAGCTGCCATGTTTTTGAGTGCTTGAAAAGAGGAATAAAATTTTCATCACTGCTCTTCCGTAGTCTGATGTCTTATCGTGGCTCAAGCCTTGCGTACGGACCTTGAGTAGTTATGTTTCAACTTAGTTGAAAGTATCTATTTTGTATCTTCGTTGCCAATGCATTTGTATTGCTTGTTCCACAGTTGATGTCAGTTGAATTCCCATTGATATAGGACCACATGCTCCTGCAAAATTAATCAGCCTTTCCAGAGGAGTCCATATCACCATACCAAAATGAGGTCAAAGATCTATTTTGAACTTCAACTTTGGTTAAATTTGATGCAAAAGGCTTGTACCTGAGCAATAGTTTCCATATCCATGAGCTCAATGAACTCTTATGTTTTTTTAGATTTTGCAATTATTTGATTAACTTAAATATTGTATTATAAGCTTGTATTTTCAAGATAAATATAAATTAACTTTGTAGAAAAACATAATTCAGTGACAAAGTTACATCAGACCCGGCTATTAGCAAATGCAAAAAGTGCATCTGCAGTAGATCCAAAAAAACGTTATAAATTTTTTGTTACAACTTAGAGCAATTTTCCAAAAAAAAAAAGAGGTCTATTTTTACAAAATCATCTAAATAGTTCTTCTAAAAATTAAACTTGCATGGGGTCCACAAAAAACAATAATTATATGGTGGAAGCAAAGCAAATTACAAAACTACAATAGGGTTTAAGCACCAATCATTCAAAAAAAACACAATAGGGTTTAAGCGATAAAACGACGCCGCTTCAGTTAGCATTTGGACTTGCAAAGCCCAAGCAAATCTGACCGATAGTCTCCTTCACCAAACCCACTCTGCCTCTCTGAGCTTTGGAAGAGAAGAGACAGACCAAATCTCTCAATCGATGGCGTTAATACGATCAAAACTCCGTCTTTCTCAAACCCTTTCCTTCATCTCTCCTCATCTACCCAAACCCTTCACCACCTCCGCATCTCCTCCACACCATGACCACGAAAACGACGAATCCCCCGCCGCCGTCATCGCCCCTGTACTAACTCCAGAAGATACACAAACCGTAGAAAAGCTCCACTCAATCATCAAAGACCACTACCGCAAAAACCCCCCAACAAACGACGCCGTCCTAAACCCCACCTTCACCCTCCCTTCCCTCTCCCTCGACTTCTCCCAACTCCCCGCCTCCGCAATCTCCCCCTCCGTCATCCAATCCGTCATCGAAAAATGCGCCGCCGTCCGCCACGGGATCCCTCTCCACCAGACCCTCTCTTTCTTCAACTGGGCCACCTCACAACCCCAATACAACCACCACCTATCTCCCCACCCTTACAACGAGATGATCGATCTCGCCGGAAAGGCACGACACTTCGACCTCGCCTGGCACCTCATCGATCTCATGAGATCCAGAAACGTCGAGATCACCATGGAGACCTTCACGATTCTGATCAGGCGCTACGTCAGAGCCGGTTTGGCCTCTGAGGCTGTTCATTGCTTCAACCGTATGGAGGATTACGGTTGTGCCCCCGATAAGATCGCCTTCTCGATCGTCATCAGCATCTTGTCTAGGAAACGGAGGGCGAGCGAGGCTCAGTCCTTTTTCGATAGCTTGAGAGATACGTTTGATCCTGATGTTATAGTTTACACGAATCTCGTTCGCGGCTGGTGCCGCGCGGGAGAGATCTCGGAGGCCGAGAGAGTCTTCAAGGAGATGAAGGCCGCTGGGATCGAGCCCAATGTGTATACTTACAGCATTGTGATCGACGCTTTGTGTAGATGCGGGCAGATAAGTAGAGCTCACGATGTTTTCGCGGATATGTTGGACTCGGGTTGTGCTCCGAACGCGATTACTTTCAACAACTTGATGAGGGTTCATGTGAAAGCCGGGAGGACGGAGAAGGTTCTGCAGGTTTATAATCAGATGAAGAAGCTGGGATGCGAGCCGGATACGATCACTTACAATTTCTTGATCGAGGCTCACTGCAGAGACGAGAATCTCGAGAACGCGGTCAAGGTTCTGAACGCGATGATCAAGAAGAGGAAAGGTTGTGAGGTGAACGCTTCGACGTTCAACACGATTTTTAGGTGCATCGAGAAGAAGAGGGACGTAAACGGCGCGCACAGGATGTATTCGAAGATGATGGAGGCCAAGTGCGAGCCGAATACCGTCACGTATAACGTGCTGATGAGGATGTTTGCGGGGTCGAAGTCTACTGATATGGTTTTGAAGATGAAGAAGGAGATGGACGAGAGGGAGGTTGAACCGAATGTGAATACGTATAGGCTTTTGGTTACGATGTTCTGTGGGATGGGGCATTGGAACAATGCGTATAAGCTGTTTAGGGAGATGGTTGAAGAGAAGTGTTTGGTGCCGAGCTTGTCTTTGTATGAGATGGTTCTTGCTCAGCTGAGGAGAGCTGGGCAGTTGAAGAAGCATGAAGAGTTGGTGGAGAAGATGGTTCAGAAGGGACTCGTTGCTCGGCCATTGTAGGGAGGAACTTTCCAAGCATTAAAATCAGAACTTTTGTTTCTTTTTATTTTAAGCAATTTTATTTTCAAACAGATGTATTACTTCATTTCGTGCACAACACTGATTAACGATCATCAGGAAGTAATAATGTACTATTTTCTTTATCCAAATATATCAAACAGTATGTTCTTAGTTTTCTCAGGAAATGCAAATGTTCTTGCAACAGTTGATAATAAAAATCCAAATGAGTTGCCTATGTATATAGTTTTAGTGCTTAATCCATGTGTATAAACTCTGATTCGAACCAAACCTCCAAAACTGTTCTGGACAAAGAAGAGATAACATCAGTTATGTACTTTGATCTGAGGATAAAGGTAGTCCAAAGCTATATTTTAACCCCCTCTCCGCTAGTAATATATCTTCTCTTTGCAGAACTTGGATGCTGCAAAGTCCCAAAAAAGAATAAAAATAAATTTGGATCCTTCGCGTAAGTGTGTGTACACATTGACAATCAATTATAAAATGGGACTTGGAACCATTACAAGTTGTAAGCCAAATTTGTATATATATGTTTCTGGATGATTTGATGTTTATGGTCGGCTCTGTGTGTACGTAGATACATTTCTTGTGAAATGAGACAAATGTAGTAAACAACATTAAATTTAATTGAACATAAAACAAGAGAAGATTCAAAAGATGGACTATTTTCAGGGAAAAAGAGATTGGAAAACAGCATTTAACATGAGAAGACCAAAGAGAGGACGTTATCCGAGGAAGTAGTTGTTGATGTTCAATGTCAAAATGTGATAAATTGGGTATATAGATGTGTTGGCAACTATTTGGAAATAAAATTTATTATGTGACCTATATATAAACATCATTTGGTGCACAAAAAATATAACATCATTTGTCGTTTATTGACCAAAAGCCAAAACGACATGTTTTCACTTTGCAAGTCGCTTTCAGTCCTTATAGTTTATCGGTGAACTTAGCTGTTCAGTTCATGTACTAATTATTTTTCTTTAGTTAATTACATACAATTAAGCATGAAAATCTTGTGGCTTCTTCTTATCCTCTTATTCTAATGTACTACAATACATGTGGGATTAATAATCCTCCTCGGCTCCTCCCATGAAAGTCAAATAAACCATTAAAATTAATGCCGCGTAGAAAGAAGAAGAAGAAGACAACCTAAACAATTAGGAGAAACCTGTGAACCAAACATAAACCTTCAGCATTTAATTTTGTAAACCGGTTCAAAGTCGGCCGTGTAAGACTACTACTCCTTCCGATTTCGAAAACAGAATTTTTAAAACTAATATTTATGATTAACTATATCATCTATTTATATTATGCAGTTTCCAATAACTATTAATCAATAAGATTTAATTTAATCTAAAAATTTTCAATTCATGTTTTTTAATAGTATACAATTTACAAACATTAATTAATAAAAATACTTTAAAAAATCTAGAAATTTATTTTTGTGAAATATTTTTTTATATATAAAATCTTAATGTAGGAACATTGGGAGTATTAGCCATAAATGTCTTCTCCGTTTTTGCGTCAACACTGTGTAACGACATTTAAGGTCTTCTCCGGTTTAGCTCAGCTTTGACCAAAACCCCCTCCGTGGCGTCATCAACGCTGACAGTTTCAATCGTTCTCTTCTCCTCCGATTCTCACTTTCTGAGAAATTTCAGACACAACAGAACATATAAAACCAACAACACCTCTGTTTCGCCTTTCTATGTGAATAAATGGAAAAGGCATCCGACAGCAACAATAACAACTCCAAGAAACTCTCGAAGATGTTTCCAAAAGCGTTGTCTATTGGCCACAGTGCGGCGCCGTTTAGTCCGGCAAGAGATTACCGTCACCACCGTACGATTTCTACGGCGAGCAGAGGATACTTCTTCTCCAGTCCGATAACACCGTTGCCTCCAACGTCGGCTAGAGCTAGGAGAAGAACCAAGAGCAACGGCGCTATCGCCGAACCGACTTCGCCTAAAGTCTCCTGCATCGGTCAGATCAAACTCGCGAAGTCGAAATGTCCGGAGAAGAATACAAGAGCACCTAAGAACCTCGAAACGGCGTCGTCTCCTTCTCTTGTTAAAGAAGAAGGCAGAGGAGGCTGGTCGAAACTAAAACGTCTCTTCTCCACCGGAAGGAATCCGTCGAGAAAATCCAGCTCCACGGCCTCTGCCGCCGTTATCGAACATCCCGTCGTGGCGGTGGAAGCGGTTGCGGCGCCTTCGTTGGGTAATATGAAGAAATTTGCGACCTGCAGGGAATCTCTTGGAGAATTCGATTGGAGGGTGGAGATGAAACGTCAAGAAGAAGAATCTCGATCCGATCATCGCCGAGGTTACTCTTCTGATGACAAAGAGGAGGTGATTCCATGCTCCGTGATCATGCCTCTGCCTCAGCGAGAGGGTTTGAGTTTGTGTCCGAGACAGAAGAGTGAAGTCAATTTGTGGGAGAGAAGAACCATGGATCGACCGAAACCACTTAAAGTTAAAACTACTTATTAAATTGTCTTCGTTGCTATTCTCTGTATACATGTTTTTTGTGTCTGAACTTGGTTTCGACGTACTAGGTCTGAATTTTGTGGATATATTCAAAAAATTAAATAATTATACATGTGAATAGATCAAAATGTTTTTTTGGGTCTAGATTATACATACATCGAGTTTAATTACTTGTTATTCAATTACAACAATTTTTTCACTGAATTGGACTCTAGTTTGCTAGCAAGAGGAATAAAACTCTTTAGACATCGAAGATGATCACTAGAAAAATACATATCTATACTCTTATTCTTCAGATATATCATATTCTACTAACACTTTGGATTAGATCATACGCTATATTAGAACACCCGAGCACAAAAAAACCCGAACCTTGTTGATGTCTACAGAGGTTATGGATCACAATCTTCTCTTATGAGTTCTTAGCACTTGCGGAGAAACAGAGGCAAGAAAGAAGACTACCCGAACAACAACACAACCAAGAAGCCAAGGAATATCAAGTTATCAACTCTCCATGCACAACTACAATCAAGAAGTGCATGATAAGGTGGGGAAACATAAATGCTTTTTGGCTATAAGATAGGCACAATCATTGGTTTGCCTCCCTCCGCAAGTGATAGTTGGAATAAGGAATCTTCTTCTTGACTCTCGTGCTTTCATCTGTATACACTTGATGCCTAGCCCACTCAAATGGTTTTGGTTACTGCCTTGAAGAAAACACGTGAATCACGCTCAAACATTGTCTCTTCAGAAGCCAAGATCGTCATAGCTCTAAGTAGTGATGTTTTTCTTTGAGCAAAGGGGTCTTCAGAAGTAGGGATGTTATGCAATCTTGGGGCTTTTGTCTCAAATCATACTCACCCAATCCCACAAATATCATAATCAAGTTTCCAAGTTGCATCAATATTGCAACTGAGATGTTTTTTTCGAATACTATGTCATGATACTATAGTTTAGGAAAGGTGAAAACTAAGGTTGTTGTTGTTGTTAACTCAACTAAAAAGTTTAGGGGTCACATAATCAAATGCTTATACAACTTCAGCCCACGGTCCCTGGTAATCTTAAACATTAAATAACATGTTTCTATTTGCATAGTAAAGTTGAATTCAACAATCCATTTGATTTATGCTTTAAGGTAATGAATCAGATCATTGGTTTTGCATGGTACAATAATAACACGTCATTACGAATTTTCAATGGTAGTTGGAAGATCATATTTTGTTTGTCAAAAAGCTTAAGGCTTTAATAAATTACAAAATAAACTAAAAATATTACAAGTAGCCCATCAGCCCAAGACACTAATGTTTGTTGCCAATACTTCAACCAGCATATAAACTTAAACGTATTGGAAAACACTGTGAGACCAAATAATTAAATTGGAAGCGGAGGTGGGCCTAGCTTCTCCTTAAGTTGGAGAATCGAGATCTTGCTACAAAGACCCGTTAGATAAGAAGATAGGGACACCACGATCTATATCTACATTACATATTCCTCATGTCCTTTTCAAAGTGAATCATCACGATCTGGAACTGGAATACGATCGCGACAAAGCTATTTCTGTATATTAAAATATCAAATCAGACACACGAGATCAGTGCAGTGAGTTGGCCATAATCGAGCAAAAACAAAAAGGAAATGTCTTTGGTTAGATACTTAGATATATTTTCCTGGATCTACTCAGAATTCAGAAAGAATCACGTGAGTTCTCTTTTTTTTTATTAAGAAAAAACAAAACGTATAGACAATTTAATACGTATCGACAACTCAAAAATATAATTTTCATAGATCCGACCACGCGCATCTCGACTCTTCTCAGTTATTTCCCAACACTCTAATTCCTTTGCGACAAACTGTAAACCTAAAAAGCTAATTTTGATTTCTTGTCGCGCCACGCACACTCCTCTTCTATAATCAAAATAAATTATTTTACACAAACAAAAATCACACACTGACTCACACTAGGGCCTAACTCACACGCTGTCCACACATAATTACAAAGTACATTAGTTTACTAAAGTACCCTTCTTACAGTAATCAGTGGTTCTACTACACTTAAAAGTACTAAAATACACTGTGTCTAGTCGGCGCTAAGCTTCCGGCGGATAATTCGATTAACCGATTCACTTATTCAGGAAAAACTAAACAGTAATACCAATATAAAGATTAAACACGGTTTTAAATCTAAAAAGAGTACATTGACTGACCAAGCATGATTAAAAATCCATTAAAAAGAAAATTAAAATAAAACTGACATCGGAAAACTATTCGCTTTCTAAGAAATAGGTTTCCGGCAGAGAATCATATGCATCGGAGAGAAAATCTCAGTTTCGCCTCCTCTTGACAAGAAATCAGCGGTCTTAAACAACATCTCGTGAACATCAACGGTTCCTTTAGGCGCGACTCCGACAGCAGACAGAACCTGAACCACAACGTGGTTCCTCCAGTAAGCTAGCCGGCCCATCTTAAGCCTAGTCCACCACGGCTCAGCCGGCGGAGCCGCCAGATCCTTCTCCTTCACAACTTCGAACCCAACCTTCTTCGCCGTCTCGGCTATGTCCGAGTAAGCCCTGAGCCCGGGAAGAGCGTCTCCCCTCTCGATCCCCTGGATGACCTCCACGTGTTCATCGTCCCCCGCGTCGAACTTATCCGTCGTGACCCACTCGTACGACACGTAGAGAGATCCGGGCTTCAGCACCCTGTAGATCTCCGCGTAGACTTCCTCCAGCTTCGGCGCGTGGCACGTCGCCTCGATCGAGTACGCGCCGTCGAAGGTGCTATCATCGAACGGCATCTGGAGGAAGTTGCCGCACACGACCTCGCAGAGCGCGTCGAGCCCCGCTTTCCTGTTGTGGTCACGCGCTCTCTTCACCTGGTACTCGTTGATCGTGATCCCCACCACGCTGGCACGCGAGTGGGACGCGATCGCGCGCATCGGGCCTCCGACGCCGCAACCGACGTCGAGGATCTTCTGCCCCGGCTTCGCTCCGATCAGATCCGCGGCCATCTCCTCGTGGAGGCGCGTGGCGTCGCGGTGGGATTTGCCTCGGATGGAAGGGGAGAAGTGGAAGGACTGACCCCACCCCCACTCGTAGATGTCGGTGACGAGGTTGTAGAACGTGTCGACGAAATCGGGGACTTTCTCGGCGGTTTCGATCTCTTTGGGGCGGCGGAAGAATGACCAGTACTGTTTGTAGTTGTCTTGGACTTTCTCGGCGGAGATTGAGCCGCCGGATAGATCCAAGGCTCGTTTGCCTTTACGCTCGGCTGGTCCGAGGACGCAGAGGAACCAGTAGATACCGCCGACTACGAGAGCGCCGGTGAAGAAGAATGCTACACCGTCCATTTTTTAAGAGAGAGTAAGAGAGAGAGAGAGAGAGAGAGAGAGAGAGAGAGTGCTCGTTATTGGTAGAGAAGTCAGAAGTGAAGTAAGTAATAAATAGATGAGAACATATTTTTCTGTGAATGAGTTTTTATTTCGCATTTAAAATAACTAATGAGAAGAAGCCTGATTTGGCCTTTTGACTTGAAAAAATCTGAAGATTTTTTTTTCTTTTTTGTGAACAAAGTATATCCACATTCTATGGCCAAGTTAAATAGTTAGAAGAAAAAAAACGCTTAGTCAAAAGAAATTTATTGCAAACTCTGTCCACGCAGTTTTCGTTATTAATCTAAAGAAACAGAAAAAAATCATTCTATGTAATTAATGAAACAGACATCTTGCTAAGAAAAATGAAATAAAATAAGTAAAATGAAAGGTTCCCTGCGTGAGGTACGTAACGCCAAATTTGAACATTGGCCGTCTTTGAAAGAATCACGTGTGGTGGAAGAAGAAAGAGTACACTACAGTTTACTCTCCTCAAATTTTCACTACAATAATTGAAAAAAAAAAAGATTGTCACACTCTCACTAACGGAAACACCTATGCATTTACCCACACATAAACTTGATTACAACTTGTAAACAAATAAAACGTTAGTCAGTGATGTCAAAGACACTTAGCGTCTTGAGAAACACTGAAATGTATTGTTTACAAAACTTTTTCAAACGAATAATCACTCATCAGAATTGGGAAATTAAAATGCTAGTGAATAAGAAAGTTAAACTTCTCAAGATCTATTTATTTTGACAAAACAACAAAAAACGAAAAAGCAAAAAAAGTGATGGACATGGAAGAGAACTCAGAAGTACCGACCAGAGAAGGAGAAATCACGTGGAAGCTTCTTTTTTTATGAAAAAGCTTTTCGAATTGTTTACAAAAGTCGATTCATTGATCTGCTCTTATTTTCTTTTTGTTATTGTCGTTTCTTTCTTGGCTTCTAATCAGACCTCATTACTTCAAAAGATGCTCTTTCTCCTCTTCTATAACCTTTTAGATCTCTCTCAAGTCTGTGCACTGTCTCACTTTTGTATCTTTTCCACTCAAATAACTTTTATCTCTCTCTTGGGGTTTAAGTTGAAAGTTTGCACTAGAGAAATTGTTAGTTTAAATTATTAGCATTAGTGTTCTAATCTTTATACCAAAATCCAAAAGTTCTGATACATTTTTTGTTATGAGAAGAAAAACTTTGTGTAGGTCAATTAATATTAAATATAAATTTGACCTATGGGAAGTAACACAAACTCACAAGATGAAAAGATATTTCATGTTGTGTTATCCTGGACACTTTGATGCCCACATCAGCAGGGAAGCTAACGGGGATTGTGTTTGTGTTCGGAAGTATCTTAACAAGTAAATGGTGATCATGGATCTTTTCTTTGTTTCAATTTGAGCTTTCTAAAAGTGGAACGAGTAGCAGTCCGTCTGTTCCCTTATACTATCAGTTGTGCTTAGGCTACTTGCTCGTCCTTTGGATCAAAGGAAATTATAATATATTCAGAATCAGGGGCACAGTACAATGTATAAATATTATATTAAATATAAATTAATAAATTAAATTAAACTAGTTTTTACAAGAAGATAGTCATTAATTTCTCTCAAAATGAAAAATATAAAATAAATAATTTTTGCAATTTTAAATATTCATTTCAATAATATTATAAAATTATATACACACATAATAATTTCATTATAAAAATCTATTCCTTTTTGTTTTTATTTTTGTCTTAAGTATGGAAAAGCAAACTTAATAAAAATGATTTTTACAGTTAAATTTTAATAACTTATGCGTTTATATGTTGAAAAATAAAATAAATAAAGTGATTGAAATACTTAAAATGGCTACTATTATTCTAAAATACTTTCAATCAAAATATCTAAAATACTATTATTCTAAAATACTTTCAATCAAAATATCAACATTTGTGTTTATGAATTATTGTGTAAGGTTCAATAATATTATAAAATTATATACACACATAATAATTTCATTGTAAAAATTTATTCCTTTTTGTTTTTATTTTTCTCTTAAATATTTTTAAAAAAACTTAATAAAAATGATTTTTACAATTAAATTTTAATAACTTATGAGTTTATATTTTGAAAAATAAAATAAATAAATTGATTGAAATACTTAAAATAGCTACTATTATTCTAAAATACTTTCAATCAAAATATCAACATTTGCGCTTATGAATTATTGTGTAAGGTTTAATATTTAAGGGATGAATTTATAAATAATTATGAATAATTTAAGAGAGTTAGTTTAGTTGTTTTTTTTTACAATTAGAATCTTTCATATTAAGAAAGAAAATAAAATGGTTATAAAAATAATAGTTTTAGGTTAAAAATAAGAATAGTTTTAGGTAGTAAAATCAAAAGAAAATATTTTATGGAATAGTAATAAAAAATGTGTGGAAAATTAAAGATGAGAAACGCAATAGCATTCTTGTTTTATTTTTACTTTTCATTCAAAGTTTCTTAATGCGACATCACTCTTCTTTATATGGTTTGGCGCATATTTTAAGATTCGAATAAACTGTATTATTACAAATTTTATTACTTCTAATGTCTAATGTGGTATCAAAAAAAAAAACGCAAACACATGCCCTCGAACCTGGACTGGATGGGGCAAACTTCAACTTCCTCGACCAAATCAGCTGAACGTTTCTCTTCGGTTAATAGTCGCATAAAAAAAATCACAACGTTTTTGGGCCGAATAGAATATGATTCTTGCGCGTAGCTATGGGCTTACTAGCCCAATCGCTCAAATGGTTTAAATCGGGGTATTTTTGGTGAAAAGCTTTTGATCCTCATTCACTAGCTTTCTGGTTAAATTAAATGCACTGTTTAGTCAATGAACTCGACACAACATAAACTAGTGATACAATAAGACAGCTGAAATGCTAATGGCCAAAAGCATTTGGACTAAAGTTTGGACTTTAATTTGAGATCCTAGATCTGAACACGTTTTTACATAATGCAACTGATGGTATAGTTAGATTTTAATGTTTAGATAATCTCGGGATTTTAGGTTCCAAAATGTAGCTGAATTATACTTCAAGTTTTGCTAACTAATTATACTTCAAGTTGTGCTGGTAGATAAAACAGTTACAAAGATGCTCAGGTTTTACATGTTGTAATTGGAGTTGATCAGTTGCTAGTTGTATTTGTATATACTGTATATATAATATAATATGTATAATGTATTTACAAAAAGATTGGACCTATTAATATTGTGGATGAATTATAATTATTCTAAATAGTTTTACACATGTTAGATTTATACATTTCGCAGATGGTTTGGTTTACTATTTACATATGCGTTATATCTGAATTAATACATGTTATAACCGAATCCATGGATGATAAAAACTAGGTTTATGTTTGTTATATAAATGGATTCTTACATGTTGTAGTTCAGCTTATATACTTCGTAACTGAATTTATACGTAGTAAATAGACACGTTTCACTGTATATAATTAAATTCTTATGTGTTGTGGCTTGGTATCTGCACTATCTATCTGAACTCAAATCCTGTTTGAGACAAACCGCTTATTTTTAACATTTATCTTTCCTACTTAGTATTCCTAAGAAAACTTTTAGGGCGAGACAAAAATCCACACATAATTTATAAACCAAGAGAAACCATTTATGGAACCAGTTATATATACTATAACAAACCACGGTCCATTCGATTCAACACTCTTTAGAATCACAAAACACATCATGTAGATAGAAAAGCCTCTACTTTGGTTCAGAGACACTCGTTTCACATTTTATTTAGTTAACGGTGACTTTACCGACCATACCAGCACCCTGATGCGGCGCACAATAGAAGCTGTAAGTCCCAGGCTCAGTCAAAGCAACCTCGTACGTCTCTCCAGCAGCGTTGAGCAGATCCTGCTCGTCCATGGAGATCTTGCTCGCGTCAACACCACTCGGGATCTCGTCCTCATCGAACACAACATTGTGTGGGAATCCAGCATTGTTCTTGAACACAATCTTCTCTCCTTTCGCTATTGTGAACTCGTTGGGGACGAAAGCTAACGCTCCATCTCCTGATCCCAAGAGAACATCTATGGCCATGGCGTTTCCAGCCAGAGCGATTGAAGCTGCAGCCGCTACGGCCGCGACTCCGAAGTCCTTAAGCGATGACTTCACGGTGAGCTTCGGTGATGTTGCCGCCTTGGTGGGGATTCTAACGACGGCGGAGGGTCTAGAGACTGTGGATTTGAGACCGGTGAACGATGGGATTGCTACGGTGGCTGAGGTTACTGAAGCCATGATGATGATTAGAGTTTAAGTTTTGTTTTTTTAATTTGTTATCTTTGTGTTCGATTGAGAAATTGTGAGGTGTATGAGTTTTATGTGGTGAGAGGGAGAGAATGAGATAACGCAATGCATGGCTCTAAAAAGCAAACTCCATACTATCTGTAGAGACGCGTTTTGATTGGTTGGTTTTAGATGCTGTCTCTCATGGCGTGACGTGGCAGTGTGAGGTGGAGAACTGAGATAAGCTTATTCGATGACGTGGCATTTCTCCTTCTTAAATGGGCTTATTTTATGCCATGGATTCCAACTTGCTCATGATACGTAAAGATAATATTCAGATTACAGAAAAACCATAAGGCAATTAAGTAACACATGAATCAAGGTGAAAGTACAGAGAAAGAGAGACACTACAACTACAGCATCAACGTTGTAGAGATAATAATATTTCAGATGGATGCTGAGCAATGTTGATTCAAAGTAGCTAGACGATGTTGAAAGCGACTTCATGGTCTCTCCATTCGCCATTCTCCAAATACCTCTCATAGAACTTTACTTCATTAGTGGGTTTCACGATCAATGCTGTTGTACTAGTCGTTCTGTAACGTCCTTCTTTTATCGGAATCCAATTACTGTTTAATTCTCTTACTTCAAAGTCCACAAAAAATGAACTCAGCTTGTTTCCTTCGACAGCTTCGGTTGGATCATACATAAACCTTTCAGCAATCTCCCTAACCGATGGCACTTGTTTGTTTTCATAATGATCAATCATCTCAACGAAAAAGTCTTTCAGCCGTAAATCCTGCATATATTATTACCAAAACGTCACGTTTATAAAAGACTTGCACATGGAAGATCCTCTAAACAAGTTGATTGTGTACTCATTTACGTTGGGAAGGTGGCCATTGAGTCCGGAATAAGAAAGGATATGCACACCAAAAGAAACTTGTTCTATATGAACATGTGGCACAATTGCAGATAATTTGTTGATATGATACATAGAGTTTGAAGTTATGTCTGCCACAATTAGCTTAAAAGTCATCCCGGTGTATCTCAAAGGGTCTGTAGCTATTTCATTTGCAAAGTCTTGTGGACTCATGTGGCCCTGTAATAAAAGAAATTATTCTTGAGACACGTTTTCAATAGCCTAAACAGAAAAAGTAAAATCAAAAATATTTAATCAAACCTGCAAGAACTCGGCAGGAAGAGACACGCAATTGTTTAAACCGTCAAAGATCATTGCGTCCACAAGAAAAGCAACTCGGCCATTTCTAGAGATACCACACCATGTCCCTCCATTCGGTTGAGCCCGACCACTCAATACCTCGCCATTCCAAGCCGCCCCGTTTATCATCCTGTTTAATAACATGAATATTATCAACCAGACAATGCAATAAAGAAATTAAACTCTAAAAAAAGGTCTGAATAATATTAAACTTGCCATGTATCAAAGTTGTCTCTGTTATACAGCAGTGTTAGTTGCCTTTCTCCCCATTCGAATGCGGCTATCCCCATTTTTTCAAAGGAATGTTATTTTTCTTTTTGCTATAGGGACTCTCTTCTGAACTCTGATATTTGTAGATTGTGATTCTTCATCTTTGTGAGAGTTGCGAGCCCGTTTTATAGTTTCTGTTATCCTAATAAGTGGTTTCTACTGGCACACAAGTTTAGCAATACTAGACAATAGTAATCCTTAGCTAAAATGGTTCTAGTCAATAAGTCATGTATACACGTGGAGTGGAGTTATTACCTAAGTTGTATGGATTCGGAAACGGATATGTAGAATCGGAAATGTGGAATTGGAACGTTTCAATAAGTGTGTATACATGTGGAGTGGAGTTATTACCTAAATTGCATTGGTTCGGAAAGGAATATGTGGAATCGGATATGTGGAATCGGAACGTTACAAAAAGTAAAAAATCTAATTTTTCAACAACCGTAGAAATGAAAACATTTCTATGTTGTATGGATTCTGAAACGGATATGTAGAATCGGAAATGTGGAATTGGAACGTTCAATAAGTGTGTATACATGTGGAGTGGAGTTATTACCTAAATTGCATTGGTTCGGAAAGGAATATGTGGAATCGGATATATGGAATCGGAACGTTACAAAAAGTAAAAAACCTAATTTTTCAACAACTGTAGAAATGAACATTTTTAAAACGTCTATATTGAACCATTGAAATCGAGAACGTTTTTCAAAACTTTTTTCATTATTTAATTTTCTCTGTTATATAAACTAAATAGATAAACAAGTGAATGCACGGGTTGATAAATATTTTAAAAAGGTCTTACTAATTTATTTAATCGTTTTAAAAATAAATAAAAAGATTGAAAAGAAAATAAATTTGAAAAAAAAATTGATAGTAGAATTGAGAAGGAAAAAATTTTGAAATTTTTTTATTTAAATTTATTTTTCAAAAACAGGTCATTTTACCCTCTGATAAAATTTATTTTGATTATTTTAATCCTTGTAAGTTAGTCAGTTTGAAAACAGAAACATGCATGTTTTATAACTTATTGAAGTCATTTCATTTATCAAATAATAAAAAATAAAACATGTTATTTTTTTATAACATCATTTTTATTATGTTAGCTGGATTTTAAATAATCCCAATGTAACAAATTAGTTAGAAAGCTTGGTACATAGTAATAGAAAAAAAAATCAGAATCATCGTCTTGTTTCATTAAGCAGTCAGCAACCTTATTTGCAGTCCGAACCATCCATTGGATCTTAACATCCTGGTACTTTTTCATCCACCATCGAATATCTCTAGTCCAGTTGTAGTATCCAAAGTGCATGACTTTATTGTTTAAGATATCCACAGCCTTCATGCAGTCACTTAACTTGCCTATATATGGCTATATCCTAAACTCCAACAATGTTGTAAAGCCATTAGAATAGCTTGCATTTCACTTTCCAACGCATCTCTTACTTGTCTTCCTTTTGCTTGTACCGATCCTTTACATACATGTTATTATACGATAAAATAATCAAAATAACAAATATGTTAATATATTTAATTAATTATTTACATATTTTGCTTTAAAAATATAATTCGCATTTGTAAAACAAAACCACAAGTTTTTAAAATTGAAACGTAAGTTTTCATCTCGTTTTGAAAATGAGATTAAAAAAAAGGATATTTCCATACATTTCTAAAAGATTCTATGCTCAAACATTTCCAAAACCGGAAACTGATAGTCAACCGAGTTTCCACACAATCCAAGTTATAACTTATAACCCTGTTCTTATTTGCCTATTTGAGTTGTGTGATTGATTTTAATATTTTCACGTTCTGCAAAATGTTGTTTCATCTTCGTATCGACGAAATATTCCGTTAGCGAACTGATGATCAAACTAGTGTCTTCTAATATAGATTTCACCCAGAGATTTGACTTTTACTCATGTTTTTTTAGTGATGCTTAGTTGTGTGTCAAAACAATTGGTCTGAATGGCTTTGCTAGCGAAGACACAAACAAAAACAGGCCAAGCATGTTTCCACCGTAGCTAGTCATATGCAAAACATAACTCAAGGTCACAGAAACAATGTCAAGATCTAAAACAAATGAGGCATACTCACTACACCGGTATGGACCTGCGGAAGCTTCCACCTGAATCCAGTGATCCGCAGTAGGCAAAAGCGGCTTCACTCGGTTGCCTTCTCTTCCACTCTTATTATCCCTTCTTCCATTTTCTTTTCTTCAGAGGTTTCATCATTTACCTTACTGTCAACGAGTAGCTCTCCAGCGCCATTGGTGCTCTCTTTCACGGCAACTTCCTCTTCATTAATCTTTTCTTCAGAGGCTGCGGCGATCTTCTTATAGACGATGACTTCATCTGGTTTGTGTTCAGCAACACGTAGGTCTGGATAGTTTCTTTCGTTCAATGAATGCAACCAAATCGCCACAATTCCATCTTTTTCTTCTGCTGAGCCAATATGAGAGTAAACATGCTTCCATTTGAACTCTTCAGCTACTTCCTTGTATTCTTCCATTGACACCTCCTCGTGAGTGACTTTAAACCTTTTGTTATAAGACGTGAAGAAGCATTCATCAAGGTAAAGTCCAACCTCTGGCGCCATCGGTACAACTATCCTCACATCCCTGATAACAGAGTTGCCAATTCAAAAAATCTGCTTCTCTTAACAATTCTATATAAAAAAAAATCTAAGCTTACTTCTTGAAAGCGGTTTGAATCACTGATTCAGGTGCATAGTTCCTCATGACAGCAACAGCAAGCCCAATCATTTTCCGGATCTGATGAAGCATGAAGCTCTGTCCAACAACTTCACACTTCACAAAGTCTTTACCGTCGAGTGTAATCACTGTGTTCGCATTGAAGGAGAGAATGTAGCGATTCGCAGCCGGGTCTGCTGCTTTGGTTCTAGTGGTGAAGTTGTGGAAGTTATGCGAACCAACATAATAGCTTAGGATTCTATTAAACCTCTCCTTCTCCTCCTCCCCATAGCAGAACTTGCTCTCACTCTTAGATTCTGGGTTTAGAGTATTCTCTCCATTAGAGCTTAAAGTCTCAACCTTTAATGCATCACAGGTGTTCGACGAAATGTCTGACCGAACCTCTGATGATTTTTCACCATCTTCAACACTTTCTTTGCCCATGACACCAAGTGGGATCTTATACCCTTTCTCGCAACACTCAACACACTTCACATACTCGTATCCCGAATCCGACCTAGCCATCTCAGCTTCACTATGCGAGCACGGATCAAGAGCGAAAACAGGGACCAGATACACGTACCTCCTCCGATCGCAGAACTTCTTCGAGCTAAACGACGGCGCCACACGCTTGAACCCAAACACCCGAATCTGATCGGGGAGATTCGAGTTGAGCCGATCCACGAACCCGGGCGGGTCGACGTAGAAGCGACCGGAGACGACCTGTCCCACCGCGCTGACGCCCTTGTCGGTTCGAGCCGATCGAGCCCACTCGTACTGCCTCGGCTTGTTCCGATCGGCTTCGGGTACGGCGCCGGCGTGGAACAGAGCCTCTTCGAGCTCGCCTTCGATGGTTTTGGCGCCGGGGTTCTTCTGCATTCCCTGGTACCCTACCCCGCAGAACGCGAACACGATGGCGACTTTCCGGCGTCTGTATTTCGGCGGTCTTCGCTCGGCGCCGCCGCTTCCGCCGGATACAGCAGCTAGCGGAGCTGCTGGTTCGTCGCCTGCGGTGGAGATCTTGAGCTTCTTCTGCTCTGGTTCGCGATCAGGAGCCTCGTCTTGGGGCAATTTTTCGATCTCGGGCTCCTGATTCTCCATTTTCAGCACGAAGAGCTTTTTCTTCTTTGCTACAGTTCAGAGTTTAGTAATGTTCCTTGATAGAACCCCCCTAAACCTAGAAGATCTCTACGACGACGTATTATTATAGAATCAAATCGCTGTTAATTACTGGGCCTTGAAATCCCTATATCCTTCGGCCCTTTAGCTAATATGCCACTAATTTAGGTCTTGAAGCCCATATGTCTTTGAAGCAATAGGCACTTGGGTTATTAATAAGCTGGTTTACCACCATTTAGTCAACGTTGATTTTTCTAATTCCAAAAGCATGTTTATTGGGTATCTCTTAGGCTGAGTCTCTTAACATAATATAAGATACGATTTCTTAGTTTTTAACTAAAAAAGTTAAGAGACGTCTCTTAAATAAGAGATATTAAAGACGTCTCTTAGCTTTTTTAATTATAAGTTAAGAGATTGTATCTTATATTACGCTAAGAGGTCCAATCTAAGAAACTTCCAATAAACATGCTCTAAGAGCATCATCAACGCTGAAAACCCAAATGGGTTTCCAAAATTTTCTTTTTCTTTTCTTTTTTGTCCGACTTAAAAAAAAATAAAATCGCACCAATCGCGGGCCGCCACATGTCAATAGGACCCGTAAACAATGTAAAAAACCCACCGCAAGCATCTCTTATCTGGCGACTTTTTCCCTTGGTTTTAATGAGATTGCGGATCTCCCACCCCTAAAAACCACCTAAAGACCCGCGATAATTGTGTTCTAAGAGCATAGGCACTTGGGTTGTTTAGCTGGTTTTTATCCTAGATATTAACTAAAATGAAATAAATAAAAAGATTGAAGAGAAGAAGGAAAAGTTCTTACATACGAACCCTCAACAAAAAGATTCTTTTCATATGCAGCTTTATAATTGACCTGTTTTAATTTTGTGATTTAAATTTTTTAATTGCTAATTCAATTATTTTACAACTAATAATATTGAAACAACTAGATAATACTAATTCCTAATATATTGCCTGTTGGTCATGCTCTAAAATAGTGACCAAAAGAAAGAGTAGAAATAGTGAATGAGTTCATTCCTTAAACGTAACACCTCTTATAATGAATATGTTGATATACATTATTCCCTCTCATTCTTCTTACTTATAGAATAAACGTGTCACGACTCACGACAGCATCGATTGCCAAAACTACGAGTCCTGGGAGCTCGTTTAATTTGCAAAACTAAGAGCCAGGTCCAATACCAATTGCAAGTGTTTGCGTCTGATTATTTAGCAGTTGGTCACAGCATGACCACATAAAGCTTACTGATATTTGTGTACCATTCCATGTTCTTAAGAATAAGCTCTAACCAAAAAGTATTCGAGGTGTCCTGATAAATTATTTTAGAAGATCTCCTTTCCGTGTTGAGTTGTCTATAATAGTAACTCCTCGAAGATATTTCATTTGTGACATCCATGGTTTGACTTCGGAAGAGTTATTTAACTTTGTTCATAAAGTCAAATATTGCTCTGCGTAGCATCTTTGAGCATGTTCATCTTTCACGCAAGACCACTAAGTCCCAACCGGACTTAGATCAGGCAGAGTTCGTTGAATCAGCCAGTCTAATTGTCTAAGCAAGGAGAAATCCCTGAAAGTCGAAAAGCCTTACGTGCTTGCTCTAAATGGCATCGCATGAATGCAGTATATACAACATCTTTACCTGCAGCCTGCATGTATATGGTCAGTCCCGATAACCACTTGAAATTTGTTGGAAGTTTTGTTTAAGAGTTTTCACTTAGGTACTACATAAAATAATTTTAGCTTAAGAGGTAATTTTATAGGTCCAAACTTCGAATGGTTTTTCAGTGATTATCTACTCTAGTACACAGACTTTTTTTTTTTACACAGACTCGTTGTTAACCCATACGCAATTTAAATCGTTAAAAAGAAACATAAGCAGAGGTGAAGGATACCCAAAAGCAAGTGATGTGAATTTTATGTAGTCATGGTAATGCATGATTCATGTTTTGAAATTAAATAACAAAAAGCCGATCTTCTGTGACATCTTATCACTTGACGTTCGACCCAACCCAACACTGTCCTTTCCATTCTTTATCTTCTTCATTTTCTCTTGTTTATTTCTTCACTAGCCATCTTCTATATATTAAAAAGGGTTAATTTGCTATATATACCTCACGCGCTTCAAAATTAAGAAAATAACCTATGCACTTCAATAACTCGAATCACTGTATAATATTTTCTCCCCCTTTCCTATTTTATCCCTACAGTCCTCTCATCACCATTCTCTTTCTTCATCTGTACGTTCTCTTTCTTGTTCCATCTTCTTTCTTTATCCTCATTCTCTTTCTTTATCTTTTTTTTTTGGTCAAATCTCTCATTTCTGTTTGTTCATGTTCCATCACTATGTTTCATGACAGGTATTTACCTTTCTCGAAACAAAAGTTTTTGGATACAACAAAGATTTAAAAAAAATAACCTCGTAATGGAATTAGATTAGGGAAATTATTCATCATAAGGATTTTTCTGGGTATGTACGAGAATTTTCTCTTAGAAGAATTCAGCAATTATGAAGAAGTTTTGCAGTGATTCAAGAGAAGGGTACAAGACGAATCCGTTAACAGAGACATTTTCGGCACCAGCCACCACCGAGCTCCTCCTCTTACTCATCCCATCCTTGCCACCGTACCCAATCTATGAATCTTCCTAAGCTTTCTGAAATTAGGGATTGCGATTGACTCTAGGGTCTTAGCAAGTCGGAGATGTGCATCTCAATCTAACTTTTAAATTAGAAGTTATAGAAAGTGTTAGTACATAATTTGTTTACTAGAATACTATGCTTACTAGGTAATATGGTTTGTTACCGATACTTGATTTGTTAGCCGATACATTAGTTTACTAACTGATACATTGATTTGATGTATGATATGTTAATTTATATATTGTTTGATACATTTACATTGGTTTGATGTTTGATCGTAAATGTTTCTTAGATCATTAGTGGCTACAGTTCTTATGTTTATTTGTTGATGACAAATTTGTCACTGCTCTATAATTAAAGTTAAATGCCAGCGATTTCTTCTAAATGACATGACAAAGAATGAACCCAATTTCGTTATACTTATGATATTAGTAGCTAACAGTTGTCTTAGCTGTTAGATAAAATATTAGTGGTTACACATTCTTGTATATTCGAGTGAAACTAGATAGATTAGAGAAGTGTGCGAGTTAGTGATTTTATACAAAACATGTAATTGCTTAATTGTTAGTAAGTATATTGTTAGTTGTTATCAACTGATACATTATTTGATATATTTTTTTTTATTAACACATACATTATTTGATATATTGTTTGATGCTAGCTGATATATATTTTGTTAACAAGTGATATTTATGGGTAAAATGTTAAAGGAAACAATAACATACATGATAGTGAATATTCACTATTTGTAACAAAACAGTGTATCAACTAACAAAAACATGTATTATGTAACAATCCAAGTATCATCTAACAAACATTCTATCAAACAATATATCATGTAACAAGCTATGTACCAGATTAGCAAGACCATCTATCAATTTATATATCAGGTAATAAAACTATGTATCAGTTAATATATCATGTATCAACTAATGACAACTATTTTGTAACAACTTAGACTATTTTATCAACTAGCAAAAGAAAATTCTGATAGTAACATCTAACACGAAAATTATCCCAAAGGGCAATTATAAAAATAAGATCAACTACATTTAAATAATATCGGGTAACGAAGAACATTTTGGTTAATATAAATGTTATCCATATCGAAAAGAACTTCAAGAATTTACTCGTCTTTTCTCTGGATTCAAGTCTGTAAGCTTTTTATGAGTCTTGAGCCTTAGGTTTCTCTTGAACTCTGACTAGTAACGAGATGCTTTAAGGGAGAGAAGTATTGCCGGAAACTTGAGAGGAATGTATTTTCTTTCATGGTGGCTATCAATCGGCCTCGGTGTTAATCTGAGATAGCCGCTGTGTCTGTTCCGTGTGTTGTTGTAACAGGAAATTGGATCAATTTCCTAATTAAACTTCAGTTCATGAACGGGGTAAATCGCGGCGAATTCGAGCAGTCTCGTTGAACACAAGTTTTTCCATCATAAAATTGCAAGTATTATTATCGAGCTACACTGACTGAACTGAAGAAAAATGTTCTAAATGAATCACAATTTTTCAGAGGAACATAGAAGAGAAGAAGCAAAAAGAAAAATAGATGATGGATTTACGAGAGAAAGAGAAAGCTGATGATATAAAATACATAATGTGGAACCCATGTTAAGTAATAGATAAGTAGGGTTAGTGTTGGGATTTTGAAAATAGAATAGTGACTTGGATAGATAGCTAATTTCGTTTTGTTTGGTGTGTATGGCACCTAATTTCTCTATTAAAAATATATATTTTGTATCATTTGGATTTAAAATGTCAATAAATACTCGGCAAACGGCATAAAGAACAAATTATTCGTTAGATACCCTCTCCACCACGTGAAAATTCTGCCCGGCCTGCCGTAAAAGATTTTTTAATCATGGAGTCTCACGTAGATCTACCCAATTTCTTTTTGAAATCAACTCTTTTTGAACAGAAAAAACTCAAACTTATTCTTCTTTTAAGATATGATTAACAACATCCACACTAACCATACAAAACACATAATATCGGGTTAAATGTTCCCTTTTTGAGTATACCATCTGAGTAAAAATGTTTTTAGTTATCATTTACTTTTGTAAGTAAGAAGCCTGTGATCGGGTACCTAACAAATTAATTATTATTTATATGGTTTCATTTTAATTAACATATTGGATGATTGAAAATAATATAAACTCTGCGCAAAGCAACTTATGACCAATATAGTAAGGTCGTAATGAATTACTAATGTACTAGGTGATTTTCCCATAATTGATTGCTATTTATTTTTAATTTTAAATTAATTTATAGTTTTATGCATAATTTATATCAATAATTTATATTACTTTAATTAGATATGTAATTCGATTTTGTTGTTTTTACAATCGGTTTAGTTATCATTTGGATATATTAGGTTGCATATATATCTCTGAATTCAATTATAAAATTTTAGGTTGTTGCAAAAGTAACTCACAACTCAAAGTCAACCACAAAACTAACCTCTCCTTCATGAAGCACAATCATTAGCTCTATTCACCCCCACTTGTTCACATTATTCACGAAAATACCATTAATTTTTGTATTTTTTTTCAAATGGCTCTTTTACTCTCTCAACCTCATCACCTTCACAAATTTACAAGATTGCCATTGCCATCAATACACCAACTACAACGAACTACCAATTTGGAGCTCTTAATGCACCTCGTACGATTTACACTCTCTCTTTCTCAATTGTTATGAACTAAAGACAACTTCTCTCTCACTTTGCCTCAATATTCATCCAAAAAACTCAAGCTTTTGATTCAAAACTTTTTATGGTTGATAGAGCTATTGAAGCATACAATTCATCGTGGGTTACTTTCGCTTGAGGTTTGGTGGTTGGAGAAGACTCGTGCTAAGGAAGTCATCTCACTAGTTTAAGGTAGGAAATTGAATTTTTCCGAATTGTTCAGAAGACTTACCCGTAAGTCTTCGGTCCAACGGACGACTTAACTAAAGTCGTCCGGCTTTGTTCTTTAAAAATCATGAGAATACTGACGACTTATCGGAAGTCGCCCAGATAGAGTTAGTTTGCATTTGATCGATTGTGTCAGATATTTGACTTTTCTCGACGACTAAGTCGTCCCAAGGAAAACAAAATTTCAAATTTTATTAAATCCAGACGACTTATCTGCACGTCGTCTCGTTACTTTTGCAATTGGAAAATAAAACTTAAATATTCAACTTATCTCGGCGACTTACGGAAGTCGCCCAGAAGACGACTTAGTTGAAAGTCTTCCAAGATAAGCAAAGTCGTTCAGATTTACTTCATAGATTCTGGTCAAACCTTGCTTATCTTGGACGACTTTCTCCTAAGTCATCATCCCGACGATTTCCGTAAGTCGCCCGAGATAAGTTAAATAATTAAGTTTGTTTTTCAATTGCAACTAACCTTAGAAGACCTACAAATAAGTAGTCTAGCTTCAATTAAATATTGTAATTTTGTTTACCCCAGACGACTTCCCGAAATCGCCCAGAAAAGTCAAATATCGACACAATTAGGTCAAATGCAAAACTAACCGTTATCCTAGACGACATCCTTGGAAGTCGCTCAGAGTATTTTTAACAACAAGCGGACGACTTAATGGTAAGTCGTCCTAATTAAAATTCAATTGCAAAATGACCTGTTTGGTCGACTTAATGGTAAGTCGCCTATCCGATCAATCCAACGGTCCGCTTAATAGGATCCACCCCACCAAAGAAGAACTTTGTTCCCAACTTCGCATGTGCTCCATCACTTTGAGGTAGGACGGAATCCTTCCACCGAGCATTTTCCACTTCTTGTGCTCCTTGTTCCGCCTCCACAATCGGTGGCCACCGGTGGCGCTCACGGAAGTCTTGCCAAGACTTGACCCAACATAGCCGAACGGCTTCCAAACCAACCGAGCCCCACTGCTCGCTGCAGCATTGTTCACATTCGCTGCATTCGCAACATTCCGAGCATCGGATCCGGTTCATTTCTGCCCGTGTTGGTCGCAGATCCTTCACCATTCTCATTCCCAGTTCTCCTTCCATTACGGTTAGGTCTCGCCATCCTGCGGTCAGACCAGTGCAAGTTAGTCAAAACTAACTTGATTTTCAAAATCGAACACGAATTTACCGAGACGCCAGGCTTGGAAGGATGGTTCACCCAATACCCACTATGCTTACTCGTCCTAGAACCGCTTCCGCCTCGATACCACTTGAAGGGACCCGACCCATTTTTTCGTACTATCGGTACGAGTCAGACTCGACTCCCTCGATCCGACTTAGGCCGTTTTCCAAGTTTTCTATACTTAGAATTATTTTCGCGTTTTTAGTTCAATTCAGACAAGTAGACAAGCATAATAACGATTTGAATAGATAATCGAGGTTCGAGTTAACAAGTGAGTTTGCATTATGCTATTACAAGTTCAACCCGTCCTATATCTACCCAAATCATCCATCCTTCCTTCCTGCCTTTGTCCCACGGTCAAGCTATGCCTTTACCCTTGCGGGTCTGATCCTGATCTGCATCCATAAACAAGGAGGCATAAGCAACAATGCTTAGTGGTACGGTCATCCCGTCTCACCAGGCCAAGTAAAGCAATCGAAGTCAATCAGTAACAAAACGGACATGCTTATCATCAGTCAGTTACTTGGTCGGCCCGATCGTCCTGCCGAGCCATCGCACACGCCGAGCCCTAGTAGGCCAAACGGCTCTAGGCGCATGATCTGATCCAGATCGCCAATGGAAGGAACCAATCGTCCGATCCAAGCCGAACAATGCAGATAATTCAATTAAGACAAGCAATCAGTACACAGAACACTCCTATCAATCAGACTACGATTCAGTACGTTAGGCCACGGTCGCGCACTCACCTTGGTCTTAGAGTCGGTATGTACGGTTTGATTCGGTCCTTCTGACACCTCTTGCGCAGTATTCCGCAGATCCTCGGACGTTCACACAGTCGGAATCACCCAACAGACGATCGTACTAGGCTCGGACTTGATCGATCTAGCCAAATATCGAACTTTCTCTTAATCGGACTTTTCTTTCGAGTTCTTCTCTGATATCTCCTCGAGTTTTCGTGAAGAAAAATGAAGAAATGCCCAAGGAGACGATTAAAATGAGCAGTTGGGCGGTTTTGGCCCGAGAAACCACCCATCCAACCGTTTCCGCGTGTTTTCCACGCGTTTGGGTCCGATAACCGCCATCCCGCGGTCGAAAGGCTTCCCAGCGAGAGTCTTTCCTTTCGCGGCCAATAACTGTTCGCCCCAAAATTTTTATGCGGACATTTGAGCTTAAGCTGACTGTCCCAGCTGACAGTCGAGCTGCTCACACTGATTCGGACCCATCCTGTCTGAAATCGACTGTTACTACTGTTTCAGCTCAATTCAGCTCGGTGAACACTCTCAACCGCCTTGTCTGATTTCTTTCTGAATTCGATGACTAGCCGGCAGCTCAACCGTTCTGTCCGAATCCGACAACACTTGTCCAGTTCGACCATTGCTGTCCAAAACTCGCTTTGTTCAATGTTCCTCGAAGTTGTCGAACACTTCGAGTTTTCGCAAACTGATTGACTTATCCATAACCGGCGTAAGAACGACTGATTGAGCTTTGTCGGCTCCAAAACAGATCCGCCCTAGCTTTATTCGTACATGGGTCGCTCTATCCGCTACCGGCTCAAACATCGATCCAGACTCTCCCATACACCCACGGAGATCCTTACAGCCCTAGCCAGCTCTTTCTAGTATCATCCAACCCATTCCGTACAGTCTTACTGTCCGACCAGTCCGCCCTAGATCATCCTAGCATCGATCTTTGGACGCGGTCGCTACAAGTTCTCCCCACTTGGCTCGACTCGCCCTCGAGTCTTCCTTGCCGGATTTTCCTTAAGTTTGTCGAACCACTTTGAAACTCTGCTTTCATTCTGGCCTCGGGTCCCAAGTCGTCTCTTCTTCACCATCACAGTCCCACGACTTGGATCATCTTAGTATTCTTTCTGCCTTCAGGCTTGGTCTTCCGCCAATGATCGGATCGCCTTCCCTCAACAGTGAAGTTCGTTCTTAGATCGATGGTGGTTCAGAAACCACATTGTCTCGGTCACTTATGCACTTCCTCAGCATAGATACATGGAACACGCTGTGGAACTGTGACATCGATTCAGGCAGTTCCAGCTTATAGGCCACCTTTCCAATCCTTTCCGGGATCTTGTACGCCCCATGTATCTCGGACTAAGCTTGGCATTCTTTGATGCTCTGTCCTTGCCTTTATAGGTGACGGTCTTGAGATATACCATATCCCCTACTTCGAACTCAAGTTCCTTTCGCCGTCGCGATAACTCTTCGTCGTCCGAGATTCTTTCATTTTCAGCTTCAAGACTCGGATTCTTTCAGTTGTTTCTTCCACGAAGTCACGACCAAATATACTGCGCTCCCCCACTTGGGTCCAGCATAGTGGTGTTCTGCAAGGTCGCCCATACAAGGCCTCATAAGGTGACATTCCAATACTTGCATGATAGCTGTTGTTGTATGAGAACTCGGCCAGATGCAAGTAATTATCCCATTTTTCACCCCAATCAAGAACACAAGCTCGCAGCAAGTCTTCGAGTGTTCTGATTGTCCTTTCTGATTGACCATCCGTTTGCGGATGATATGCTGTACTCATAAGGAACTTCGTCCCCATTGACTTCTGCATTGCTCTCCAGAATGCTGAGTAAAACTTGGAGTCTCGGTCTGACACTATACTCACCGGAACTCCATGAAGTCTGACGATCTGCTCCACATATAACTTGGCCAACACTGCTGCATTATCTGTCTTGTTGATTGCCAAGAAATGCGCGGACTTAGTCAGACGGTCCACTATCACCCAGATAGCGTCCTTGCCATTCCTCATTGGCAAGCCAGTCACAAAGTCCATCGTGATCATATCCCACTTCCATTCAGGAATGGGTAAACTCTGAAGAAGTCCACTCGGAACTTGGTTCTCTGCTTTAACAAGTTGACAGACTGGGCACCCAGCCACCCATTTTGCAACATCTCTTTTCATCCCGACCCAGTGATAATATTTCTTCAGGTCGCGATACATCTTATTAGCTCCAGGATGTATCGAAAATTTTGACTGATGTGCTTCCTTTAGGATCTCATCCCGCAATCCTCTGTCGTTTGGAACACACACTCGCCCATTGACCAGAATCGTTCCATTGTTTGAAGTCTGATACTCGGTCTTCTCGTTCTTTGAAGCTTTGATCAGATCCTCATCCTTTTCCTGAGCAAGGCGGACTCTGGACAGTAAGTCCGCTTGGTCTGCGGCACGTAGACCTAACGGCTCCACTTCGTCGGTCAAGGCAGCCAATCGCAGTGTACCAACCATATGGACCAGTTCCTCCAAGTCTTTCTCTGAATCCGAAGCCACTCTCTTCCGACTCAAAGCATCCGCAACAAGGTTTGCCTTTCCCGGATGGTAGGCAATATCCAAGTCATAATCCGCAACCAGTTCCATCCAACGCCTCTGTCTAAGGTTCAGATCCGGTTGAGTGAAAATGTATTTCAAACTCTTATCATCCGTGAATACTTGGACCTTTGCACCGTAGAGATAAGACCGCCATGTCTTTAGTGCAAACACGACCGCACCCATTTCCAAGTCGTGGGTTGGGTAGTTCCCCTCATGTTTCCTTAGCTGTCTGGACGCATAGGCAATCACCTTGCCTTGCTGCATCAGAACGCATCCAAGCCCTGTATTGGATGCATCAGTGTAGACCACGTACGGCTCGTTATCCACAGGAAGAGCCAGTACTGGAGTACTCGTCAACATTTCCTTGAGTTTACTGAAACTCGCCTCACATGCTTCTGACCACACATACTGGACGTCTTTCCCGGTTAGCTTTGTCAACGGTTGAGCCATGCTAGCAAATCCTTTAACGAAACGCCGGTAGTATCCAGCTAATCCAAGTAAACTCCTGATCTCACTTTGCCTTGGTCCGGGCCATTCTGCTATGGCCTTAATCTTTTCGGATCTACAGACACCCTTTGTTCGAGACCACGTGCCCCAAGAACCCAATTTCTCTTTGCCGAACCGCATTTGCTAAGCTTGGCAAACAACTTGTGCTCCCGCAGCTTTTCCAATACAATCCTCAGATGGACCTGGTGATCTTCCTTAGTCTTTGAGAAGATCAGAATGTCGTCTATAAAGACAATGACAAATTCGTCCAGGTGATCTCTGAAAATGTTATTCATCATTTTCATGAAGGTGCAGGGCATTAGTCAGCCCAAAGGGCATGACCACAAACTCATAATGCCCATATCTTGATCTGAAGGCTGTCTTACGGATATCCTCCTCAGCAATCGGAATTTGATGATATCCCGAAGCAAGATCAATCTTTGAAAACCAAGTAGCACCTCGAGTTGGTTCAGTAACTCGTCTATCCTTGGGAGAGGGTACTTGTTTTTCAAGTAACTCTGTTAAGCCCACGGTAGTCGATGCATAGCGAAGACTACCATCTTTCTTCTTTACAAATAAGATGGCGTGGTGAGCTGCTTGAACGCGAATCCTTTCTCCATCAGTTCATCCAGTTGCTTTTAAGCTCCATCATTTTCGCTGGCCATCCGTACGGAGGTTTGGAGATTGAGCTGTACCGCTCAAGCTCAATCGTGAAAGGATCGAACGGTCCGGTGGTAATCTGTCAAGGACTCGAACACGTCATCATACTCTTTACGATCGAATTGTCTCTAGCTCGGCATTCGGTCCGAGCTCTACAGTCGTGATTACGCCAGGTAGGCCTCGCATCCTTTTTCCAACATTCGTTCGCCTGAAGGGCTGAAATAATCGACTCCCGCGTCGGCTGACTCCTTGAAAGACTAGCTTTCCATTGCCGTTTCAAATTGAACCCGCCGATGACAGTCGAGATGTGCCTTGTACTTCCCCAACCAGTCCATTCCAAGGATCACATCATACGACATCATCGACAGATTATCAGATCAGCTGGCATGTCCACTTCTCCGATCATCACGAGATGTTTCGGATTTTCCTTGTGTACATGACTTGGCCACCGCCGCCGAACCAGTGCTACTTCTTCTTCCGGTTCTTTCTGAAATCCTCCAATTCCAACCATCCGGGTTGCACAAAGCGTGAGATGCACCGAATCAAACGATACATGAGTTGCCACTCCACCCATGTATAGGGTCCCGAATATTCACTCGGAACACTAAGGCCCTATTTCTACGGACATACAATTTCACACAGAAATTGAAAGGTAAGGGTGAGAGATAGGACGACTCACCGTGATCGGACGAGCGTGCTTGGGTCCGCGGTCTCATCACCAATTGTGTACACCTTGGCATGATGGCCTGCCTCAGCGGCGGCTGAGATCCATCACTTGCACGCTTCCCAGTTGCGGTGCATCCTTTGACACTGGTTCTTGAAGTGCCCGACTCGCCACGTTGAAGCACACTCGCCTCAAAGACTCTTGCCCTGGCTCGGCCTTAAATCTTCCTCAGGACAATCACGGACTCTGTGGTCCATGCTACCACAACGGTGACATGCTCCAGTTGCAGCACGGCACACACCCGAGTGCATCTTTCCACAAGTCTTACATGCACCGCGCCGCATTCGGCTTGCTGGATGTTCCAGACTTCACAATCTTTTGATTCTTTCCGCATTCTTCCCAGACCATGCGGTGCAGTCCCCACCTTGGCTTCCTCAAAGATGCCAGCTTCTGCTCTGCGGCCTTTTCAACCAGCTCGGCCACAGTAGCATAGTTGCGGATCTTGCAACGAGTACGAAGATCAACTCTGATTCCCCGCATAAACTTTCGGACCAGGGAACTCTCTGGCTCAGCCACACGTCCAACATACTTCTTGAGTCTGTTGAACTCATCTCATACTCCCTTACGGACGTGTTTCCTTGCTCAAGTCTGAGGAAGGCTCTCTAGCTGAGCAAAGGCTTCTTCCGGAAAGTACTTCTCACGAATTCAGCCTTGAAGGTGGCCCATGTGCACTGATTAGCACCAATGCGGGCAACAACACTTTGCCACCAGATGCGCATCACCATCCAGGTAGTGCACAGCAATGTCCTTCGGTAGGCAAGAGGAGAATGGATCGAAGGAAGTTTCGCTCTATCCGATCAATCCAACGGTCCGCTTCAATAGGATCCACCCCACCAAAGAAGAACTTTGTTCCCAACTTCGCATGTGCTCCATCACTTTGAGGTAGGACGGAATCCTTCCACCGAGCATTTTCCACTTCTTGTGCTCCTTGTTCCGCCTCCTCCACAATCGGTGGGGCCACTGGTGGCGCTGCGGCCACAGGAAGTCTTGCCAAGACTTGACCCAACATAGCCAGAACGGCTTCCAAACCAACCGGAGCCCCAGCTGCTCCTGCTGCAGCATTGTTCACATTCGCTGCATTCCGCGCAACATTCCGAGCATCGGATCCAGGTTCATTTCTGCCCGTGTTGGTCGCAGATCCTTCACCATTCTCATTCCCAGTTCTCCTTCCATTACGGTTAGGTCTCGCCATCCTGCGGTCAGACCACAGGCAAGTTAGTCAAAACTAACTTGATTTTCAGAAAATCAGAACACAGAATTTACCGCGAGACGTCAGGCTTGGAAGGATGGTTCACCCAATACCCACTATGCTTACTCTGTCCTAGAACCGTTTCCGCTCTGATACCACTTGAAGGGACCCGACCCATTTTTTCGTACTATCAGTACGAGTCAGACTCGACTCCCTCGATCCGACTTAGGCCGTTTTCCAAGTTTTCTATACTTAGAATTATTTTCGCGTTTTTAGTTCAATTCAGACAAGTAGACAAGCATAATAACGATTTGAATAGATAATCAGAGGTTCGAGTTAACAAGTGAGTTTGCATTATGCTATTACAAGTTCAACCCGTCCTATATCTACCCAAATCATCCATCCTTCCTTCCTGCCTTTGTCCCACGGTCAAGCTATGCCTTTACCCTTGCGGGTCTGATCCTGATCTGCATCCATAAACAAGGAGGCATAAGCAACAATGCTTAGTGGTACGGTCATCCCGTCTCACCAGGCCAAGTAAAGCAATCGAGTCAATCAGTAACAAACGGACATGCTTATCATCATCGGTTGGTCGGCCCGATCGTCAAGCGAGCGCCATCGACACGGTCGAGCCCTAGCAGCCAAAACGGCTCTAGGCGACGATCTGATCCAGATGTGTCAATGGAAGGAACCAATCGTCCCATCCAAGCCGAACAATGCAGATAATTCGAATTAAGACAAGCAATCAGTACACAGAACACTCCTATCAATCAGACTACGATTCAGTACGTTAGGCCACGGTCGCGCACTCACCTTGGTCTTAGAGTCGGTATGTACGGTTTGATTCGGTCCTTCTGACACCTCTTGCGCAGTATTCCGCAGATCCTCGGACGTTCGACAGTCGGAATCACCCAACGACGATCGTACTAGGCTCGGACTTGATCGATCTAGCCAAATATCGAACTTCTCTCTTAATCGGACTTTTCTTTCTGAGTTCTTCTCTGGATATCTCCTCGAGTTTTCGTGAAGAAAAATGAAGAAATGCCCAAGGAGACGATTAAAATGAGCAGTTGGGCGGTTTTGGCCCGAGAAACCACCCATCCAACCGTTTCCGCGTGTTTTCCACGCGTTTGGGTCCGATAACCGCCATCCCGCGGTCGAAAGGCTTCCCAGCGCGAGTCTTTCCTTTCGCGGCCAATAACTGTTCGCGCCCCAAAATTCTTATGCGGACATTTGAGCTTAAGCTGACTGTCCCAGCTGACAGTCGAGCTGCTCACACTGATTCGGACCCATCCTGTCTGAAATCGACTGTTACTACTGTTTCAGCTCAATTCAGCTCGGTGAACACTCTCAACCGCCTTGTCTGATTTCTTTCTGAATTCGATGACTAGCCGGCAGCTCAACCGTTCTGTCCGAATCCGACAACACTTGTCCAGTTCCGACCATTGCTGTCCAAAAACTCCGCTTTGTCTGAATGTTCCTCGAGTTGTCCGAACACTTCTGAGTTTTCGCAAACTGATTGACTTATCCATAACCCGAGCGTAAGAACGACTGATTGAGCTTTGTCGGGCTCCAAAACAGATCCGGCCCTAGCTTTATTCGGGTACATGGGTCGCTCTATCCGCTACCGGCTCAAACATCGATCCAGACTCTCCCATCCACCCACGGAGATCCTTACAGCCCTAGCCAGCTCTTTCTAGTATCATCCAACCCATTCCGTACAGTCTTACTGTCCGACCAGTCCGTCCTTAGATCATCCTAGCATCGATCTTCGGACTGCGGTCGCTACACTCTTCCCCAAACGTATATATCCTCCGCGGAAATTATGGTAAATCCATTTTTTCCTTCTAAAACAATCCAATACAATCAAATACAAGCATCAGAACAAGCAAACTATTCTAAATACAAATACTGCTTGTAAAATATAGTGAGAAGACTACTCAGACGACTTTGTAGACGTCTTCTACGAAGTCTTAAGTCGTCACGACAATACTGGAAGTCATCCATAAGACTTCGTAAGTCTTCTGGATGACTTCCAGTAAGTCTTCTAAGGACTCTTATTACAAGATGGATGGATGAATGACTTACGGTAGGAGAAGATAACGACACCAGCAGTTACAGATCTGCAAATATCGACGAGAAAAGAATAAGGGAAAAATCAGAGAAGATGAATTTTGCCTTCGTTGTCGCCTAAGGAGAGAAACGGCGCTAGGGTTTCCAAAATTTGTGAAAAAGGGAAAAAATGTATTTATATGTCCGGTATATTATTCGGTTAGGCTTAAATTACTTTGTTAAATTTGGAGCTTCGATCCGGTTTGGACGACTTAAATTTAAGTCGTCTAGCTTAATTATTCAACAGACGACTTATAATTAAGTTGTCTCGACCCTAAACATAACCCCTAAACTTAATTAACTAACTAGACACTTAGAAAAATCAAATTAAACTTAAAAAGTGTTAACTATACGCAGAAATAAAGACATATAAGTGAAAAAAAATATCCAAGGTTTCCAAAATCTAACCCTAAGAATACATACAATACTACCACATATGTTTTCAAACCCTCAAAACCAAAGAATATCATGATTAACTACTTTCATTCATCTATGTTGAAAACTATTCATTTTTATTATATGTTAATTTACATCATTTAAAACTGTTTATAATTACATGATTTTTATTTTTCACTTGTCCAAATATTTTTTTTTTTAATTTATAAATTATTTTTAAGCTCAACAAAACCAGACGACTTAGTATAAAGTCGCCTGTCCAGACGACCTTCTATTAAGTCATCTGTCCAGACGACTTACGTGGGATAGAAGCGTAACAAAAATTCGGTTTTGTTTGTTCACAAGGGGTTGGTTGTAATTTCAATAGCCTTTTAGGTTACTTTTGCATTTGATTCAAGTTTGGGTTTACTATTGTATTTGAAATCATGTTTTGAGTCACAATTGCCAATTTTCTCTAAAATTTTTTATTCAAAATATATTAAAATTTTGATTAATTTTCTTATTTGCATTAGGTTGGTTTTTGTCTTAGATATGTAAATATATTTTAGGAATATTATTTATAACTTAAGATATAATATGCTTAGAATGAAATAAAAAAAATAAACTAAAATGTTTGGTTCCAAATTACGTAAATTAGTATAATGATAATATTCTGCAATCTCATGCATATATATAAATTTTACAAAAGAACTAATTAAAACAGTTGCTTAATATCTTATAATTTATATTTATAAAATAAATTATTATTATTATAAAATTATATTTTTTATTATATTTAAATCTATAATTTTAGATATAAATTAGATTACTCGAGTCACTCATGTTGTGAGTATCTTAAGTTACATATATTTTTCAAATTCAAAAGTGAGGTATAATTATTTTTATTATAATTAAGTCAAGTCAAATTAATTTGATTTATCGTTTAAATGTGCATGTATTTTCATAATATATATATATATATATCAAATTAAATATTGGTTTTAAAAAAATAGAAAAAAAAACGATGACCTATAGAAAGTTATATAATAAATAATTATTACGTTTTTGGAAGCTCATGGACACATATCAATATTTACAATAACTAAAATAGTTTATAAATTATAAAATATTTTATGCCTTTTGGTTATGGTTATATTAAGTTCCACAAACTTAAAAACATAAAATTTAAAAGCAAATTTAATATTAAGAAAATATATAATTTTAATAATGAAAAATATAATATATCTACCTCATTGAATTGTATAGTGTGATTTTAAAATATTTTGTTATTTGATCAAAAAATGTTTATTGTTAAAATTTATTTTTCATTTTTAATATCTCTTATAAATAAGCAGTAAAAATTGTGATTATATTTTAGAAATCTTATAATATAGGTAAAAAAATTATAGATATTTTTTGCTGTAATTGAAAGATATTATGGTCAAATAAATATAAGAAAATATAAATAACATTTCAATAATACTAATTATAAAATATTTTAGTCAATAAATCATATATCAGTTTATGTTACTTAATTATTTTATGTAATTATCTAAAAATAGATAAATATATTAAAAATATTTCTGTTACTGTGAAAATATAGTTGTACTGTTTAAAATTATGTTTTTAAATAAATAATATTTATTTTCTAATATCAAAATTATCTGTGAAAATATAAATATAAAGAAAGTATATTAGTATATTTTATGTTATTTAAAAATATATCAAAATGGAATATTACTATTTTGTGAACTTTCTTTTTAATTAAATAATATTATCTATACATATATTCTCGTTTTAAATTCTCTTTATAAACTTTATAATATTTCCTTTTATTATATATGTTATTTGGAAAATATTAAAAAATAATTTAAATAAAAAAATCAATAATAATGTTTAAATATAACATTTTAATTTATTAAGGATATTACCGTAATCAACCACACTGAGAGTTAACGTGAGTGCGACACGTAAGAAACTGACTTCTCAAATAATATTATAGAGATTTTCGTTTTAAATTCTCTTTATAAACTTTATAATATTTCCTTTTATTATATATGTTATTTGGAAAATATTAAAAATAATTTAAATAAAAAATCAATAATAATGTTTAAATATTACATTTTAATTCATTAAGGATATTACCGTAATCAACCATGTGAGAGTTAACGTGAGTGCGAACGTAAGAAACTGACTTCTCGAATAATATTAAAGAGATTTTCGTTTTAAATTCTCTTTATAAACTTTATAATATTTCCTTTTTATTATATATGTTATTTGGAAAATATTAAAAAATAATTTAAATTAAAAAATCAATAATTGTGTTTAAATATAACATTTTAATTCATTAAGGTTATTATCGTAATCAATCACTGTGAGAGTTAACGTGAGTGCGACACGTAGAAAACTGACTTCTTGAATAATATTATAGAGGTACTATAATAAAATACAAAACTGTCATAACATCTTTGATTATTCTAAGATGTCAAAAAAAATCTTTGATTAATGAATACACCTGATGATAATGTAAACGACGATAATGATGATGGTATGCATGAGATGAGAGAGTGTCTACGCATGCATGATAGAAAAGGTGAAAAAGTAGGGAACAAATTCGCCAAAACATAATTATGCTTTGCGCTGGCGACTTGTAATTGTGTTCTTTATTAGTATCTAATCTACTAAATCAACTTCCACCGACCTTTTTACCCCGATATTTATTGAATCGAACGAATTGAGCGTTTAGGTGATATGTGTTTCACTATTGTTTTTGTTGTTTACTAGTACTATTTTGTAGAACTCACCTATTCTTTCACAATTTTACCACATAGATCTAAATGGATATTAGTATTAAAGTCATTCACCGTGCCACCTATTGAATATATATATATATATATATATATATATAACGCAAAACCTTGTAAAAGAGAGAAATGTTGAATTTTTTAAAAGAGGTGCACATAGGTTGTTCTGCTTACAGTACACGTACCTGTCCATCTTTGTTTTCTTACGCAATAACATTTATTGTGAATGTGAAATCGCTATAATGCAGATTCGAGTCCAGTAGCCTGTAAGAGCATGATTAATCCTAAAGTTGCTTAAGTGGGGTATTTAAACTTTTTTTTTGTCTGAAAAAAAATTAAAAAAAACCAATCGTGGAGTCCTCGTGACGCCTAATTAAGCGCTGTTTCTTTTTCTTTTTTTCTTTCCTTTTTAAAATTAAAAAATTGTTAAGCACCCCCTTAAGCAACCAGGATTAATGGTACTCTAATGTTTTGGAAAGCAAATAGAAGTCCCGAAACATTTATTTAATGATTCAACATACGCTGACACCTTCACAATCCGACAAACCCGATGTTTCAGTTTTTACTTTCTTTATCATTGAATGCAAAGATTTATCAAACCACTCCACCAAAAACCTTGGTTTTTCACATATTTAAACCCTATTTCAAAAATATGAAATACCAAATAAGAGACTGCAACAGTGAGAGGAATTCTTATATTGTTAAACATTTGTAAAAAAAAAAAAAAGCAACTGTTACGAAGGACGAATATCTCATACAGGGTTTTCATGCTTTGAAGATTTGTATATAGTTTTACGCAGTGTACAAGAAAGCAAGCGCTAAATGCTAAGTAAACGGTCATTCAATGCTTAACGTCTAAAGCTCTTAATTAGATACTTAAATAATTACTTAAACGGGTTAGATGTTTATAAAATATAATAATATATTACTAATAAATATAGTATACTATTAAATATTTTAGTTTACAGATATAAAATTTATATTATTTATTTATATAATATTATACTGTGATATATTAATTATTATAGTTAACAAATAAAATATATATTATTTATAATATTACTATAATTGTTTAAATAGCTTAGAAGTTAATCGTTACTAATTTGTACGGTCTATCACATAGATAGTGTTTATACGGTCGCCTAAACCAGTTTTAAGAATACTAGTTTTACGTGTTATACAAAAGGACAATGATTTAGCTAACTGTGGTGTAATTTGATAGTATAGGAAACACCAACAAAAATTAAAGTTGTCAGTGTTTTGAGTGAACTCTTAAAACTTAAAAGAAACAAAACTTTGGGGTAAGGAGGTTGAAGAAAAAGATAGTGGAGGGGTAGATTTTGAGGCAATAAATAATGAGAAGGTATTATTATTATGAGTTGGAGCGTTAAAGACCATCTGTTTACTTTATTTTTTAATTTAAAATAGAATCACTCTATGGTAGAGTTGGAATTTACTCCAATAATTTAGAATAAAAATAGAACCGTGAACAAACAAAAAACAATTTGCTCTATATTTTCTATATTTAGATTAAATATATTTTTCACTCTATTATAGAGTGAAAAATAGAGTACCGTTAGAACACTTTTAGGATATAACTGAATATCACTTTTAGAATAACTTTTATAGAGTAAAAATAGTTTTTCACCGGATTACGCTGATATAATCCAGTCAAGATGAAAATAGTTATTCTGGTGTAGAGTAAATAAATTTGTCTTTTTGTGGCATTTAGAGTAAAAAGTTTCTTCTCTTTCTAGTGGAGTAAAAAGTTTTCTTCTGAAATACATTTTTTCTTGTTTATTTATTTCACTCATTTTTTCCCTTTTTTATTACTTCATGTTGCACTAATTTTCCCAGTCACACACTTACTCTAAATTTTATTTTAGAGTGAAAAATAGAATGGATTTGGAAATATCCTAATACTTTGAAGCATTAATTATTAAATTAATTATTCACGCGGGTTAATAGCAACTTTAATTCCATTTTGTGGGAGTTTGTTTCCTTTTTTTTCTCGAAACTAAAAGGAAATGATGTTAAAGTTCCTCATAAACGAAAGTAAGTAATTTGTCAAAGCAAAATTGTCAAGAAGAATAAAGGATAGGATGATTTGAAGGTCGTGGGAGTGATGAGTGCGACATAGGAAATATGTTTTAACTTCTATTACTAATATGTAATGTTCTCAAATTTTTTTTTAAATATAAACTGGCTATCTCGAGAAGAAAAGAGAAGCTGGCCTTTTTAAAACCCTAAAGATTTTTCCTTCTTTCAGTGATCCCGTAGAGAGTTAATTTAGACGTCTTACCCTTATTATTCTTTTTACCCTGTGCTTTGGATTCTGTAATTCACTCCCCTCGAGTGGACTAGTAAATGGACCCATCAACTGAAAGTTGTCTTGTACCGTCCGTCGCATGAACCAAAAGTGAGAAATTGTTAAAATTACATTGATATGATTCGCCATATATATTACTTCCTCCGTTTAAAAAAATAAGATTCTCTAAGTTTTTTGTTCCACACAAATAGATTTCTAGATTTTTAAAGTACTTTTATTAATTGATATTAATAAACTGTATGCTTTTAATTAAAAATATTTAAATTGAATAAATTTCACTAGTTGATATTTATTGGAAACTGCATAATGAAGATAAATAATATAGTTCATCATAAACATTAATTATATTTTGATAATATATATATATATATATATATATATATATATATATATATATAATTTCAACGGAGTAAATAACTAATTTTATTACGTCTTCTCCGTTTTTTGAGATGTGGTTCCGGAACTTCGGATTTATTACCGTTGAAATTGATAATGTTAATAGTTTTCTTGTTAAGTAACGGTTGTAGTGATCACCGATCAACGTGACGAAATCACATGCATGATACTCACGCACGATTTGATGAGTATATAGTAATATTTTTTTACAACTTAAAATGTGTATTTTATTACAACTCACACAACGTATCACGTTTAGTTTTTATATTGATCAATATTTTTGGGGTCAGATTTTAATGTTTGTATAGCCAGTGGGGGATATAAAAAAAGAATCTACCAGAGTCAAAAAATTTACATATACAAAATCACTCAACTTATGAGATAGTCAAGCCATTTTAATTAAAACAATTAATCAATATATAACAATTATATACATATATTAGATTACATTCAAGATTTCACAGGGATCAACTGACCCATGTGATCTTTCATCGGCTCCGCCACAGTGTATAGCTGACTAATATGTAAATTTCAAGTTACGCATATGATGAAAATTGATTTCCGATCTCAGATAAAAAGAAGCAGTAACTCGACTTCCTTTTTTTTGCTAAAAAAAAGGTTAAACTCAGATCTATTAAAGATACAGACCTAATCTCCGGATGAGAGGTGCAGTCCACGGATGGACCCTCTTTCGAATATTCAAATGGGTCGTAAGCATGGACCCATATCCGCGTGGCCACATGTGGAACTAATAATCTCGCACTAGCGGGCAGTCGATCCCTGATCTGGACCAACAGGGCATCTCCTCTTCTAGTAGAGACTACTAGACCACCGTTCAGTGACTCGACTTCCAAATTCGATATAGTTTAGATTTGAATTATCTTATTTTGCTCGTTTTATGCTCTTGAGTCTTGAGAATGAGCACGGTGGTAAAAAACGAGTATGATTAACAACTTGGTAGTAAGCCAAAAATGAAGTAAGAGCTAAACTAATCGTCCAGCACTATTGTATATAAGAAAATACTTGTTAAAATTGGTAGAAAAACATGCAGCGGGTAGTGGTAAATTATTTTAAATTCTGTTAGCTTTTGTTATATTTTAATTGATATATCGGGGTCACACTGCAGATTGCGGAATTGCCAACGTCATCACGTCAAGAAAGGGTGAAAAAAAAATGGAAACGGTAGGCGCAAAGGTGAACTCCGTTGAAAAGTTGCTAACTATTTTTGGTGAGAAACAAAACGAAATAAAGAGCTCGAGAAACAAAACTATTCAGTCTTTTTTACAACGAAAAAAAAAAGAGTTTATTTTTCCGAGAAAGTCACAGTTATGCTTTCTTTCCTCATTCTGATTTGTTCCTTTTAGTTCTAATCTCTCTCTTCCTCGATAACCTCTTTTCTGTGGTCTTCTTAAATCCTATCGTCTTCTCTAAATAATTTCACTACAACCCATCTAGGGTTTTATGTAAAAGCAAAGCAAATAATCTCAAAGAGAAACCATCTGCCTCTCTCTCTTCCTTCAATAAATATACTTCCAACTTGCCCTTTCACATCACTAAAGTCTATTACAAAATCCCTTTGTGTTTTTCTCCATCCATGTGGATGTGGTGAATACAATTTTTTATAGGATCTCCTTAATTGAAGAGTGGAAAGCAACTTGGATCTTAAAATTTCTATTCGTTTCCTTTCATGAGGGTTTGACAAAGAGTTTCTTACAGATTTCTTTGGCATTCTGTCCACCTCCTTCTATGTACATAAATGTATGTATATGTGCTGTGTGTGAAAGAAGGAGGTGGTCATACTGCCAGTAGACATGTGTTAGGGTTACTTAGTGAGCCCCTCTTGATATGCATATTTATTACTGTTTTGAATCTGGTCAGCTTGATCTGTTACTTGGCGATGATAAGCCTCCTCTTGATTCTCATATCTTTGATTATGTTTCACCTTTTTATTTGAGTTCATACATAAGTTAGTTTTTAATATTGATCCTCGACTACGTTGATCTAGATCATTACAATGATTTATTTTTTTTTTGGTAAAACCTTCTATAACCTTTGGTTTCCCTCCTTTCGCGTGTAAAACCAATTTGAACTCTATCGTGATAAGGTTGACTAGTGCGAGGTCTTGATGTTCCGTCTTCTAGAAAAGGTTAATTACAAAGAAAAAGAAAGGACCCAGAATTCCAAAAAGGTAACAGTTTTTTTTTTTTTTAACTTTGACAACATAGTAATAGAGAGAAAGGAAGCATCTTGTTTTGGAGGCCACAATGTTATTATGATGTTCCCTTATTCTCTTTGAAGTTGAAGAAACAATAGTAGAGATTACGAGTATTCCTTCATTTGGTATCATTTCTATATACAGGTTCATATAAGTCATAGATTGCTTGTTTGCTTTCTTTTAATTATGAGTTGAAAATGATTCATAAGTTTCTTGCCTTTCCGCTAAAAAGTGTTGCTTGATCATAGTTTTTTTTTTTTTTGAATAAATGTTAAATTCTTATTCAAAAAAGCCTTTTACATCAAGTGTGACCTCTGTACAAAACTTCTCTAAGGATCACTAATGACTATAAACATATTCACATTCTTGTATCAAACCAGAGTTGGGATAATTCCCTCTAAATTCTTCCCACCTTTCCCTCTCATTATTACTTAGTTTATTCCTTACTCCTTTTTCAATAAACTTCTTTAAACTCAGTAAGGGGAGAGGCTTGTCCCCATGTTTGGTCTTATTTCTCTCCCGCCATAACGTGTGAATGGCAGCTTGAAAGGAGTATCTGATACAAAAAAGAGCCTTCTTCTACATGTTCCTTACTGTAATCAGCCTCACTATTTCATCCCATTTGACAGTATAATCAGTGTTTAGAATCCCTTTAACGAGATATTCCCAAACATGTGAAGAGAAAGCACATTCGAAAAAGAGATGACTCCTTGACTCATCGGAGCTTCTACACATCATCTCTAGAGAAAAACAGGCAAGTAGTATACACTTATTTGTATTTTTGGTATACATATATCGATAAATCCGATATTTGCAATGATGATTAGTAGATGGATGTATTTTTTAATTATGCATTCTTGCTTAATTAAGCCATAAATGATCGATTAGTCCAAGAGACCAGGTGTAAAGAGATCTAGATAGTCTGGTATTATGGGGTTTGCGTGAGGATATATTAGTATAAAAGATAATAGATCTCCACACTGTCTGGGTTTAATAGTTCTGAATAATAAGTGTTCTCAAAACTAACTCATATCTAAACTTGTAATTTATATCTAGGCCAATGCTACTATGGGACGATGAGTTTGGCAAATTTGCATGGACCTCTATTGATCAAAATATAATAATATTGCGGCCTTCGATGATGAATCTCTCGAATTAACCTATCGAATCTTGTACATTACCGAGAATGATACTTGAGGAAGACAGGTGAAGAGCGTGGTGATAATCTCAAAAGAGTCTCACTTATCAAACCTTAAAGTCCCAAATAAGCCCGGGCGTTCGGGTCGTCGATTTTGGTTCGATTGATTCGGATTTTTGAATTTTCGATATTATACTCGTAAGTTTTATTCAGATTTTACTAATTATCAGACTTAATTATTGGGTTGGATTCGGTTCAGATCAGACTGTAACAAATGTAATCGTCTCTTCGTCTTCTAGGCTCGGTGAGTTTTTCTTTTCTTTTTCTAATATAACACACATATACCATTTTCTGGTGATTTTTTTCTAATTGATAGAGAATCTTGATAGAATATATTCAGTATATTATATGAACTACATAATGATGTAGTTTTTATTGAATTTCAATATTTCAGTAATATAAATAGCTATTATTATAAGTGTCTGTTTATTTATTTTTTCATGGAATCGTTTCCGTGTACCTGGTTAATTATCTCTCTTTAATCTTATTTGCTTTTATGAACAAGATCAAATGGCAGTCAACGGTGATTTGAAATTAAAACGTTGCTCAGGCTATGAAGAAGGTTAAAAGAAAGTCAGGATGGAAACTCAACGCGATTACAGGGCTATGCTCATGTTGATGAGGGATCAATTTGCTGCCCTATATGTTTATCACGATGCGGAGTTTGATGTGCACTCCCTCTATTCGAAACTCGAGTTGCTTAACCACTATACTCGAGAAGCTGAACTCAAGTCTGAGAAAGAGAAACTTGAATCTGAACTACGCCTTGACGAAGCAAAGTTAGCGGATTTGAAGGTCCCGGTGATAGATTGGTACAAGCTTGGGGATCCAGGCATGTATGAGTAAACCATCGCTGATCTAAATCCATCAATCTCGTGTTTTAATTGTCTTTTGTTTATTATGTTTAAAACTATAATTTTGGTTATTTTGCCGGTTGTTAACTACCGGAAAAGTACTTATTATCTAATCGGATAGTATTTGAACCTTAAATCATTTTCAGTTTATTTGGTTGTACTATTTGAAATTTGAATTTACGGTTAGTTTAAAATGATATTGATCGTAGGGGAGAAATATCAAAATTTCTAGGTTTAATGTGAGTTCTCGATTCAAAATTTAAAATGATCAGATTTGTTAATTTATCATTTTTGATTAAATTTAAGGTTATTTGACCGTATCTTGGGAAGTTGAACGTAGAGGGATAATATAAAGATTTCTATGTTTAATGGTTTGTTTTTTTTAAACCTTTTTAAAAAATCATCTTAAATAAATCATTTTTATTTTTTTAGTTTAAATACCTTTATTCAGTATAGGGTTACGTTACCCATAGCATCTACGATTTACCTGTTATCATCTGATTGATACGTGCACGTCAATAGCGTGTGATATTCCTTCAAACTTAATGATGATGGTTTTTATTAGTCCCTAGGTGTGTAATCATATACATAAAGAATAATTTTGCGCATTAATTTTTTGACACTATTAAGAAAAATATAAATACAATACAAAAATTAATTTAATTCATATTGAATATTATAGTTTCTTATGAATATTTCTATCATTTCCATGTATTATTTATTCGTTTGTATTTAAATGATTTGCTTATATATAATAGTATGATGGTATCCAAGTAAATTGAAACTATGGAGGAAGAATATATATGTATCTAAATGTTTTCACGAAATCCTAAATATCTATCTAAAATTAAATCAAAACTATCGAACTAAAACTCCACAGTTTTCTAAGTAAATATTTAAAGCAAACATCATATATTCCATTAATTAAATAATTTCATTGTAAGTTGGAAAGCCTTTTCAAACCATGATGGATATATTATAGCCCCCAGACTATTCATTTTTTTTATATTTCTAAGTTTTAGAGCATCATTAAAGATTAATCTTCTATTCCCTTTGTTTTTTATAATTTAATAATGTTATTAGTGTATTAAATAAATAAGTTTCAAGCAAAAACTACAATCTATCAATTGTTATGCGACACCTGTCATAAAGTGTTCTCACGGTCGATTGCATGGGAGAGTATGTTCTCTTGTCTCAAATCACTTTCTTCTTATTTTTATTATTGTTTCTATTTTTTATTTTTATTAAATGTTGAGAGCTTTGATCAGAGCACAACCGTTAAAGATGCTCTTATAGCAATTCTTTTTAAGGCCGTCTACTGTTTTAAAATATTAGATTGTGGTAGGTAAGATTTGATTTTCAGTACAACTTTAATATTCTCTTTTTATAGATAAAGAAAGGTATATCAGAGACGTCAGAAAACAAACCCTTTTATTAAGAGTTTCTTCTCACCAATTGAGAAAATTTAAAGGATATATCACTATCTATAAACGAACCTCATCTATAAATAAATAATATTAGATTCTCATACTGTATATATTTTACAATTTCTAATTTATTTATTTATGGTTCTAAATTATGTATTTATGTTAGTTTTCCTAAATAGTAGTATGATTTTGTTACCAAATATAAAATATTATAGTATTGTTATAAAGGAACTTTAGTTTACTTAAAATAAAAAAGGAACATACGTCAATGATAATATCTACATTGATATTCAACAACTTAGATTTAACCTAATTATTCAATGACATCCTATCTTAATTTTCCTATATAAACACCATACACACCGCATATGGAGTAAAATTTCATATTTTAGTAATATGTTTATCAACAATTTAGAAGATTTGAATCCGACGCAAACAGATTGGATTATTCGTGTTAAGATTCAGAGTATATGTAAAGAATATATCATTCACCATGGAGAAACACTTGATATGGTGTTGATCGACGAAAAGGTATATGTAATTCAAAGTAATATATAATTCTCTTTTATTAACTAAATATAAATGATTTATTTTTCGTAAGGAGCTTATAATTCAAGCAAGAGTGAGTAAAAAGTTCATTCGTTGGTACGAGGCTTATCAACTGGAAGGAAGGTTGGTCGAGATTGAAGATTTTTGTCTTATACCTAAACATGCAGATGAAGAAATAGACAGTTATATACTTTTTATTATTCAGTTTATCATTTCTACAACTATCAAGAAAATCCAATTATTTGAAGGTTGATTATTCTTAATAATCAGTGTGTTAATTTTAATTATGTTACATGTTCTCTAACAATAGTATGATAATTTTTTATTTTGCAGTAACAAGAAAAAATATCAGTGGAAAGAGGTTGATAAATTATTCATAAATTTATTTATAGATTTTCTTAAGTAATGTCTTTTGTTAACGTTTTAGTCTAAATAATGAATTATATTATTTGATTTATTCAAAAAATTCTTAACTCTATTGGATGTTAACTAAGTGTCTCACCCATATGTAAATTTTTTATATTACCGAAATATTAGTAATAATTGTTTAAATATTTAATAACAATGTGTTTTACAAAAATATAATAAAAGTAGAGAAAAATTATATCACAACACACGATTAATCTCCAATTGGCCACTCACGAGCAGTTAAATATATTTTAGAGCAGAATCTCCCCCGCAGATTGCCAGAAACAATGATCGCATAACCAGCCTGGAATTGATCCATCTATGCAGTCTACAAACAATGGTTCTTCTATTCCAGAGCACCAGCAAGTGGCCGGAGATTTCCAGAGAAGTGCTAATGTGAGACATCTGATCAACATGTTCACGTGTAAAACTAGGATAATTGTGAACCAATCCTCTATCATCGAAACTAAATGCTGAGTTCATCATACCATCTACATATTCGCCCAACAAGCATCCTCTTTCACCAGCAAGATGTATTTTTTCCATTCTTTCATGAACTAAATATAGCATAAAGAACTCATACGTACCTCGCAAGTATGTGGCCTATGGATTACCAGAATCGTAGCACCTAATCTTGAATGTTCTAACCGCATTCACCTCCTCTATCCATTCATTCATGAAAATGAGATTTTCAGATTTATAAAAGTAATCTTCTCTACCAATTTCATTAAACCCACGGAAAGCAACTCTTTCACTACCAAAGTCACGAATACTGTTTGTTGCTACCTGGGAGAGAATATGATGAAGCATGGAATTGGGGAGAGAAGCCAAATTCAAGTCCTTCATGTGTGGTTTCTTTGTAATCTGATTGTTTGTGTAGTTATTTTTTTCAGATAAATGTGATTAGATATAGCAAAATGAATATATGTAATGGAAGAGAAGTTGGCGATTTGGATTTTTAATTATCAGAAGAGAATAATAAATTAACGGTATATGTCTTAGAATAATAACCATTTACTTTTATCCTTCCGTTACAATTTAATTGTCATTTGATGGACGCCTCGAAGAAACACAACTTTTCACTCACTGTCAATCCATGTAGAGATAATCATCATTACACTTGACTCTCTCTTCTGTCAATTAAAACTCCAAATCGTCTCATTCTCTTCCTTTAACTAATCAGATTACAAAGAAACCACACATATTCTCTCTATTTCCTAACAATATGTCACACTACAATAAGCTTGCTGAAGTCGTATATAACAAGAGACTTACTGCTTGGCGTTTTAAAGTTAAGATACTCAGGATCCACTCCACATTGGCTTCCTATGTTGAAAGTAATCGACGCAACTGGAGTTATATCATAGCGGATGAAAATGTAAGTGTATAATAACCATCTCTTAGTTATATAATAAAATTTAATAAATTACACAAGGAAATTGATAAATTAACTTTGTTTGACCAGGGAACCAAGACAGAGATGAAGATTTGTGCAACAAATGAAGAGAGATTAGAGGGCTAGAGAAACAAGAGGGAAATTGGGTGGACTAGAGAAACAAGAGGGAAATTGGGTGGAAATATTTTTGGTAGAAGTTGACCGTGCCTATCCATGTTTTAAAACAACAAATTCTCCATTCGTACTCACTGTTACGCCTTTAACTAGAATCCGCCTCATAGATCCTCTTAACAATCGTCATTACATGGAATTCAAGTGCATCCATCAAATTCTTCACATCATATCCCGAAACTATCCCATAAGTACCGATGTTAACTACAAAAATATATTTTAGATATTGTATATTTAATTTCTAGATGGGTTGAAATCATTTTAGTTGTAGATATAATGGGAGTGGTCGTCAACGCTATATACAATTTCGAGAATCCTGGAAGGCCAAATGTGGTTTTTTTCATTAGGGACAACATGTAAGTACAAAGTAAACAATGTTCACGGTAAATTTTAAACATTAGTGTAATTTTACACGCATTGTTGTCTTGATAATAATTAGAGTCAGATAGAATTTGTGGATGTAAGTACAAAGTAAAATATAATCACAGCGAAATGCTTTCATTACTGTAATTAACACAAATTGTTTAATTAAGTGAGAGTCAGATAAAATGTGTGGCAAACGGCGATCATGCTTGGGCCTTCAAGGATGGGTTTGAAAATAAGATGGGTCGGGGAGAGGTGATCGTGGTCCTGAAGATGTGGAGGGTTTGGAGCCTAAGTAGTAAGTATATTATATAATGTCTTTTGTTTTATAGGTGTAAGTTTTGAATTTTTTTTTCTAAACTCACTTCTACAGCTTATTGTGATCACGATGATCTATGGCTTGAGACTGAGGGTGGATTATCTGACTTCTAGTTCAATCCGGATATGCCGGAGGTTGAGAAGTTCAGGCAATCTCTGCTCAATAGTGACCCTTATGTTCAGAGACATAAGTCTATAAGACCTTTCTAAATCTAGCTCATCTCTAAATGTTGTATTTTGGTTTATGTTTTATTTGAATACTTTATAATGGTTGTAAAATATGTTAAACTTTATATCTTAATATTTTTAGCACTCAAGTTAAGAAAAAAAGATTTTAAACACTCATCAACAGAAACAAAATCTGATAGAAAGAGAGACATAGAATGAGAAAAATATGAGTTCAAAACTGACATGCAAAGAAAGACAGTTATAAATTATATAGTTGTAAATATGTAATCATCAACTTAACAATATAGTTGTAAATATGTAATCATCAACTTAACAACCTTAATCATGCATATTCAATGTTATTTATTTCATTATACTAAAATGCCATATACTCTTAGATTTCTTTCGAATCCAAAGTAAGTATATAGTCTGCTTATTTCCTAAGAGTTATAATTACCACAAATCTTTCATATTAACCACATACATGTGATATATGTATTATAGATTGTTAGAAATGTAATCATCAACTTAATTATAATATTAATGCCCGCACATGCGTGCGGATGGTCCACCTAGTATATATATAAAACATTAACATATTTAACTAATTTCAGATATCTTCGGATCATAGTTCAGATTTGGCTGTTCGGATTATCCCCAAATTCCAAGATACTAAGGTTTCGTTCAGATATTTTTGTATAACAGTTTTGATCTGATTTTTTTTTTTCAGTTCGGATTTAAATAGGTATTTTTGGATGGGTAAAAATGTCCGATCCTAGCCCAAATAGTTGACTGTTGCCTCAAGACTATAAAACTGTAAATGTGTATTATCGCATTCAACAATCCGTCGACTTCTGAGGGAGAACCAGGATGCGGGTTTAATACATAGGGGACTTTAGGGTTCACGTAAAAGATTTTAGTAATCTCGACTTTACTCGATATTTTTCAGAGTCTTGTAAAACTATGAAACAACCGTCATTAATTAAAACTCAAACTCTCATTGTCAATTAATTTATCTGGAGACGAACTCCAATTTTTAACAGATTTGGTATACTAATAATATAGATTTTCTGGTTTTCTTGACAACATATGCATAAGGAAATGAATTTGTGTTGACAGAGAAAGTATGATTTTTTTTTTTTTCTGTGGATACGTTAGCTAAGACATAAAACCGTTAACAAAATCTAGAGAACAAAAAATCTAGACAACAATTTTCTTAACAAAATAGTATCAAATTGTTCTATAATTTCATGACATTTTATTGTTTTAATGTTAGACGTACAAGGTTTAGTGAGAACAGAGAAGAAATAAGCAATCGACATTGATGAAAAAAAAACCATCGACATTATCACCAATATATAAAACCTGTTAGAAAATATGATTATTCATCTAGGACACATGTCCTTTACATAATGATCATGGGTGATAATCCTTATCTGTTGAGATAATGCTTATCTTAATATTTGTCATTTTGTTAAAGTCAAAGTCGGTCTATCTATGACACCGACTCTTGCTTCCCTATATAAAGACTTCATGCAATGATAAATAATATATGAGATACAAGTCTTATTCTCTCTACCTCTCGTTTGATCTTCTTCACCAAACATCATTATAATCAAAGTTTAATAATAATCAAATCAGTCTCTCTCTCTTGTTATAGTAACACAAGTGATCTCTCTCTCTTTTGTTTAACTATAATTTACAACAAAACCTATAAAAAGGTATTCCGCAGCCGGGGTTGAACCCGAATTTCATGAATTGAATCTAACCGGTGTGCTACAGTGGATCTGATTATAGGTAGAAGATATTTTTAGTTTAAGTACAACAACCTCCAAACATTTAATTTAGTGGGCCCTAGAAGGACTTTTCAACCCATTATAAGACATTTGTGCTTATAATGGGCCTTACACGTGATCCGTTATAATAAAGTTCAAAGCGGTCTTTCAAGCATACAAATATCATGTTTGTAACTCGATTTAACTTCTTAGTTGTTAGAAATGTAACCACGAACATTAAATAAATGAAAGTTTGAGGTACAATGTTGATCTCTACATGAGAGAGCTAGATTCATGCATTAGTTAAAAATGAGTTTATTGTTGAGATGTACCAACGGAATTATGTGTATAAAAAAGTCACTGGCTGCCATAATTTATATCTGAACAATCAATCAAACCTTCATTGCGGGCGCCAAGTATAGCAAATGGGCCTCAAGTATGACTTACACATTCCTGTTTCTACACATCTTTCAATAATTTTGTTTGTTCATAACAGTTAAAGACTTAAAGTGGGTTCAGTTCTAAGAATAAGTGTATTCGAAATTAGTTGTGCTAACTTTTTTAAATAGATTTGAATATTTGTCCCAATCTTAATGCCTAATGGATGGCACATGAATAACAACATGATTCTACATATATGAGAAGAATGAAAACATAAAGCATATTTCAGAGGATATGCGAATCTACGTGCCAGGAAGTTTGTCTTTTCTGATGATTTTTTAGTGAAACTCATAAGAAAAGTTGAAACATTAAAACAAAAAAAAGTAGCTTACATGAGGTATTATGACTCATATAACATTATTTCAGATTGGGTCGCTTACAGGACTACAAAATTTGATTAATGTAGTTTTAGTAACTATAATTTAAAGATTGGTTTTAAGAACTCGTCGGCGAAAGATACTAATCGCAAGAGAGAAAAGAGAGCAAACACATTTACCAAATTATAGTCTTAATTGATGGGAAGTCGGGGACGAGGAATCGAATTCAAAATTTTAATAAATTTAACTTATTAATAAATGGAAACTAAATAAAACAAAGTAGAAAATGAGGAGTATTGTTTTAACTTGAACTACATATTAGAGATTGACTTGCACGTTCATGCAGGTTTTAATTTTTACTTTTTAAAAAGTTGATATTTGGTTTTCATGATTAATTATATATTTTATATGTGACATCATATAATTAATTGTTTAAGTGTTTAAATAATTTTTGATTCTTATATATCAAATTCAAACCTAAATCAAATTGGATAATATGGTTAATTTTGGTTAATTTTAGTTTGAATTTAAAATACCCAAACAGAATCAGTTATTATTGTTTACTTTTGGTACAAATATGTGTACTTGTTTCAGATATATTAGTTTTGGATATTTTTTTATTTCTATACATTAAAATCGAATCCGTTCAGATTTAGGAAGACTCGACTCTAAACCCACACAAAAATTTATAATATCCGAATAAAGCGTAAATTCAAAACTCAAAAAATCAATGCTCAAAAGAAACAACTCGTAGCTAAATAGATATCCAAATATCTATGCCTAACTAATTATGTTAACAAATAAAAAAATATTTGTTAATTATTTTGAATTCTTGTCACAAATAAATCAATTTCATTCAAATATGTCTAATTATTATGAAAAATAAATGCTGCCAAATTTTTATAGTAAAGATAATTAATAAAGTAGTTAAAAGTGAGAAAAAGAATGTAAAGATCTAATAGAACAATTGAAAATATGTAATTTTCTTAAAAAAATTTGTAATATATGATGTTGATTTATTTAGAAAGTATAATAAAAGAAGGGTTTAGAATTATCGTGGGTGATAAGTCATGTATGCAGGACCGGTCTTGAAATTTTGGGGGTCTGAAACCATCTCTATGTAAAAAATTCTTTTTTACGAGTTTGGGAGCATAAAAATATTTTTTGGGAGCTCAAGTTTATATAATTTTTTTCAAAAATTTTAGAGGCTTGTTGCAAATGTGTCATTAGGCATGGCTCAGGACCGGCCCTGCATGCATGTAAAGTTTAATAATTTTGGAAAAGTTCATAATAATGGAAATGGGGTGGTTGATCGAACATAGCAAAATGCCAAAAGATGATAAGTCATGCATGTAAAGTATAATAACAATGGAAAAGTTCATAATAATGGAAATTGGGTGGCTGAACATAGCAAAATGCCAAAAGAATTAGGAATTGGCTAATGTACTATTGTACTATATATACATATATTGTACGTCTTTAACATGAAAAAGGAAACTATATAATGTACGACCATGCATTTCTTCCAAGTTCTAACAATCTCTAAATACAAAATCGTTGACCAAAAAAAGAAAAAAACTAAATACAAAATCAATGGTTTAGTTTGGCTACTTAGACCAGTTGACTCAGTTGACTAGCCATGTTGACAGATGTTGTTATTGGTCAAGACTACATATATTAAAGTATTTTAAGTTCTTAAACTAACAAAATATTAAAAACAGTCTCTACAATAGTTTTTGGTAATATTTACTTAGACATAATTACGAATCAAAAGAAATACTCCTTAAAAATAAAATTTAATCTTTAATAATGTAGGCTAAGAGTTAAAAATAAGGTTTGTAGTTAATTACCATCTTTTTTTCTTTTAAAAAAATGGCAACATTACCCAAAAAAATGTCGACAGATTCACGAAACAATATCGACATAACCAATGGATCTACACGCGAGCTCTTTCCATGTTTTCACGTTTCCTTATTCTTTTTTTTTTAAATGTCTCCTAACAAACATGTGATCTCAACCGCACGCGCCGTTTCCCTATAAATAACCGATCAACGCTAATTCTTGATTTCCCTTCCACTCAACGAAACTCAACGCCAAATACTTTATTTAAGTCTTCGTATTTAGTTTTCTTTTTTTTTTTCTCTATCGGAGATTTAGCTAAAGTTCTAGTCATATAATGGGATCCCTCTCGACGTTTGAGGAGCGGCTGCAGTATCCGAGGGCAAGGCGGGACGAGTCCATCGTTGAAGAATATCACGGCGTTACAGTCGCCGATCCTTACCGTTGGTAAAAACGTTTGCGTTTTCAGCTGTAACTTCTCTCGTTTTTTTTAATGATCACGTTGTTGAGTTGACTATTGATTGTGGTTGGAGATTCTTCTTACCGGAGATTTTAAATTTCCTGCTGTTTTGTCGGAAGTTGATTGAGTTCTTGTAATACTTATATCATGACCAATTGTATTTCGAGCTTTTTTCTGGACCAGCTATATTTAAATATTGGCCTATTTTAGATATTTATTGGACCAGTTATTTTGAAAAACTAGGCCCATTTTGTGGACCAATTCTTTGTTTGTTTGTGATTTGGTATAGAACCGTGTACCGGTTTGGGCCAATTGTAAAGTTATTTCGGTTTTAAGGTTCGTTATTTTTCTTTTTTCTGTTAGGTTGGAAGATCCAGAAGCAGAGGAAGTGAAAGACTTTGTAGAGAAGCAAGTGAACTTGTCTGATTCAGTGTTAAAAACTTGTGAAACAAAGGAAAAGCTTCATGAGAAAATCACAAAGCTCATTGATCATCCTCGCTATGATACTCCCTTCAAGCGAGGAAACCGTTACTTTTACTTCCACAACACGGGTCTTCAAGCTCAGAGTGTGCTTTACATCCAGGTAACGAGAAACATCTTTTAAACTCTTCATTGGTCTTTTTGAATATTTTTTTGATTAAAGAGTTGCTGGGGTTTTCAGGATGATTTGGATTCTGAAGCAGAGGTTTTGCTTGACCCCAATACTCTTAGTGATGATGGAACAGTTTCTTTAAACTCTTTAGCTGTCAGTGAGGATGGTAAGTATATGGCTTATGGGATTTGCTCAAGTGGTAGTGATTGGGTAACGATCAAAGTGATGAAGATTGAAGATAAGACAGTGGAGCCTGATACTTTATCTTGGGTTAAGTTTAGTGGAATTACATGGACACATGATGGTCTAGGGTTTTTCTACAGTCGTTACCCAGCTCCACAGTGAGTCTTGTGTATAAGTATTGAATCTTTTTGAGTAAAGGGTTTTGAGTTTGTATGATTGTTTCTTATTGTGGTTTGTTTTTGTAGAGAGGGAGAGAAGATAGATGCTGGCACAGAGACTAATTCTAACCTTTACCATGAGTTGTACTACCATTTCCTAGGGACTGATCAGTCTGAAGATGTTTTGTGTTGGAGAGACCAAGAGAATCCTAAACATATGTTTGGTTCTAAAGTCACTGATGATGGAAAGGTAAAGAATCTATAGCCATTTCTCATCTCTCTTGCTGGTGCCTCACTTAAAAGTTTGGGTGTGTGACCATTATGTTTTTTTATTTAATGCAGTACTTAATCATGACCGTTGAAGAAGGGTGTGACCCAGTGAACAAAGTCTATCACTGTGATCTCTCATCACTTCCTAAAGGTCTAGAAGGTTTTAGAGGAAGCAAATCTCTGCTTCCATTTGTTAAGCTCATCGACACATTTGAGGCACAATACATTGCTATAGCAAACGACGAGACACTGTTTACTTTCTTTACAAACAAAGATGCTCCAAAGTACAAGTTAGTTCGTGTTGATCTGAAGGAACCGAGCACTTGGACTGATGTTATACCCGAACACGAGAAAGATGTCCTCTCAACAGCTTGTGTAGTTAACGGAAACCAGCTTGTGGTGAGCTACATGAGCGATGTAAAACACATCCTGCAGATCAGAGACTTGAATTCTGGATCCTTGCTTCACACGTTACCTGTAGATATTGGTTCGGTAGGTGGAGTCTTTGCTCGGCGCAGAGACACAACCTTCTTCTTTAGGTTTACAAGCTTCCTTACACCTGGTGTGATCTACAAATGTGACTTATCTAATGAATCTCCACTAGTTACAGTCTTCCGTGAAATCGATGTACCTGGATTCGATAGAACAGCATTCCAAGTCACTCAGGTAACGTGTATTACAAGCTTTGAGTCTGCACTTTCTTTATCCATATCTTGATTATCTATGTGTTTATAGGTCTTTTATCCGAGTAAGGATGGAACGAAGATACCAATGTTCATAGTGGCTAGAAAAGAGATAGAGCTAGATGGATCACACCCTTGTTTGCTCTATGCGTATGGTGGGTTTAGCGCAAGCATGACGCCGTTTTTCAGTGCAACGCGTATTGTGCTTAGTAGGCATCTTGGTGCTGTGTTCTGTTTTGCAAACATCCGCGGTGGTGGTGAGTACGGTGAGGAATGGCATAAAGCTGGCGCGCTTGCCAATAAGCAGAACTGCTTCGATGATTTCATTGCTGGAGCAGAGTATTTGGTTTCTGCTGGTTATACACAACCGAGGAAGCTTTGTATCGAAGGTAGTAGTAACGGTGGGATACTAATAGGGGCTTGCATTAATCAGGTAGAGGGTCTTAAAACTCTAGCTCATGATCATAGTAATCATATAATTAGATGACTAGTTTTGTTTATTGTGACACAGAGACCGGATCTGTTTGGGTGTGCTTTGGCTCATGTTGGGGTCATGGACATGCTCCGGTTTCACAAGTTTACTATAGGACATGCTTGGACTTCTGAGTTTGGGTGTTCTGACAAGGAAGAGGAGTTCCATTGGTTGATTAAGTAAGTCTTTTATTAGGTCAAACATAAAGGTTCCTTTTGGCAAGATATAAGATATCTGATGGTTTTAGTGTTTGATAAATGGAAAAGGTATTCGCCTCTGCATAATGTGAAGAGACCATGGGAACAGAAGACGGATGGGTTTGTACAGTACCCATCAACGATGTTGTTAACAGCTGATCATGACGATAGAGTTGTCCCACTTCATACATTCAAGTTGCTTGCGGTTTGTCTTTATCTTTTGTTTGCTTTTTGCATCTTCCCTCTTCTTCTTCCGTTGAAACCTGTTTTGGTTTGGCAGACAATGCAATATGAATTAGGTTTGAGTATAGAGAATAGTCCACAGACCAACCCCATAATTGCTCGAATTGAAGTTAAAGCCGGGCATGGAGCAGGACGTCCAACACAAAAGATTGTGAGTAAAAATAACACATTTGAATATTCCATTTCAGTTTGATCTTGAGGCGAGTGGGAGAGTAAAGTTTGTTAGTTGCAACAGATTGATGAAGCGGCTGATCGGTATGGGTTTATGGCGAAGATGGTGGATGCTACATGGCTCGACTAAACTTGACATGAAGAGATCAGTTTCTTGTTATATCCTCAGAGAGAGAGCCACTGCTTACTGTATAATATGTTAAACGACAGAGATCATTACAACTGTATACTTCCTGTTCTGTGTTCAGCTAATGCAAAATCATAATGATATACTAAGTGTGTTTTTGAGTAGAAGCGTTTTAGAAAATAACTGAATCACTGAATGAATCCACGTAATTCCATGTTTTAAAGGTTAAAAATGAATATCCAAGACTACAAAAATGAGATTTTGTGGATAGTTGGTACTTGGCACTTCAAGAATCGCCCATCTTAACATCAGTCACGTCAAGTTGTATTATCTCCGCCCTGCACCCTAAAATTGATCCCATGCTGTAACCAAAGTTTAACAAATAAGATTATTATGGTTCAATGCTTCTTGTTACCAATTACCATCCTTCTTTAATCTACGTTCTAATATAAAGAAGGGAGCTCATTCTTTTTACTATACCTTGGACTGGTACGACCAAGATCTCCATGAACAAACTCTTTGATGTATGTTCCTGCCTGCACTCAATGAAAATTTTAAAGTTAGCCCATCTTTTATAAATTATGATTTAAAAACTATAATGAGGTGAGTTGGAAGATCTTGCAACCTGTGTGCATAGATGCAGTAGAAAGTAGTGAGAGCTTCCTTTAATCTTTTCCACTTTCATCCTGAGAATTGGAACCAACAACGACTGATTCTTACCGAACAAGAAGAAACTTCAAGGTAAGTAAAACACAAATAATTCTTGATAGATCGTCACTAACCAGTGTATAGTCCTTTCACGTTCCAGTGGACTTCGGCGGTGAAGCACTCTTACCGGTGTCTTCTGCAAGATTTTCTGCGGTGACATAATACAGAAGAAGACAATTAGTTTGCACTGAGAGCCAAGAACGGTATTTGAAGAGAGCCATGTGACTTTTAATATGATCCGAAGATTTATACTTTCCCAAAAAAGATTAGCAAAAAGAAACCAAGTGACTCACCAACTCATTCAGGGAAGAAATTGAGTCGATATCTTTCTCTTCAAGTGGACGAGCAATCCATACAAGTGCAGCGTATTGCTTCTGCAATATATAGAAAATATCCGAGTAGTTGGTTCAATAGCTTTATGACACTTCTAACTAGACCATTAATTGAGTTAAGATAACAATATTAGATAGCATATAGCAAAACTGACCTGTTTCTCTGCTTCTCCTTCACGCATCATTGCCCAACACTGACTTCCTATAAATTTTAGATCTTTAACTCCGACCTACAGCCAGAATACAGCTTGTAAGCTTGCAATCAAACCACATAAAAAACTGATACAACATATGTGTTCAATTGATTAGGCCTTACTAGTTTCTTCTCTGAGTTGTTTATCTTCTCTTCAATTTCCGTCAATGATTGCTGAGATGGGCATTTGCGGGAGTTCTGAACCTCGATTAGGAAAGGTCTACCTGAACCCAACATCCGTACCTGAATAGAGCTCTTTCACATTATCAGCATAAACTGTTGAATTTAAACAAGAAATTCGGAAAAGGGAAATATTCTAACATCAATATCTTCTCTGCCAGCAGCATGGAACTTGTAGGAGTCCCCAAGGCATGCTGGAAGAATGTTTCCACCAATTAACTCCTGAAAAAAAAAGAAGAATATAACAATCTCTCAAGTTACCTGATATCTTTAGGAATAATATATACATATCCAGATAAATACCTCAACAGATGCTTCACCCATTCTTTCATCATCAATAATCCATCGTGTTTGACTTACATTTCTAGAGTACTGCAAAGATAAGACTGAACCATCAGTCGAAATAGATCCCCCATAAGAAGTAAAAAGATCTGTTTGGTCATCAGTGAATCCATTTGCTACCAAACTACTATTTGCACACAAATGAATGGCTAGGTCACAACACAATATGTTTCAAGAACATGAAGACATTGACTTACTTTAAAGTATCTCCCACTGAAAAAGATAGGCATCTTGTTGCAATGAACTGACAAGATGCATGGTTCATACACCTGGTCGTATAAAAAAGTAGAGAACATAAGTTCTTGTAAACCAAATAATGACAATACGGACCAAAAACGTTCTAATCCAATATATATCTAGGGTCAAACATGCAAACAATAACCTTTTGAAATGAATTCTCGGACATACAGGTTGATCCATTCTCTTCGTCTGCATAAACAAATCAACACATGAAATACACATAATACATAGCACTTGAAAATTTTGAAATTCGTTGAGATATCTGTACATAAACTGTACGGACTGATGTGGATGCTTGACAAGGTTCAAGAAATAAGTATATGCATTTTTAATGAAAATATGACATCTATGCAAAGACAATAAAGAGAGCTCGGCATAAAATGCAAACCACCTCCCTGGACATAATAGAAGACTCAAAGATGTCTTCTGACATAACAATAGAAGAATTTCATCATACATGAAGGTCTCATCAATAAACTCCTTGAACATCAAACATACGGGTGATATAATTCAAGTAATTATGCACGCACCATCAGTCCATTCTCATAATCTATGAGAAGTTCAAAGCAAATGCGTCAACCAAGTAACAGATGATCGTAGACTCTCGGCATACCTGTTTTCCTCTTCTTTCTTTCATGCGTTGTTTCAGACGCACCTTGGGCCCCATCCGAAGCCTTAGAGTAAGTCAAACGGATGTGAAAAGTGCTCGAGTCTGATTTAGCTCCCTGCAAAAACTCAAAACAAGGACGACATGCGAAGACTTCAATCTCTCAAGATTACCTTGCCACATATGAGGCAGTTTATAATATTATGTTCTATAAAATACCAAGCAATAAAGTCAACAATTTTATAAAACAGAAGTTACACAGACTCACCAACGATGCTTTAAGTGATTCCAAGACTAGAACTTTCAAGGCATCCTTTACAGAAATAATCTTTTCACTCTGCACCCAACCTTCACTGTTATACTTTCCTTTAAGGTATAACCTACAAAAGTAAAAGCATCAGCACATACAAGAAAAAAAAAACTAAGAAATTGCAAAAGAGATAAACTTTCTAAAACCAAAAGCCAAAACATAAATGCAAGTAAAAGCTTACAAGACTGCACTCTCATTCTCCACGATAGTTGCTGGCACAGAGACTTCTAACCCAAAGCTATCGAACTCGTGACCTTCCTGCTTCACCAAGTCCGTTATCCTTGCGGCGTAATCACTACCACAATCCGATCTCACCATCGTCTGTTTGGCATCGGAGAAAGCGAACTGCAATACACCTAAACAGACAATGCAGACTCTGGAGCAGCTAGACTCCGACGAAGCAGCAGCTTCCTCATCGTCGCCGGAGTCTAGCCAGCTCCGTAGAGTTGACGCCGAGACCGATGACAAATCGGAATCGAAAGGCTCCACGGATACCAATCGGAAAACACATCTCTCGCAAACCTAACAGATCACAGAAAATCGAATTAATTAACCTATTTTCGGAAAGAGATAAGAAGAGGTGAGAAAGAGAAACTTTAAGAACCAATGAGAGGAAGATAATAAATGATTTACAGACCCCAAGAGATAGCAGATCTTTCACAGCACTGGAATGTAGTGATCGAGCTGCTTCGTACACGCGTCGGTCACTGTCGCTCACGAGGCCGTTGGACAAACCGGCTGAGTCGCCGGGCGAGGGTTTTGCTTCGTCGGACATTTTGTTCTTTGAAAAATTGGAGAAGGCGGCTTGTCGCAATTAGCAATCTCGCAGTGTCAAAGAAAGGTTACGATGCGTGGTACATTGATATAGTAATTATTCGAGCTTCAAGTCAATGTGGGCGTTTGGTCTAGTGGTATGATTCTCGCTTTGGGTGCGAGAGGTCCCGAGTTCGATTCTCGGAACGCCCCCAATTGTTTTTGTTTCTTCTTTATGTTAATTAAACCCAACTAATTTCCGGGCTATTAACATTAAGCTATGCATTATTGACCTCTCAAATTGTATTTGAAATATTATACTTATGAAGTGGCTAAGAGCATGCATGAATGATAGATTTTGAAACTATATGTACCATAAGCTTAACACCTAGAAAAGATTTAAAATATTGATTCAACATTCATAAGGATAATATATGTAAACAGATTTGATTATATCAAGAATGTTCGAGAAATCACGAAAATTCTCTCTCTTGTCCCGCTTAGGAAGTACATGAAACAACAAAGAAGAAATGAGATACTTTTACAAAAAAAAAAAAAAAAAAAGAAACGAGATGGAACATGGCGAGCCAGCAATTCATGAAAATGGTTTAACCGATTCTCTATCCCAACATCTATAGCACTCAGTTTTCAAAGCCGCTCACCGAAAGCAGTCATTTGTGGGCTCCACTAGCCCTACCACATAGAAGAGCGTTCGTCGGGATCTGATATTCATCTCTGAGAGAAGTTGAGTTTGTATAGACACGCACGTATAACTGTTGTCCCAAGTATTGTCTCTCCCACAACTCCGATCTCAGGTTCCACATTCCTACGTTGTCTAGTGCTAAGTATATTGCAGTCCATGATCTTGGATACACCTATACACATATTCATCCAACAATATTTCACTCGCGACAAAAACCCCCCAACTTAACCTTTTTTTGGCCAAACTAGAAGTTTTAAAGTTTCACCTGAACAGTGCAGCGTGAGACTGCATCGTTTAGATTGTAGACTTTTCTACTGTCAGGCCTCCACTTTCCCAACTCCATTCTGGTTGTTAGACCAAGTCCACAGTAGTTGGTTAAAACAAATAAAATGCACATAAGTTTTTGGTGTTAAGTTTACCATGTGGTTTATTGGCTTGTTGTGGATGCAAACACGGACAGTTTGACATATATTAAAAAGTGATTAGAGAACAATGTGGAAATACGTACCCAACAACAAAGAAAGAGTAACCGTTGAAGTGCCAGCTCTGGACAATATTTTCCCTGTTCTCAAAGACAATCTCCACAAAGGCTTTGTGATCAGCTTGCAAGACAGATGTGACAGAGAATACTGGTGCATTTTTGGGCTGGTCAGAAATGCTTCCAGGCTTATAGACGCCATCGATCTCGAAGTAGTCCGCGAGTTTCAGAGGGGTGTCTGATGGGGTAAATGATGCACTGTTCACGGCGTATCGTTGTTTGCCATTGATCTGTCCAGCAGAGTTGACAAGTTTGATGGTTCTAGTGACATTTATCCCTCCATAGTGGTATGTACCTTGTGGGTTTGGTCTTGGTCCACTCGCTGTAAGGTTGGTCCTACAACACACGAAGAAAGGATACTGAAGGAGTTTTCTTCAAAATTGGTGACAAGCAAATAACTGTTGAATAATAAAAAATGAACCTGATAGTTCGAGCTTGGGAAAAAGACCAGCTCATTGAAGCTGGTGCATCAGGGATAGGTCCAGAAACAGGTCCAGCAGAGTTACTATAATGAAGAACACCGGTGGTAGTGAGGAGGTTTGGGGTAAACCTACTAGAGACCACAATGTAGTAATCTTTTGCAGGCTGGTTAGCCGTTATAAGGACCGAGTAAGACTGACCAACGTGAACATCAAGCGATGAGTACACGTTCTGAAGAGTGTGTTTCCCTTCGACTTCAACCAACTTCATCGTATGGTTCTGAATGCGGAAGTTGAGAGAGTTTTGCAATCCTACATTTGATATTCTCAGCCTATATGTATTACCTGTGGAAATATTCACATCGGAACCAATCAAAACGTTGAGCAAATGCTTTTAGCATCAACAAACGAGTGAGATAAGGGAAGAGAAAGAGATACTAAACCTGGTTGAATGTTGAGTGTAGCACCATTACTAAGACCATTAATGAGAATTCCATCTGGTGGAGGAAGCTTTCCACCATTATCGAGCTGCGCTCTCAAGGCCTACACAAAAGATTCATAAACATCATTCAAAAAGCATGTCGTATACATCAAGCAGCATTGCCAAAAAAAAAAACAATTTGTTCCTATCTCTAACTATGAATAAACCAAAAGAATATATATGATCTTTATTGTTTTATTTAGCGGCAGATGAAATAGTCCAATCTTTTTTTTATCATCTCATCAATGATTTATCTTCTACATTCGTTGTCCCAATCTAAAAGCATGGGCATTTTATGAACATCTCTATCACAACAGAGAATTCTATAACAGTTAACAAGGCACAACGAGATGAAACATTTGCTTTGTTTTCCAAATTTTAAAAAGATATTATATTATGCCGTATATCCCCAAATTATGAAAAATTATTGTTATTCTTATTAACTTAAAATGTTTATTTCCCTCTAAATCATAGATTCAACAACAATATTATGATGGCCATTCAAAGTGATCACAATCTACCATCGATTATAAACGTTGGAGCTAGAATCAATTACCTTATGATCGGTCTTGTACCAGTCACCGATGAGAACAGTGTAGTCATCAGCGGGAGGAGGGAAAGGAACGGGGATCATTGGACGGCTAGAGATACGAATACCTCCGAAACCGCCTGCAGCTTTGTGAAAGCCAAGCGATGGGAAGTAATAGAAACTTCCGATCTGATCCTTAACCTGAAGAGCGTAAGTGTAGTTCTTCCCCGGCGGGATTGGGCACGTCGTTCCGTACACTCCGTCTTGGAACGAGTTCTTTCTGTTTTGTATCCCGGCCCTTGTGTCGGAATATATAAAACATCGTTAATCAATTTTAATTCAAATTTTAAACAATAAAATGAATAATCACCATGCAGACGCGGACGTAGATAATTTACAAACGCATGCAATATATAACACGTCAGAGCGATAATCGATTACCTTGTAACTGATATAGGAAAATATGTTTCATATTAAAAAGTATATATATATATGTATATATATATATATATGTTTCATATACATGAATTATGAAACGAAATTGTGATGTACGAGAAAAGAACCAAGAACTTACAAGGAAAACAAATAGATACGTACCATGAAATAAGAAAAGGCTCATCGAGTTCGTTGAATACGTTGATGATGAGATTATCATTGGTGACAGAGCGTATTTCCGGTCCCGGAAACATCTTGTTAATCAATATACCCTAGCGGAAGGCAAGGAAATAAATCAAAATCATCCGGTTAACAAAACTAATGTATAGTCGATTAGGCAAGCAAAGCAAGTACCTGTTGTTGAACCCCCATAGGAGAGATAGTACCATAGCTTACGTGCCACTCATAGAATTTGTATGGATCTTCGGCCGCTGTGGCAATTAGAAGCGATAAACCTATAACAAAAGCATATGCGATTCTGCAGTTTGTAACCATTTTAGTGTTCTTCGTTTTCGGACTCTGAGATGTAGATACTAGATAGGATAGAAAGTGAAACATATAGATGCTTGAGTAAGGATTAGTGTGCTACTTTTGAAATAGTTAAAAAATATTTGTTGGTCTCTATATTCTCAAGATTATTACCAAATTAATACAGAAAGAGAGTATAAAAATGTCAAGATATAAACAATAAGAGGATTTTCAATTTATGACTATTGACTATATTTCTTTCTATAGTTATATTTAAAATAGATTTATTCTGATTCATTTCTATTTTAAATATATAAATCTCTATTTTAATATATTTAATATAGAAAAATAAAAATGCTATTTTATAAGCTTTCAGATCTATCCTAAAATTATTATTCATTCTGTTTCATTTTAATTGGTGTTTTAAGATTTTACTTTTCTTTCGATAAATTACATTTTCAGACTTTTGTGTAAATCTTCAATGTTTTTGGGTATTTTTAACCAACTGCATTTTATTAAATGATTTTTTATTGGTTGAACTAAGGTTAATTAGTGCAAAATAAATTAAAATAAATATTTTTAATAATTGTGAAAATCTTTACCAACTAGTAATAGAAAACGGATCGATAATATATAACAAAATATATTAGAAATGATCTAAATATTGTAACAACTAGTTATTGTAACTTAGCCAATCATTGCGTGTTGAAGTTCTCTAGCGAGTAAAAAAAAGTTGCTCACAAAGACATGAGAGCCATTACAGACAGATACATCTGCAGAGAACTAATATATATAACCTCGTTGACTTCAAAGCCAACCACCAATCTCCGGTCAGTTTTTATGTCGCCGAAAAAGTAGACGGAGTCGAGAAGCAAAGACACCGGTAGAGTCAATCAACGCTTGGTGCAGAAGATCGCTTTTGATTTTACTCATACGATCCATCAAACTATCACTCTCCTTCTCGAGAACAGCCGTGTCTTCCTCAAGGTCGTGGATTCGATACCTCTGACTTACCGATCGGAAGCTCAGAAGCAAAATCCCAGTCATGGCGAAGATCTGGAAGAAGCTCTGCTTGTTTTTCTTCACGTTATCGAAGATTAATCCAGACGCTACAGCTGTTAACGCCTTCGCTGGATTTTCCCTGTGAGAGGATCAACAGATCCCTGTGGCGCGTACGAGGCCATTTGAGTGTCGAATGAACACGAGAGGAATGAGAGACGAATCAAAAGCAGCAGAAAGGGTTTTCTAAAGATTTGGGCTTTTGTGGTCGAACAAGTTATATGCTTTTGGGTTTTGACTTAGAAAAGGCCTTTACAATAATACTGCAGCATAAAATAGTCTTCATAATAATTAGAGTACATATTAACTCCTGAAGGCAACACTAATTATAATCACGGTATTTTCAACCCACATAAATTATTTTATGAAATTGATTATGAAAAAAATCTAACGTTTGATCGCTACACTCTTTCAGTCTGACCGATGTAACCGCAGCGGTTGCGTTTGCGGTTGCAGGAGTTTGCGGATGCGGATGGTTGCAGTTTTAAGCGTTTTCTAGAGATTTGTACGACTGGTACAGCGGTTAGAAATTGGTGCGTTTGCGGAACTTTTATGACTGGTAAACTACCAAACGCAACAGCTGTTAAATAATAAATTAACAATATTTACATTTTATATAATTATAAAAGTATTAAAATCGTAATATTATAATAAATATAAAATTATATTTATAAAATCATAATATTAAATTTTTAAAATTATAGAAAATATTTTGTTTTAAAGTTTTATAATATAATATGTATACATTTTACAATTTCTATTATTTCAATTTAAAATTTTTATTGAATATTTTTGTTTTATTTTTATTTTTTAGGAAAACAATTTACCCTCCGCAAATACTAGCTGAAACAAGCTTTGATTTTAAGAGGTTTGAAGCGTTTTGAAGCGATTTGTAATATTTTTATGATTATTTCAAAACGCCAACAACCGCTACCAACCGCAAAATATGCGTTTGTGACATGTTACTCTTCGTTCCTAATCAATTTTGACAATGATTCATCTTGACTTCTTGAGAAATAATTGCTTTGAGTTTTTTTTTTTTTGTGTGGGGTTTACATGTCCAAGATCTTAACAAGCCAGACGGGGACATATTTGAACTAGTTTAATATTCGTATTATAGTTGTGTTTTTTTTTTTGTTCTGCTGGATGGTGTTAGAAATTTAGAATGTACGTAGTATTTGTTTTTACGTCTTTTTTCCTATTATATATGTCATCATTTGAAACTATCGTCGACACGAGGTGATCATGTGGTTACCGTAACAACCAAATGTATACTAAGAGTTTTATGTAGATAATGTATATGCACATAAACGTTACATAGAAACACAATACAAACTTTATAAAAGAGATAATGAAATTACAATATAAAGGTGCAAATGCAAATCAACGAAAGACACAAATATTACAAGAAACATCATAAAGATAAAAGAGAAAACCATCAAAGAAACACAGCAAATGTCCAACTCCAGCATCATTATTTTCTTTCATCTATTTCTTAATCATCGGACTCCTTTTCTTTCTTCTTCTCCTCCTCCTCTTCAGTGCTCTTGGCGTGATAACCCGGAAGCTTCTCTTTGATCTTCTCCATCAGTCCTTTCTTCTCCTCCGGATGCTCCACCTTTTCCTCTGCCACTGGTACTGCAGCCGCCGTGTCGACGACTGGAGAATCCTTTGGCTTCTCGCTGTGACCTGGAAGCTTCTCCTTGATCTTCTCCATCAGTCCTTTCTTCTCCTCGGGATGCTCTGTCGTTTTCTCCGACACCGGCAGGGTGGCGATGATCGGAGTATCTTCCTCCTCTGTTTTTGTTCCGTGTGGAAACTTCTCCCTGATCTGCTCCATTACCCCTTTTCTGTCTTCCTTTGTTTTCTCATCTTCTTCAGCGATCTTCTTCTTCTCCTTCTTCCTCTTCTCACCGTCTTCTCCTTCTTCATCGCTTGACTGTTAGAGATCAACACACTCGGGTTACAAAACTAATCTAAGATTTATAAAAAACTGTCACGTACGGACTGAACAAGTTACTTACAGAGGAAGAAGAGCTGTTGGATCGGTGAAGCTTCTTCAGGAGACTAGGTTTGTTCTCTTCTTCTTCTTCCTCGTGCTTCTGGTGAAGCTTCTCGAGGAGAGTAGGTTTATGCTCCTTCTGTTCCTCTTCTTCGTGCTTCGCCACAAACGCCGGCGGTTCCGAGACCTGAGCCTTGTGCTCGAACTCAGTCTCGAGCGGCGTTGTCGTTGTCGTCGTCGTCTCTTGAGGTTTCACTTCCTCTTTTTTCCCCAAGAAGTCAAACAGTCCACGATCTTTAACCTCTCCCGTCGCAGATGATTCCTCCGTGGTGGCAACCTTTGGGGTCTCATTCTTGAACTCCTCCGAAGCGTTCTTGTACTCTTCAGCCATAGTTTTCGCCTGAACAGTTAAACGAGAAAAGATGAACAGAAAATAAATGAGAGCTTTACTTTGCTATTAAGGTGATGATGATGTAGAGAGCTGTGATGAGTATTGTGAATGTGATGAGAGGTGAGAGTGGGGTTTTATAGTGTGAGCGGGAGGGTCCAGGCCAACGCGGAGGTCACGCTGTAAACATTTAATTGATTTTTTTAATAAAGCAAAAGGGATGGTGATTATTTTCTTAAATTGCAGAATCAACCCTCTTTTCTTTTGAAGTCGGTAGATGAGAGAATCATGAGACCATCCATTGCTTTTTATTAATTTAAAGGTTATGTTTTTAATATATTGGTTAGAAGTTAAAACAGAATATTAAATATCGCATAACCATGTACTTTATATGTATCGAAGTATGATTACGTGGTCGAAGTACATCCTTTTAATTTATTTTTATAGCAAGACATTAAACTAATTAGATAAGAGATAAGTAACTAGAGAGTTTGATTAAAACTCTTACGTTTTGTTTTAAAAGCACCATTAATCTTTCCTTTTCTATGTGTTGTACACCTATACTTTGTATTTTAAAACTTTTGTCTAAAACTTTGCATAACATCGTATGTTAGCCATGACCTCGTGGCAATGAGTAATTGATCAGAAAAAACTAACGGTCACGGTCAGTGAATGGAAGACTAATGGGGACAGACAGACATAAAAAAAAAAAACTAAATAATGCAGAAAGATATTGTTTAAGCCAGTGAATAGTAGACGCGTGTTCAGAGAGCGTTTAAAGGACCCACATCTGGGACTTAGGTCGGCTTCGATAGGCTAGTTGCATGGATGTCGGTCATGTGGGGCCATTAAACATATTAGGTCACGTCGGGCAGAAGCTTGGGTTTAACATGACACTACTATAGTAAATCATCTCATAAGACGTTTTTTTAGCATATCTTATAAGACGTTACATGGAAAAAAAATAAAACATGCAGATGCAGCAAAATATATAAATAATTGGTAAAATGGTAAGTATTATATCATTTTTAAATTTTAACATAAATAGAAAACATTTTCGGCGAAGATTTGAAGTAAAATGATATAAGTTGTAAATTAGGAAAAAAAGTTGTAAATTAAGAACAACTTAGACCTTGATTGATAGAGCATTAGCATTATGTTCTACATTATCCAATCAACATTTGTTAGAAAAGCATTTAGAAAAAAATTTATTAAAGGCTAATGCTCTCTGGCAAATGCTCTCAAATGAAGTTTTTGGAAGGGCATTTGCATTTATAATTTATAAATTTAAGAATAATATATAATTAGTTCATTTATTTGATTTTAATAATATCATAAAATTATTTTTATATCCAGAAAATGAAATTATTATTTCTAAAATAAATTTACGATATAAATATTTTTAAAATATTATTTCACATTTAAAATATAATTTAATTAGATTTAATTAAATTAATTTTATAAATTATATTTTAAATTAATTATATAAATTAAATTATATAAATTGATTAAATAATTTATATAAAATAATTATATAAATTAATTATATAAATTATAATTTAAATTAATTATATAAATTAAATTATATTTTAAAATATAATATAATTAAATTAATCACATAAATTGTATTATATTTTAAATGCGAAATATTATTTTAAAATAGATATTTTAATTGTAAAATTTATTTTCTAAAATAACATTTTCGATATAAACATAATTTTTTGAAATTAGTAAATAAAATAAAATAATTATATATATTTAATATATTAATATATATATATATATATAAAAAAAAAAAATATATATATATTAGAAATATATTCATTATAAATAAATATATTATATATTATATACTAATTTTAGTAATAATTTTAAAAACATGTCCATACTGCTTACTAATCAATCTATTAAACAGTTTAGCAAAAGATACCTTGAGATAATCGCTTTTATAGCATACAACTATTGCTTTCTCATCTGCTTTGCCAATCAGGATCTTAGTGATATAACTAAAGTAGTCGAGAACTTTGTCGTCGAATAATAAAAGGACGAATTTGGATAATAACACGTTTCAAATTTGATCTATTCTATTGCACAAAACTAAATCACGTTAAAAATCTGTTACAACAAAAACTAAATCACATTATTTATGGACTATATACAGATTTTTGTTTATGGCCTATTTACATATCTAGAGACGATATTTATTTGTGGACTGCATTATATGCCATATTAACAAAAAAGTTTAAATGTCTGAAGTTGTAGGTTTTCCGTGTCACTTTCGGCTTCTCTGGTTATATCCATTACGGACGAAACTTTGTCATTTTATTTGATACATAAATAAAATGTTAATAGATGTGGGCATTTTTTTCTTTTTGAACGAATAGATGTGGGCATTGAGAACGCACCATTCTGGAATCTGCTAAAAATAATTAAATTATGAATCGTGTTCGGCTGAAAGATTCAAAATTTCAAATCGACGTGCCACATAATAAATCGTTACGTTTCATGCACACGCAACCCGTAACATTACCGAATTTTGTATTTTTAGGCATCATTAGGGAGGTCAAAATACCGACATATACCAAACGAAGCAATCGCTTTCGTTGCTAATTTGGGGAAATACTTATTTAATTAGTTAAGTTGTCGTGTTTGATCCAAAAACGATCGATTTGTTGGAAGTTTTTGTTGGAATCAGACAGTGAATTTATATGGAGGTTTAAGAGAAATCATCATAAAAATCAAATAAAAAAAAGAATATCCAAATATTTTATTGATCAAAGATTGCATTACATAGATAATGAGATATGTAAAGTAAATCTAAAATCTATAAAATCTCTACAAGAATATGTTCTAGATCTAAAAGGAGGTAAAAGATGAGATCCTCCTTCTAATAAAGAGGTGGCTCATTATTTATAGAGAAAGAGCAACCTAGTGTTTCCTAGTAAATTGAGCTTGGTTTCTTTGTTTTATGGGCCTTTGTTGAGGGTGCCAAATCCATATCCAACAATAAGTTCCCCCAAGTTCGTAGAGAGATGAAACTGATCTCTGCAGATTTTACGAATAGGGTTTATGAGACAATGAACTCAGCATATACTCATGTCGTAAATGAATTGTCATGAACGGGCTGTTATAGCTAGGTTGTCATAAACGAAGTGTCTTGGACGGACTGTCTCAGACGAGCTGTCATAGACATACTTCTGATTCCAATCGGACTGTACTCGGGGATGGTTGCGCAAACGATCTGTGTAGACAGTGTTCTAAACCACCCGAGCGAGTTGCCATGGATAAAGCGTCAGTCGACTAACTGCCAAGGACAAGTCACCACAAACATCGTCATAAACGTACCACCATGAACGAATCGTCACAAATAAATCGTCACGGCTCACTGCGAGAGAGCGGCATGCGTCGAGTAACCGCGAGAGAGTGAGCCGAGAGACTGCTAGAGAGCGATCCGAGCGTTTGAAAGAGAGCAGCCGAGGAACTGCAAGAGAGCGATCCGAGTGACAGGGAGAATATGATCCGAGTGAATGCAAGAGAGCGATCTGAGCGTCTGAAAGAGAGCAAGTCGAGGAACCGCGAAAGTGCGATCCAAGTGACAGCGAGAGAGTGATCCGAGCAAATGCAAGAAAGCGATCCGATCTTCTGACAAGCCGAGTAACCGCGAGAGAGCGATCCGAGTGATTGCTAGAGACGAATCTACTCCGGGTAACTGCGAGAGAGCGAGCCATGCCGAGTAACCGCGAGAGAGCGAACCATGCTGAGTAACCGCGAGAGAGCGAGTCGTGCCTAGTAACGGCGAGAGGGTGGTCCGCGCCGAGTAATGACTTCGCCGAGCAATGGCTTGACGATGAGATGCTTCATGGTTGCTCGCCCATGAATCTCGTGCCGCTTTGAAGACTTTGAGCTTGTCTTTCAAAGAATGAAAACCATCCCAATGACCTTTGGCTCAATGATCGTAATCGACTCTGGTTCACGAAAAGCATTACCATGATTAAATCAATATAAAACAAAAGAAACAACCAACTTTTGCATAATTACTAAGCGAGCAATTGAAGTAATTTTAAAATGATCAAAAGATGTGATGATTCAGTAAAGAGCTTATCTTTAGAGTGAAGAAGAAGCATCAAGGTATGGTTTCTCGGTCCGAGTGACTGCGAGAGAGCGAGCCTAGTGACTGCGAAGGAACGATCCGTGCCGAGTAACCGTGAGAGAGCGAACCGTGTCGAGTAACCGAGAGAGAGCAAACCATGCTGAGTAACCGCGAGAGAGTGAACCGTGTCGAGTAACCGCGAGAGAGCGAACTATGCCGAGTAACCGCGAGAGAGTGATTCACTCCGAGTAGCGACTTCGCCGAGCAACGAATTTGACGGTGATGTGCTTCGTGGTTACTCGCCGTGACTGAGATCTTGAGGTGAAGCTAGATCTAGGATTCTCCCAAGTTCGATATGCTTTGAAGATAGTCAATTTGCTGAAAGTGTTTGTTGGAATCAGACAGATCGCAAAACAAATAATTCAGTGCACCAAATCAAAGTGTTGAATCAAGATAAAACCTCAGATCGCATGTAATCTTTAAGCTGAGCTAGAACTCATTAGAACAGAAAATAACCAACCTATATAAAGGATCAGAGATATATTTTGGGTTGAATCAAAATTGTACAAATCCAACATAAGTTTCTTTTCTTTCATTTTTTTTTGGAAATTCTTTTCATTTTACATAAAACAACTAAAAGTGTAAAAACAAATGTTCTCTTATTTTAGCTGAACAGATCGACCAGCGTAGGCCTGCGTTTGGGTCGGGTTCGGCCGGTTCCTTTGGATCCGGGTCCCGATCCTACACATTTGGACCCAATAGGCACTTGAAAATTTTCGATCCGGTTGGATCGATTCTTCTCGGATCCGGATCGATTCGGGTCTATAAAATACATATAAAATACCTATAATTTTTGGGTCCGTGATCGATCCGGTCGGTTCAGGTATTTAGGATTAAAAAAACGAAATACCCAAATTCCATCAAATTTAATCAAAATTTAACATATATATCTAAAAATTTACAAAATAACTTAAAATAAACTATTAATAATTAAAGTGAAACATTTTGAACTCTAGATTTTACATTTAAACCTTCATATTACTTATAAACATTACAAAAACAATAACAGAGATTGTTAAAAAAAAAGATATTTTAACTAAGTCATAAAATAAAATATATGTAATAGAACACAAAAATCATAGTTTTAGATATACATGTTTTTAGATCGGGTATGAATCGGTTCTTATCGGGTCAACTCTATTCGGTTTGGTTCTTTTCGGTTCCAGTTCTTTCGGGTAGAAAATTTTTAGACCCAATAGATACTTTTAAATTTTTGGTTCGATTTCGGATCGGGTATTTTCGGACGGTTTCGGTTCGAGTTTTCGAGTCCAGGTTAAAATGTCCAGACCTTTAGCAACCATAGCTCCTGGTGAAATCCTTGAAACACCATTGACCATTACCATATTAACCTATTCTTAGTGTATGTTTTTGATCTGAAGATTAATACATCAGCAATAATCTACTGTACAACATCAAAACACACAATTATCCCTTCAAATTCATCATTTTGAGTATAAAGAGGGAACTGTATCCCAAAGACATAACAATTACATAGAGTAAACAAACAAATGATCTAACTCCCAGTCACTTGCGTACACGTAACGGCGACGTTTCCATCAACAACAAGTTTCTATTTTATTTTTTATAGTTTCATGATCTCGAAAGGCCCAATGTAATGTTTGGCGTAACACATCATTTACTCATTACGCTAACATGGGCTTACCCAGGTCGGGTCAAATAGTAAACCGGAAAGTTATAACCCGACCCGCGATTTAGACACCAACGAACATAGACGAAAAACCAACCTTGTTTCCATCCATCTCTGAAATTTTTTGAATCCACAGAGTTTTGGTTTGTTGGATTCATCAATTTCGAATCGATCTTCAATCCCGGCTATCAATCGAGTGAGAAGAGAAGGGATCTTTTCGGTGGGGGAGACGACGCTAAGCGAGCGAAGCGATGATAACAAGATCGAATCTAGCAGAGCAGCTGAGGGAATATCAGATTCGATCGAAGCACGATTGGGCATCTGTCTCCTTCTTCTCGTCAACCTCGAGCTTTTCTTCGTCTAGGTGAGATGATGATTATGATTAAGATTCCGAGATCTGTAGCATTTAGTTTTAGTTTTCAAGTCTCCGTAAATTTAGCTCGAAGTTCCTCATATGCCTTTGTGTTCTTCGCTTGGTATCAGCTCAAGTTGCGTAGTGTTTTCGATTAAGTTTGCGTGAATTTTATAATCTGAATGTGATGTTATAATCTGGGGAATATAAACAAAACTCGTGAAAATTGTGCTCAGATCATCGAAGAATACAGTGTTAGGTACATTCAATTAAACATATGCCTATGTTAAATCTACACGAGGTTACACTGCACAGTAAACAGGGCAGAGTTTTGATGTAGATAGCATAGATATGCAGAGAAATGTATCCATATGTTTATTGATTCCTCTAACAAATGTGTGCCATGTTCTTGTCTATCATAGAATACAATAAAAACTGTTTTCTATCGTAAGATTATTTGCATCAAAGCTTTATAGATCACGTTTCTAGTTAAATAGGTTTATGTTTATGTTTCTGACCATCATGACTGACTCCGATGCTATCTGAGGACTTTGACTTACTAACATATTATTGATAAGCTGCTATTTGGTTTTTGATGCAGGGTGGATGTTGTAGTCTTCGTCATCTGGGAGCTAGTCATCTTAGCATTCTTAGTGTTCTCAGCCGTTTCCTTGTACTTCAAACGATTGCAACTCGCCTTCATCTTGGTATGTGTCACTTTGCTACTGCTTGTTTGCATGAAGGTCACAAAGCAGGTGAGATCGGCCAGAAAGAAAAAGCGAAGGATGCTTCTTCCACTATCTATGTAAAGAAACACCAAACCAACCATATGAGAAGTTGCAACTCTCTTTTTTTCTTCTTCACAAAACTCACCTCCTGGTTCACCCTGCTGATCCAATTGCGCGTTTAGTTTTAATTGATGAAGATGACAGTTATGGTTTACGGCAGGGGGAGTTAGAGCTTTGTGACTGAGCCTGGCAATCTTAGGCTTTAGGGTTTAGAGTCTGACAATCGTTTTTCTTCTGATTAGCATTTTGGCTTTGTTCAGGGAAAATAATGTGTTGAAAATTAAAGAGTTATGTTTCATGTGTAATTGTGATTGTGAAGTTCAGACAAATGAGAATAATAATATCGAAGCTTGCATTATTTGATTTCCAGTGGACCACGGAGATTAGTTTCGTTCTTGTTTCAGGGTTTGACTCGGTTTAGTATGAAACAATGCAGCTAAATCGTTTTTATTTGTAGAAGAGGGAGACACGTCTAGCAAGTCTCGAGATCCTCTCATCCTCCGAGTCCTCTCCAATCATTAGGCGTATGGATGGAGTATAGAGTAGATAACTGGGCCAAGCGCCATATGGATTTCATAATAATGGGCCAAGGGCCATATGATTTTCATTATAATGGGCAAGCGTCATATGATTCTCTCGTCATGTCCATACTGAAATTTTCGGTTCAAGCTTCGTCAATAAGGACCACAAAAACATTAAGATGCACCAAATAGAAGTTATAACGGTGTAACTTCATAGTTGAAAAGTGATGGCTTGTAGGATTTCATGTGACTTGGGGGGGAAAAGACGAGAAAAAATTAAAACAAGGGAGATAGATACACAAGAAAGTGAAAAATACAGAAGTTGAGGACGTGAATATAGAGAAAAAGCAGCAGCAATTTGCTCTAACCCGTCACATCTCACATGCTCTGTTTTCGGCACCACATCTCCTTTTACCTTCTCACAAACTAATACTTTGTGGTCTCAGTTATATGTAAATATGGTTTTGCCACTCGCAATTAAAATTATTAATACAGTATTCAACTGTTTCTTATCACCAAGTTCTAAAATGAAAACAAAATTCTCAACACAGAAAAGTTTTTTTTTTTAGTATTATTATTGTGAGTAATCAGTTGATAAAATAGCTTATCAAATAGCACTCTCCATATATTTTTATTAACTTTATAGGACGATCTTTAGTTTAATTTGTTACAACTTATATCTATTATTTAAGTATATATATTGTTTGTCTCTTATTTCTGCCAATTGTTTATGCTTAGAGATCCAAGACCATAAATACATAAAATATATATTTAAAAATATACATTTTTAATCTTTTAACCTCAGCAAAATATTTTTAACCTAAATAATGACAGAATCACACGGCTACCTTACACCTTCCACACATTCTTAATCCTTCTTTTTGGCCACATCACAAACTACCACAAACACTAATCACGTTTTGTAGTATATATACATGGAGAGAGGGGAAGGTATAGTTTCAGACAGTAACAGACTAACAAACAGTACACACAACGGTATTATGTTGGTAACAGATCAAAGAGCAGAGAGATCAGAGTCGAAACATATGAAGAAAGGTTCCTGCAAGAGTCTTCGACTCACCAATATGATGGAGAAGTGGAGAAAGTGGAAGAAAGGACACTTCGCTGTGTACACCAGAGAAGGCAGGAGATTTGTTTTGCCGTTGGATTATCTGAAACATCCAATCTTTCAGGTGTTACTGGAGATGGCAGAGGAAGAGTTCGGTTCCACAATTTGTGGCCCTTTAAAGGTTCCTTGCGATGGAGGTTTGATGGATCACATCCTCATGTTGCTGAGAAAGAAGAGTTTGTCTAACCATGGTGATGATGATGATGATGTGAAGAAGAAGAACCATGATGTGTCCTGCAAAGAAGCTTCATCAGTTTCATATTTCTTCCCTCTCTTTCGCTGCAACGCAGCCCATGATCAGACCAAGCTTCAGTATCTAGTTTGTTAACATTTTTATGCGTTGTGGAGAGCGCTTTTACAAACAAAAGTTATTTCTGTTTTGTACATATATAGAGAAAAAAAGATTCTGTAAAAGCCTTGCAAGTTTGTATATAATATTAAGTTTTGACTGAGATTTCTATAGAAGAATTAACCAAATAAATGAGTTAACTAATGGTGAAGTGTGAGATAAGGATGGTGGACACAGCTTCCTGCTAGAGCTTTGAGGTTGTTGTGAGTTTTATAAGTTCTCTTCTTAAAATCTTGCCGGAGGGATTTTTGGGGATTGAATCCAAAAACGTAACCTTACTGATACGTATGAGGCCTCACGTCCGCCGATATTGTATCATTACCAGCGCAGGGGCAAGGCCCAGAAGTGAGGAAGTAGTGAACACGTCATGGCCCAAAGAGTGTTGGTGCTTGAGGGCAGTTCTAGAAGGATATGCTGAGCTGTACTTTCTGCACATGGGATGTTGGTGACGAGGTCCGTTGTACGTGAGGAGGCTGCGAGTATATTAGGAGAATAAGGTTGTTAGAGTACGCATCTTTGGTGTGATCAATTGTTTCATGGGGAGAGAGAGAAACTCCAACAAAAACTCGATCTGTGTAACTTTTGATCAATAAAATCGTATTTCCTTTATTCAAATCTTCTTTTACAAGTTCGATACTCTAAAACGTATCACTTACGTATCCTCTTATATGGAGATACCTATAAGTAATCCAAACAAAACTCAGAATAAATCTAAGGAACCACGGTTGGATTAGTGACAATACATGGTCTGCATTGTTGAAATAAAACCTGTTTTGCGACGGAGCTCATGATTTCAATTTCGGATAAGTTACTTCCAGCTGTTCTTACGACATACGCCATTGGATATTGCCCAGCTTTCATGTCAGGGATGCTTCAAAACAACAATAAGAAATAAAAGTAAGAGCTACAGCCCCAAAAAAAGGTCACTAAAAGGGAAGAATTTAGTGATGGGTCATGTTAAAAAAGCAAAGTCCTCACGGTATTACTGCTGCATCAGCAATCTCTGGATGAGCAAGCAACAATGCTTCTAATTCAGCTGGAGCAACCTAACCACATTTATAAGTTTTAAAATATTAAGAAGAGGATCAAACACAAGTTGATTATTATATGTTGTACTTTTTTATATATTTGTTACCTGATAACCATTGCATTTGATAAGCTCCTTTAATCTATCAACAACAAAGACAAAACCTTCACTGTCAATGTAACACAAATCTCCAGTCTTCAACCATCCTTCCGAATCTATAGTAGAAGCAGTAGCTTCCTCGTTCTTGAAATAACCTTTTGAAACCAACTCTAAACAGTTTCATACCAACACCAAAAAGAAACAAAAGAAAAGAATCAAAAACACCTTTCATCACAGTAGGACTCCGGAGCCAGAGCTCTCCCGTTTGATTCACACCCAAAACCCGACCCGTATCCGGATCCACAATCTTAGCCTCCACGTTTGGAGAAAGCAAACCAGAGGATCCGTACCTCTCCGTCTCCTCTTTTGTAAACATAGAGGCAACTATAGCCGTCGTCTCGGTCAAGCCATAGCCTTGCAGAACATTAACATCACTGTATCTCTGGACGAACATCTCCGTGACCTCCCTGCTCAGAGGAGCTCCTCCGACGACGACGGTACGCAGCGAGCTCAGATCGTACTTCGAATTGATCTCCTTCGCGCCGTTGACCATGGCGACCAGCATCGGCGGGACGAGAGAGAGGTGCGAAGGCCGGTGAATCTCCACGGCGGAGAGAAGCCGATCCATCTCGAACCTGGGAAGAACCACGATCGTCCACCCCAGCGCGATCAAGCTCGTCGCGAAACCGCCGAAGCTGAATATGTGGCACATCGGGATCGTGCAGACGGTTCGCTTCTCTAAACCGAACCGGGCTCGGTACGCTTGTACCAGCGCGATTAAATTGCGGTGAGTCAGCATCACGCCTTTGCTCTTCCCCGTCGTGCCTGACGAGTATAAAAGAGCCGCAACGTCGTCCTGGTTGACTCGCTGCTTCGCTCGTGACTCGCTCGGTTCCGTCTCCATCATCGCCTCCAAGCTCCCGACTATCTTGGCCCGCACCACGCGGTTCTCGTCCATGAGAACCACCGGGAGATTCGAGTTCGATAGCTTGGAGACGAGCTGGCTTGTGGTGAAGGCGAGGACGGGGCGCGAATCGTCGATCTGGTTCGAGATTTCGCCGGGAGTGCTGATCGGATTCGCGGTGGTGATGACGGCGCCGAGTGACATTACGGAGAGGGAGACGATGGGGAAGAGGATGGAGTTTGGGGAGAGTATGATGACGACATTGCCTTTGCGCACACCTAATGAATAGAGACATGCAGCGACTCTCTCTACGCCGAGCCAGAGCTCGGAGAAACCGAGACGGCGACCGGTGACGGCGTCGACGAATGCGGTTTTGCCGCGGTGAGGCTGCGATGCAATGAAAGTTGTGACGTCGAGGTATTGGTTTGGCGGGAGGGACATTGGTTCGCGTTTGCTGTAGAAAATAGAGGTTGAGTCGCATAATCCACTTTTCCGATCGATCGTCATCGTTTCGGATCCTGTTTCGCCGCCGTGACTAACCGTCACCTTGGTTGTATCGTAAGCTTCTCGGTGATTGGTCGTGAGAGGATGGAAGTTATGTTAGGTAACTCCTGACCCAGAACCCGATTAGGTAACCGTAAAAGCCCACTTAACTAAACAGTTTTTGAATCTTTGGCCCATTACATGTTGGGCCTCATCGCGCACCAAAAATAAAACTCCAGTGTTCAGATTCAGATTCTGCTGTCTGGAGCTAAATCCCCTGTATACTAAAGCGTAAGTCGACTTGTCAAATGGAATATTTTTAATAATTTAAATTAAAAAAAAAATCCAAATACTAGAAACAGTTCCGTTTTTTATCTGATTCTATTTACTTTTGATATAAATTAAAATCCTCAATATTTCTAACACTATACCATGATCTCCTCACGATCTTTGGAACAGTTAATCTTTTCTTATAGAAGATTGACAACGATTCTATAAAATTCAAATTTGTTTCTACTTGCATTTTCTTAATTATTTGCAGCAACTATCTTCAAGAGGATAGACAGAGAGATCAAAAACATAATCTTGGGAAGAAGAGGCAGAAGAAATTTTGCTTCTCTGCTATCTAAATGGCTGAAATAAAACTCAGCCTTGAAGTAATGCCTTAAGCTACCGCCTGTATTGTTTCCTTGTTTTATTTTTTTGCCTCGGAAACACTAGTTTAGAAATTTTCTTAAATGTAAGTTTCTTTTTTCATTTTCAATGATATTAACATTTTAGCAAAAAAAAAAAATTATTTGCAGTGGCTCCACTGATTCTCTCTCTCTGTTATGAAAGTTTAATGAAATTTCATTTTTTTTATTCTGACGATTGTATCAACACTCTCGAGATTACAAATATCTTTTTAAACATTTGCAAAACAATAGTTTTTAAGAGAGAACAAAACAAAACACAAATTTTTTTATAGCAAAGCTTCCTGCAAAGTTAATAATTTCCTGGTTAGCGTAGCGAGACTAATAACTCCCTGATTCTTTGTGACTCAAATCATCGTTTGTTTCATGTTTCTTTTTTTTTTATGAATCTTTTTCTCTTCTAACCTATTTATAATTTTTCTTCTAGATATTGGCAAATCTACATACTTCTATGCAGTAAAAGGTAAATCTAATAAATTCGGCCAGTTCTTTTTTTTTTAATTTACTGGCACATGATTATTTGTTGTGGTTGTGTAATTCAAAGAAGGGAAACAAGAAGCTCACCTTAGAAGCACACTTACAAGCTAAGTTGCACGGATACGCCAACTTGGTGCCGTCTCACATACCAGGTTCGGCTGGGGGACGGGTACGGCTCGGGTACGCCTTGGAAACGTCCCCAACACGTGTAAGGTGAACCCGGGACGGCTTGACTCAGCGGGAACGGGCTTGTTCAGAGACCGGAGACGTTTCGGAAATGTTTCCAAGCTAATAAACGTATCCTTTTGACTTTTTTGTGTTAAGAAGCGTAAAGTTAAATTTTATTTGTTATTAATTTGTTTACTCTATTAAGTCTGAAATGGTTAAAAGATGAAGTTAAAAATTTTAGTGGTGTAGATTTTAATAGTTTAGAGGTATAGATCCTCAACACATAGTCAATTTTGTTCCTAAACTTGAAAACCCAGAAATTTTCAAATTTCTTACATAACAAAACTGTCAAAGAAAGAAAATGTAATTTAGGATCAAAGAAGAAGAAGATGACATCATGTCATGTGATATATGCTTTGACTAGCGTCTTTAAATATCACACTTTTTGAAAATTTGATCTAGTGGTTAATATTTAGAATATTCAAAATGATAAAATAATGTCATCAACTAAAAACCAGTTAAAACAGAGCAACACAATGCTTAGAATAAAACTTTTTGTGAATTTTATATTACTAATAGATTTAGTTTGTGATTTGTATATAATATATGTTATATATATAAGTATTTTATTTCTGTATCCCAGCTGTACCCGTATCTTAAATTTTTGATTGTGCCGTTTCCCATCCCTGTTCCCGCCCCTGTTTCCAGTTCCCGTACCTGTATCAGTGCTGCTTAGCTTACAAGCCCCAGATCAACTTAAGACACACCTCAAGAAAATAGAAAATGGGGATTAAGAAAGTGGAGAGGCAGAAGAAACGAGGACTCATGTCTATCTCTGCATCTAACTTCAGGTTGGTCTTCTTATTTTTTATGGTGGTATTAGTTTTGGATCAACATGCATTTTTTGTAGATTTTCTCAGAAACAAAAACCTTAGATAAATATAGCACTGAAAATGAAAAACAAAATAAAAATAACAAGATAGAAAACAGAAATCATATATATAATGGGACACTTTTCTCTCTTCTGAGAGTGTACACGTGTGCATTTTTTAAATGATTGTGGGGTCCATTTATTGCTAACAATTAAAGAGAGAGTCTCTTTCTCTTCCGATCAAAACAAGTAAACAAAAAAAATCTAATCCTTAGCATTCACCGTTTGAGTTCTTTCTCTCTTCTCTAGGGTTCTTCTTCTTCTACAAGCTTCATCCACTAACATGAGGTATTCAGTAATCCTTTTCACTATATATGAGATCTCTGCCTCACTCTTCCATTTGACGAATATGTCTTCTCAGATTCATTTGTATTCTGTTTTCATTTCAAGTTTTCGTTTTTCATCATGGGGTTTGTATTGTTTATGTGTAGCATCGGTGAATTTGAAGCTACACTTTCATTCAGTTCAGGGGAAAAATTAGGATTTTATAATCGGGTATAGGGTTTTTATTGTTCTCTTTACATTGCATATGAGTATGTTTTCATAAGTTTTTTCTTTCTAAAGCCTTAATCTTTGAGTAGTTGGATTCAGGGTTTAGGGTTTTAAGTTTGTGTTATAATTTTTTTTTCTGGTTGCTGATGTTGCAGACATATTTGTTTTAATTGAAGTTTATGTTAACTATATAAAATCAATTGACAGATACTTAGTTGTTTGGTATCTCTAATGTGTATATATGTTTGGTGTTCTCTTTATGTTTGGTTTTGAAAGTGATTGATTTTGATGTGTTTTTACAGTCGTCATCCCGAAGTGAAGTGGGCAGAGACCACTGACAAGATTTTCCTCGCCGTTGTGTTGGCCGATTCCAAGGGGACTAAAGTTGATCTTCTCCCTGAAGGTGTCTTCGATTTCTCTACAAAAAGCTGGTCCTGAAAACCACATTTATGAGCTTAAACTCGAGCTTCACGACAAAGTCAATGTTGAGTTGAGTTTCAGACTAATCTGGTCTTGATTGTTTTATTTGTTGATTGTTTAAGTTTCTACATCTTCAACCTTTTGTTTCCTGTTTTCAGGACAGAAAAATCAACATTAGAGGGAGAAGCATATTCTGCATAATTGAGAAAGCAGAGCTGGAAAGGTGGGACAAGCTAATCCGTGGAGGGAAAGAGCCACACTATGTCAAGATTGATTGGGACAAGTGGGTTGATGAGGACGATGAAGGCAGCACTGGTTAGCATTCTTCTTTAAGCTTTATATCTGTTCATGTGTATGCTCTTTGCACTTTCTCATTCTGTGCTTTTTTTTGTTTTTTGATTAAAGGTGTCGGAGATATAGATATGGGAGGAATGGGTGGAATGGATTTCTCGGTTTGTTCCTAGCTTTTGATGTTCTTTATTTTAATATATGTATATATATCTACCTTTGAGAGATGAATTCATGGTCGATTCTTGCTTCTTGCAGAGCTTGGCCGGAACGGGCGGTTTGCCTGGGCTTGAAGGACGTGGCGGCATGGATGGACTTGGCGATATCACATTATGGTCGGTGCCCTGCATAAAATCACACCACCACCTCAGTATCACAGAGCCTTCGACTCTCTTCGTTTGGGTAGATCTTCCTAAACAATCCATGCTCGACTACTCCGGTTTTGGGGCACGCCAAACATGATCAACTCCAGTGAAATCATGGGAATCACTATGGTTTTCCTTGACGAGAAGGTATACTCATTTTCCCTATACATATCCATATATAAAGCTCTACTGTATTTACCTAGAAAATCGCTGTATGTAATCATCAAACAATTTAACTCAGGATTCATTGATCAACGCTTTCATTCCTGCTGAGTGGGCAAAACACTACCGTCAGTGTCTACAAGAGGGTCAGATCTACGAAGTTTCTCACTTTGAAGTTGAAAGATGCCCATATATGTACAAGACTACAGAGCATACTTTTGTGATCCGTTTCATTGCCCGAACAGCTCTTGATCAGGTGATCAACAATGGTCCTGTCATCAACCTCCAAAAATTTATGATTCGCAAGTCTGGCCATCTCCACATGCTTGCCAACACAAATCTAGAACTCCCCGGTTTGTTTCCATAATTACAAATAATCTGATTCAATATTTATTCTTCATTTGCTTTTAAAATAAGTAACTTTTCATAAACTGGCAGATGTTGTAGGTATAATTAAATCTGTGAAAGGTTTTGGCCTAATGAGCACAGAAATAATTTCACCAATTCATTTGGTTCTTCATTGCTCCGTAAGTACTAAAATTACTCTCATTAGCTTAGCGCTTTCATCTACTTACTGTATCCCCTTCAAAATAATGTACAGAAACGTCGAGGTGTACTTGTCCTTACTGGACGAAGCTGCAGCTAGGTTTAAGGGTCTTCTAAATTCAGGGACAGCACAAACTCTGTCATGGTGGTCACAAGTATAAACCCACAAAAAAGGAGGTAACTTAATAATATATTTTCTAACTTAGATTACATTAGTGAATAAACAATAATTCTCCTTTCATCAGATAACCTGTACCTCCACTCCACCGCTGGCACCAAGTTTTATTTCAGAAACATTATCGCTGCAATCACAGAGTTCACGATGAGGTACAATTATTTTAATATTACCAAATTGTACAATATTACGCTGTTTGCCCAATTAACCAATCACAACATTGATTCCAGTCTAAGCGATGCAGTAGGCGAGGACTTACCAAGTCTTAACGCAGAAACGGTGATCACTACCAAAGAACTTAGCCCAACGGGAGATCTCAGCATGTTCCTCTCCAACTCTTCTAGACAGGTTTGTAATACACTTTCAGCAACGTCTTAAATCTCTAAACCTTTTCATATTATACACAGTCTCTTATTACACAGGAAGCTTATTTTACTTGAATGGCTCAGATTGTTGAGGTTGTCGTACAAAATGGCTGGTATATGTCTCTTGCACTCACTGCGAGAAAGAACTTGGGAACTCAGCCACATCTCACCCCTGCGACCAGTGTCATGATACCAATGCCACCACTGTTGTGAGGTTAGAAATTAACAATGCCTTTCCATAAAACAGACAAACTTTTCTGGATTCTGATCATACATATGATCGTCTAATACAGGTACAAGGTTGAATTATTAGTCGATGATGGTGAAAATTATGCCACTTTCTTGGTGCTCGACAAGGAGATGATGAAGCTCACTAAACAAGATGCAGCAACTCTACTTGATGATGAGGTTTGCATTTCTTACAATCCACCTTTTCTGCAAACTCTAATTCTCACTAAAACCTATACCATACTTCAGGTGAATCGTGGTCTAGGCAATAGACTCCCAAAATGTATTGCAGAACTTCAAGGCCAAGTTTTTATTTATCATGTACATGTGACGCCAGACAATTTCACAGACAACACCCGTACCTTCACCATTTCTGGAATGAGCGACATTCCTAATAAGGAGGTATTATAGTATTAACTAATCTAATCGTTTACATATGTCTCCTCTTTTTTAAACTAACTTATACACCACTCTCCAGATTTTAACCATCAATGCAAAAAAAAGTAAAAGTGGAATATGGGGAATCATCAACTTCCGCTGCTGCCACCTATACGTCAACAAATGAAGCGAACAAAGGTGGTCCCAAAAATTCAAACGAGTAATGTTTTCAAATGAAAACAACATGAACCGAACCCTGCTTCCGTTTCTTTAATATTTCTCTGTTGCTATGCATTGCTACTTCAAGACTTTTCAATATTTTCTCTATTTCATGTTTTTAAAACCGCATTACTCCAATGTACTTCATCGGAGTATAACTGTTTCTCAGGTTTAGTAGTTACAAAAGGGCTCACGTAATGGAAATGCTACATTTTGATGTAAATCAATAATTTTTCCGCTACGAAAATTACACACTTTCCACATTTGAACTAAGCATAATAATTAAAAAAACACCAATCTTCTTCTTCATACAACTCCTAACACTTCTCCAACCTTTACATCTCTACTCTTACTCTACACACCACCACCATCAACAATTAGTAATCCCACAATTTCGGTTTTGCTAACGTCCCCGTGCTTGCGCGGGGTTCCGCCCCTAGTATATATAAGAAAAGCGCAAACGATGTCAATTATCTACAAAATTTAAATTTAATATTTTAATTGTATTTGTGCTAGATATATATTTTCCCTTTCATATTTAATGATCTGGGATGAAGGGATCAATGTTTTACGTGCATTTTGGAACAATATTAGGTGATTATAAGCTATCAATATCTCAACAAAGATTTTAAGTCTACCAATAACTCTCATAAAACGTTTATTCACTGTAAATTTGTACTATATGTTTTATAATAAAAAAATGTCCGTGCATATGCACGGGAGATAATACTAGTTATTTTATAAACTACTTTCTTTGTATTTTATTCATTTTTGTAACTGCTAATCATTTATTTTAGAAATGTTTTGTTTAATCATACTTAACAACGTGTATCGTGTGACTAAACATGTAGTGGCTGATGATTGTGGTTGGTGTAGATCTGAGTCAATTATCTTTTCGAATCGAATCAAATAATTGATTATTGTGAAAAAATGGATCGGATCAGAATATCTCGAAAAACCCGGAGATCTGATTCATGTCCACCCCTACATCAATATGTACAAACGCCTAAGTATAACTGTAACAATAACTAACGTACGATAGCATAACAATTATATATTTTTTCTTTAAATTCAACATCAGTTTAATGTGAAGATCAGGATATCAGGATATCTAGTTATCTAGTGTGATATTTCTATTTTTATATTTTATATTTATTTATTATTTATTTTATTATAAATTTATGAGATAGATATTGAATGTAATATTTCTATTTTACATTGTATATTTACTTATTATTTATTTTTCTGATATTTATATTTACTCTTTTGTAATAATGCCACGTGACTTCTTTTGTAAAAGGATTTTTTCTGATGTGGACACTAACTAGAGCCTCAAATAATTGTATAGTTATTTATTATTTTCTTTTATTGTATATTTAATGTTACTAATTATTTTGTTCTTATATCAAATTGCAATATTAAGATAGATGTTTAATGTAATATTTACATTTTTATATTGTACATTTATTTATTTTATTATATATTTTTCAGATAGATATTTGATGTAATATTTCTTTTCTTATATGGTATATTTACTTATTATCTATTTTTCTTATATTGTATATTTACTTTATTATTTATTTTATTATATATTTTCAGATAGATGTTTAATGTAATATTTTTATTTCTTATATGGTATGTTTACTTATTATCTATTTTTCTTTTTATTGTAAATTTACTTATTTTTAGTTTTTAATTTTTACGATAGATGTTTAATGTAATATTTCTATTTTTATATTGTACATTTATTTATGTTATTATACATTTTTCAGATAGATATTTAATGTAATATTTCTTTTTATTATATGGTATATTTACGTATTATCTATTTTTCCTTATATTGTATATTTACTTTATTATTTATTTTATTATATATTCACAGATATATGTTTAATGTAATATTTCTATTTCTTATATGGTATGTTTACTTATTATCTATTTTTTCTATTATATATTTACTTATTTTTAGTTTTTATTTTTTAGTAGTAATGCCACATGGCATATTTTAAATCATTATAAATTTTAATCTATTTCACAATATTAAAAGGAAAATTACTATAAAATAACCCTTTGCAGTTGTCTTTTGTTTATGAATTTTAAATGGAAAATTAATATTAGATAATACTTACAATTATTTTTTAACAAATTTTTTTTTGTTATTATCTTAGTATCTATATTTTTATTATGAGATAGGTTAACACATGTCGCAATCTTAATAAATTTATTAACATATGTCGCGATCATGTTAATTAGTAACTTTGAAGAACCAAATTTTATATAATAAGATCCGATTTAACATCTAGAAAACTACGCTAAGAGATTTGATGTGCCAAAACATATCCTTTGATCGTTGCAAGTTTTCAAAATTTGCCAAAATGGCTTATACCTTGCTGACGGTTTTTTTCATCATCTTTTTATCTATGAATATCTATCTATCTTCTATATATATATATAAGAGACTTTTCTCTCTTCTTCCTGCCATTTGGCGGGAGGCTTTTGCGACACGTGTCCCCTTTAGTTTTTTTCTTTTTACATTTTAAGTCATTCTTCTTTTATAATATTATAATTTGGTTCAATATTTTATAGTTATGCATTTATCTTCTTGAATTGGTCCCTGATTTTTTAAGTCGTGATCCTAACCCTTAATGTCATACAAATAACTCTTAAATACAATTCAAAGCACTAAAATGATCAAAAACATTAGGTGTTATATAAAACCTCCCATCTTTTTGTATATCTAGATTAAAAGCTATCATAATTCCAAAGATTTAGATGATCAATGATTTTTTTCAAAGGAAAAAGTCTAGCAATTATCTAAATAGTTGTATCTTTATTTTTTATTTGATTAAAATCTTCAAACTGATTTTTTTATCATCGAATCCGTTATAAATGTAAAAACCCATAACTTTATATGTACAAAAAAATATTTGAAAAAGACTAATTTTTGGTGCATTACAAATAGCAAACAAAAACCAAAGTGTCAGCATACAATAAAAATATTTCTCAGTAATCAAAATGCCATAGTAATAGTAACTCAATAAAATTCCGGAGCTAAAGGAGATCAAGAACGAAGACTAACTTACGTCACGTTATCATAGAGTATCTTGGCAGGAATAGACAGAGGTAAGAAAAGGGCAGAAAGATAAAATCTGAGACAAAACAATCTCTCGAACACAAAGGAACGCGATCAAGCACCATCCAAAAAAGTGGATCAGAAGAAGAATAATCATCGAAAGGATAAAGTCACCACGAAGCAGGAAGACACATGCCTAAAGCACCAGAAGCACAACCACAAGTTAAGAGGTAAGAAGCACCTTATAAACTAGAGAAGCACATACAAGGCACTTATGCCAGCGAAGAACCACAAAGCTCTGGATAAAAGAGACCAAAGCTCCAAGAAACTAACTCCGCACACCTATACCAAGTGAAGCAGGGGAAGAAGAGAAACAACCTAAGGAAGGGAGAATGGAAGGCAATCACCGAGAAACCAGAGCCAAGCTTAAGACCAAAAACAACCTTCCAAGTCTACAGAGCATACACAGAGGAAAATGCTATCTAAATCTGGAGTGGCAAATATCGCGAAAGGGAGAGCCACCAGAGACGGGAGCAACGATGAAAGGTGTAATAATATTAGAGAACATAAAAGAAAGGGGAGACAAAATGAAATCAGCATACCGTAGAACCGTCCTCAAACTATGAAAGAGAGCATAGAAGTCAGATCACCAAAAAATAGATCTTGAAAACCAAGACGAGCATAAGCTATCAACAATAAGCAAACGATGAGGAAGACAACATCAAAGACTACTAACTTTGACCCAACCCAAAGAGATGCAGTCCCTAACATCAACCAAAATCTAAGGAAGAAGAGGAGCAACTAATATTGACCGGAACAATGTCGTGAGAAACAATCGTACAACTGGGAACTCATAAACTTGATCTACAACAAATACAGAGGTGAGTCTTTTTCCAGTGATGGTAAGGAGCACTGCATACCGGAAAGGTAAACAAAATACATAGTTGGTGATGGTTCAATGTCAAAATATTTAGAAAGGACAAAAAAATCTTAAAAGAATAATGTTCAAAAAATAAAATACAACTTTGACACTGAAATTGTAAATCTTAGAACCAATAAATACCTAAATGTAAAGTTATTAAAATTCAATATACTTTACATTAAATACTCACTTCACCATAAACAAGATACACACAACAATATATTGTTAAAAAAAAGAACACATAATATATTAACGTACACAATAAAAACACAAAATAATAGTCTTAACAAAATAAAAACAACCATATAATATGTCATCCAAAAAAATTATACTTAACAAAAATGAAACAATATTCCGCGCGAAGCGCGGACACGCCGCTAGTTTTAAATATATATCATGACAAGGTAGACCAAAAATAAACACCCGTCAGCTTATTGCCTCAACATTTTTATGAGTCTCCTTTCAGAATTATTCAACATTATTACAAATTTTGAGTGTGTAGCAAATAGATCATTTCAAAGCTTAGAAGTAGGTAGGTTGATTAGATCTTTGCGAAGTATTTTGCCGGAAGCAGTCTTTGGTATGAAGTTTATGAATGCGACCTTTCTAATCTTTTTATAAGGCGCCACCTGCTCATAAAAATTAATGTCTATTATTTTCTCATCAACTTTTTTAAAAAATTAAGACAAAGTATGTGGTATGGCTTTGTGATCATTCATATAAAGTACCTGTTTAGAGATGAAGTCAATGATTTGTTTCTCAGAGAGATTGCACCCTGTCTTTCGTGTCACGTAAGCCATTGGATATTGTCCTGCTTCTTTATCAGGAAATCTTACAGAAGAAAACTTCATGTTACTTGGATGTTCTAAAAGACTAAAATGCATAACTTATGAAGTGTGAGTAAAAATATCGTGATTATAAAAGTTTACGTACGGAATAACAGCGGCATCAAGAATGTCTGGATGAGTGATAAGGAGAGCTTCTAGTTCAGCCGGAGCCACCTGTTTTTCCAATAAAACCGCAAGCTTTGTGGCTTAGAAAATTTACAGCACTGATCCATGTGTAACAAAGATAGGTCTTTATAACCTGATAGCCTTTGTATTTGATTAGTTCTTTCAGTCGATCCACGACATAAAGAAACCCATCTTCATCGATATAGCAAAGATCTCCAGTTTTTAGCCATCCTTCTTTATTGAAAGTTTCACTTGTAGCTTCTTTGTCTTTGAAATAACCTTACAAGAGAATGTTTGTGTTGTTCCAAGCGAAATTTTGAAAGATTTTATTTCAAATAAAACTGCATTCTATAAGAATTTGTAATGATTATAACCCTTGTCACTCAATTACTCTCAAAATGTACTAATTAACATCCAGCTGACAATTTGTTTTTTACATCTATTATTTTATTGAGTTATCATTATTAGAGAAATTTGGTGAAAGATTATCATTGTTCATGTTTTTATATATAGATTATTCTCCACCCAACTTCTTAAATTATTATTTTTTGTCGTCCTCCAACTAACAATTATTGCTACTAAATTTTCTACAAAACACATGTTTTGCACTACAATAATATACTAAAAATCAAATACTACCTAACATATACGATACATACACATAATAGGCATATACCAAGCCAATCCACATGCAACACCATGTTTGAAATTAAAAATGAGTTGCTACATGATATTACACCACTAATAATACCGAGAATGTTTTACCTTTTAAAATCCACATGACATCTTTTAATTGGACTAATTTTCTTACAAAACATTAAAATTTAATTATATAACTAAATTATATTAAAATTTCTATGTTAAGTTAATTAAAATTCCATTAATACCGTAAATGTGTTTACCTACCTTTTGAAATGGACGGGCCCTTGAGCCAGAGTTCGCCCGTTTGGTTAGTTCCCAAAAACCGACCCGTATCCGGATCCACGATCCTGGCCTCCACATCAGACGTCAACGTCCCCACCGTGCCATACCTCCGGCAATCCACCATTTCCTGTCTAGCCCCTCCACCGTTAGATTCCGTCAACGCATACCCCTGAAGCACAAGAACCGTCGGATATCTCTTTAAAAACCCTTCCGTCACCTCCTTGCTCAGCGGCGCTCCACCACACGTCACCGTTTTCAGGGAGCTCAGATCGTACTTGGCCTTTATCATATCCGCTTCGTTGGTCATAACAACCAAAACGGGCGGCGCCAAGAGCAGAGTCGTGGCTCTGTACTTCTCTACCGCGGCCAGCATGTGGTTGAGCTCGAATCTCCTGAGGATCACCACCTTGGAACCAAGAGCTACGGTGGCCATTGCGAATGCTAATAACCCGAACGTGTGGAACATCGGAACGGTGCAGATGAAAACCTCGTCTTGCAGCGACTTCTCCGACGCCCTTTTCGCCACGTAGGACGTCAAGTTCCGGTGAGACGAGATGACCCCTTTGCTCGCTCCAGTGGTGCCGGAGGAGTAAAGCATCACCGCGGTATCCTCCTGGTTGACTCGGTCTCTGACTCGCTTCCCGCTCGGTTCTTTTTTCATCATCTCAGACACGACACCGACGACTCTGACTCCTCCGCGTATCGGCTCCTCCGCCTGCTCCTTCTCGGTGAGGACGATGGAGATTCCGGCGGGGAGTTTGTGCACCAGCTGAGCCGTCGTGAAGGCGAGTGTCGGGTTGCTATCGGCGACTTGCTTGGATATCTCACCGGCGGTGTTGAGAGTGTTGGCGGTGGTGACGACTGCGCCTAGAGACATGGCGGAGAGGCAGACGATGGGAATGTAAAATGAGTTTGGGGAGAGGATGAGGATGACGTCGCCTCTACGTAATCCGACTTCACTGTAGAGATACTCCGAGACGCGGTCAACGGCTCTCCAGAGATCGGAGAAGCTTAACCGCTGGCCAGTGGCGGCGTCGATGAAGGCGGTGGTGCCACGGTGTGGCTGAGAGGAGATGAAAGTTGTGACGTCGAGGTTAGGATTAGCCGGGAGACCCAATGGGTTGCGTTTACTATAGAATGTTGAGTTTGATTTGCAGAAACCACTTCTTGGATCAGTAAGAGATGATGATCTTTCAACATTCGCCATTTTTTTCTCTCACTCTTTGAACACCGACGACTCTGGTGAATATGTTTCAGGGAGTGGCTGATGATATTAAAATTAAATGCTAATAATGCATTAGCTGTTTTGATATGATAATAGTATAAGATTTTAATGAATAAAGTTAACTCACGTGTAGACTACCCACCAGCGTTCTCCCTGAGATGATTAAGGTGGGCCAACGAAATCATAATATGATACGATGCCAACAAAAAAAAAAGAAATCATGATATGATATGATGACTCGACTTTTGTCTTCTCTCACAAAGTGCAACAAAACATGCCAAGTCTTGGAGAGGATTTCATTCTACGTCGTTAAAGAGGAAGACTCTTGCTGCAGAGGAGAGAGTTAGGAGAAGTGTAAACACAAAGGAAAGGCAAGAACGTGGGGAGAAAGGGAAGAGTTTCCGCATGGAGACTGTTGAAACTCGCGAGCTAGGTTAATGTGTGTGATGGTTGTCCAGAGTATATAAGAGCACTAATATCGGTGAGCTCTTTAAAAAGGGTTCTTAATTTTTTTTTTTCATCCGATTTAAAAAAAAAAAATTAAAAGCCAACCAATCACGGGTTGCCACGTGTCAGTGGAACCCGTGAATAGTGTAAGAGACACCTCTTAGGAAAGAGGTGAGAAGGTGGGTTTTTTAAAAAAAGTGAGACCCACATGGGCCCCACCATCCTAAGAGTTGCTCTAAGAGTTAGGGATATTAGTACTCTAAGGACCTAAAAGAGAACAAGAAAGTTTTAGAGAAGAAGCGTGTGAGAGACACAGAGAGCTAGAGATAGAGAGAGTTTAAGATCAGTGATTGATTCTAGTGCATATTTGTAAGCGCTTCAAGAACAGTGGTTCTAGTGGATTTTAAAGAACTCGTACAATTCTTGTATGCCATGCTATGTTTTTTTCTGTTTTTCTTTCTTCTTTCTCAAATAAAGCCTTTATAATCTAAGAACAGGATTATCGGTGTCCTTAGGTTTATTAGCATTAAAAATAAATTAAAAATGCTTAAATAACTTAGAAACGAAAAGAAATTGTCTCTAATTAAGAAATTTTCTGCTTGGTCCTTTGTGCCATGTGGCAGTAGGCAATTGGATGTCAAGGAGAGAGAGATGCAACAAAATCCTTCTTGTGGCTCAACATCGTTGAGGTCATCAGGAACGGAGACGAGCTCGAGTTCTCCGTCGGGATCACGTCGGCGAACTTTGTGATCGAGGAGTTTTACGAGTGCCGCAGTGTGGATGCGGGTTTGATTGCGACAGGTTGAAATCGAAAACAGAGAATTTGGGAAGAAACCCTTTTGTCTCTTCGGTCTGAAGGTGCCGCTTTCTTCACTTGTAAATCACTTGTAAAATTTTTGTTGATTTATTCTGAGCTTCTTTAATGTAGATGTTGAGGATGGACTGCGAGTATAGGCTTTTGTTATGGTAAGTGAAACAACAATTTGATTGAGTTTCTCTGTTTGAAGATGAATCAATTGAGTTTTTTTTTTTCATAGATCAGTGGGTTTTTGACCTGTGTTTGGTTTGTGATTCATGAACTCTTGCTAAATGAGTAACGAATGGTTCAAGATTCTTTACCATTGACATGATCGCATCTTCTTCAATGAAGACTTTGATATGGATAATTTCATCCATCGAAGGTACGAGGAATCTCGAAACACTAATTTGAAGATGAAGCTGGGAATATTATTTTTCTGTAATTGATTAGTGGCATGATATTGCATCAAGATATATAGGATAACTAAGAGACATCAAAAGTTCTACCAATAATTTTAATTTTTGGGATTGTCCTTATTTTTGTTCTTAACATAAAAAAGTAATAAAATAAGCTAAGGACACACTAATTTGTCCTACCAATAATGTTGCTCTAAGAGCAACATTATTGCTAGGACAAATTTTAGAGTTCTTAGATTGTTTTACTATTATTTTTAAGTTAAGAGACAATGTTAAGAGACATTAGCAAAAGTGTAGATTATTGCTGGGACTTTATGTTGTCTATGTTAAGAGACATTAGCAAAAGTGTAGATTATTGCTGGGACTTTATGTTGTCTCTCAGTAAATAAACAAAGTTTGCAAACAATTGATCATACAACTGATGTGCAAGAAAAACAACACCTTCTACTGCTTTTTGAGTCAGCTCCTCCCTCATATCCACATCTAAAATGTATATTTGCTCTACTTTTGATGCAAATCCAACACCAAGTCTATGGACATCACGTGAATTATTGCATAGAAGCTGTGAGCTACTGTTATCAAGCAAAGCATACTGCATTTCATCAACTCTAAGGCTTGGTTCCAACAGAAAAATTGATACCTCATTTTCGACCATGTCACTCTGATCTAAATTCTGTTGAGGCATCACATTTGTGTTAACCTTGTCGTTTTCAAGAAATAAAGCTGCTTCCATCAATTTAGCTTCTGGATCCAGACCCTCTTCGCGATGCACATGGACACGAGCCATACCAAACTCAGAGAGTGACTGAAACTTTCTATCATCATCAAACAAGCCAAACTCAACCTGATTATCCCGAGCTTGTGTGGTCGATGTAGCACTGCCAGTGACCAGAAATTGAATCTATTTCTACACTTGATCTCTTTTTGTTGAAAGCATCAGGCATTGTCATCTCTTGAGTCATCTCAACATTAGAGACGTTCGTTGCAACACATTCATTCTGCACCGATTCGTCTTTCTCTCTATGATTTCTGAGCATCTCGTGTCTAAAATGTTGGTTCTCTGTGGCTATTTCCATTCGCTATGGATCTTCTTTGTGTCCAAAACGCAGCAGTAATGCTCTCTTCAAATCTTCATGTACCACAATGATTGTCCGCCATTGGAACCAAACGTGAGCTTCACCTTCGATGTAGCCTGCTGCAAAATTCAATTTCTACGACTCCGAACAATTAGCCACAACCACAAGAAATCGAATTTCCATGTACCGCATCCAAAACCTTGGATCACCACCGCTGAAATAAGGACTCAAGTTCTGTGCGCCTTGTTCGTCATTTACGATCTTTTCTGATGATCCCCCACAACTTCTGAAAGCTTCTTCCGTCATCGATCCAATTTCTGCCATTGATTCCGCTCGCCAAGTTCTGATAAAATCGCCGATCTCTGCCATTGATTCCGAGGGTGAACGGTTCTGATACATTGTTACGACTAATCGAGGGAACTGGGAAAGGGAGGCAAGCGGTGGTGGCCGTACTGTGGGAGAAGTAGACGCTGATTTCCGTCGAGAGAGAAACTCTCTGTGGAGAGAAGAAGAGATACGTGTTCATAAGGACGTTTGTTAATTGTCCTTAATTAAGGAACATTTGTTCTAATAATAGCCAATTTTTTTTAATCCTAATATTACTAAGAGACAGGTTTAAGGACGCCGATAATGTTGGTCTAACATTCTGATATAGCGTGACTCAGTCACTAAAAGTCTACAAGAACAAGGGAGAAAATGGATTAGGAAGAAAAATGAAAAAAGAGGATCTATTATTATAAAGTATAGTTTAGTCTCTCCTGAGACCCTCCACGTCAGATTACATGTCAGAAATTCGAAGTATACAGAGGCGACACGTGTCCAAATCAACACAAAACACACCGTATCATTTAAAACTCTTTTTCAATCGTTGATGATATCACAATATTGGGCTTTAGATTAGAATAAATGGTTAACGGGGCTTACAACACAATTTATTGAAACCATTGCGTTCGTCTTCACGACATTGACAAGGAAAACCAGTCATCGAAGGTTTCCTCCATTGTTGAGCTTCTGTTTATCCTACTGAGTCTGGAGCTTCGAGTGGGTTATGAGTGACGACAAAATTTCCTGCCAATCTCTGGTGACAGCCGATGTTCGTGTCGATCCGCATGCATATCTTCTATCCTGCTATAGAAACTGGGACCGTTACAGAACTCTGTTGTATTCAATGTCTCAATTAACTCCATCTCCCTACTACTTCCATGATTTTTCATTCGTTTCATCTCCCTTTCTTCAAGTCGGTGAATCTGTAGCTATAAATAGGTGAGTTTGTATCCGTAAAATTCATCATTTTCATTTCGTGGTTTATATGTCTGATTGTGCTCCGCCTTGGAAGAACATATATTCGCCGCACCTATGTGTTTCAAGATATCCACCGATGCCTATTTATCATGTAAGTTGTTGATTAAATGGAGTGGAACTCGGATTGGGATATATCGATTTCCTCAAATAATTGCAAAGTATCACCTTCAGGAAGCGGCCACTCTACCCCGTCTCCTCCAGGGTATCCTCGCCAGTTCATCTGCTTCCGATTCAACTAAACGTCACTTCCATAAGGATTGTCTATGAGCAGGAGTGCTCAATCCTGAGGAAATCGATTTTTCTCTCTTGGTTTTTGCATATATGTTCATATTATTGGTGTGTTTTAGCTCTGTTTTACTAGGTCTGAAGTTGATGTATATCGCTACCTTGAGCCTCTCTACAATGATCACAAAGAAGTTGGCAAAAGAGATCTGATGGGAGTAAGTTTCACTTTGATTCGATGGATCTATTGTATTAAACTTTCAACTGATTTTTTCACTAACGAGTTCTATCTCCTTTAGATTTGAGTAGGGTTTTTGTTGACACATGTAGAAGAATTCATCAAGGAACTTTAAACCAAGGACTGCAATACCATGCTTGAAGAAAAGGTTTGTTCTTTTCGCATTTAATATGGACAATTTAAATTATTGTCTTCCAAGTTTTGATAAACAAGTCTCTTGATTGTCACAGTGCCACAGTTAAGGATGTTTTAATAACATCAACTTATGTCCATATAAATTGTGGAAGCAAGTTTGCAGAGTATGCATCACATTTTGTCTACAAAGTGTCCCCGTATCTTGCTCTCTGGGCCAGATGGTATGAACAAAAGAATCTACGATTATTGTCTTTAATTAGTATTTTGTTTGTCATTACTATATTCCTTACAAAAAAATACATACTGATTATTTGAAGGCTTTGAGATATACCAGAAAATATTAGCAAAAGCACTAGCAAAATATTTTGGGGCCAAATTGATTATACTTGGACACCAAGTTTACCCTCTATATTCCTCTTCTCATTCAAGTGTTTGCTTTTGTGCATAATCTTATTAGATTTTATTTTCTAATCTAGATTCTTTAACATACTGTTATTAAAATGGTACTCTTGAATATTGGTTCGAAATGCCTCAGGCCTCGATTGGTACAGCAGATGAAGAAGCAGTAGCAGTATGCTGTAGAAGCAGTATGCTGCAGAAGCTGTATGCTCTCATTAAAATTTTTAATAAAGTGATTGGTAGAGCAGTAGCAGTATACAATTTTAAAATTATCATAAAAGTTAGTGCATAATATATTTATTTTAAAATAATATAAATATTAAATTATAAAATATATTAATAATATATTTTTATTAAAAATAACGAATATTATTTAATTATAAAATTAAATTTAATTTTAAATGTAAAATATCATTATTTAAAAATAAATATAGATATTATTTTAAAATAAAAATTTATTTTGGATATAAAAATATTTTGATATTATTAAATAAAATAAACTAATTATATATAATTTATATATAAATTATCATTATTTATCAATTGGTATAGCAGTAAATGATTCATATAATAGTATCAGAAAAATTAATATATGACATATAATTTATTTTTTATAAATAATATAGATATGTTTAATTTTTAATATATAATATATAAATATATATTATTTTATTTTTATTAAAAATAATGAATGATATGTGTAATTATATAAGTTATATTATATTTTAAATGTGAAATATTGTTCTTTTAAAAGTTAAAATAATTAATCACAACTTTTATTTTTAAAATATAATTTTTTTATTATGAACATAATTTTTATATTATTAAATAAAATATATTAATTATATATAATTATTTTAAATTTTTATATATTCTAACTTCAAATGCTTTACCAAAAGCTCCATATGAGAGCATTGAGTAAATAGCATTTGGAGAGCATTAGCATCTTGTAAATGCTCTTGTAAATGTTTTTGTGATAAATGTTGATTGAATAATTATGAGCATAATGCTTATGCTAATGCTCTGCCAATCAAACCCTCAGTAGCTATACATGTTCCGGCAGCATCTTAACTTGGGATTTAGACAGTTCTGCTATCATTGATTCTCAACTTTATCATGGATGTAGTCAGGGATCAACAGCCAAGGAAGCAAATTTTACCGAAAGAAAGTTCTTGGCGTGAAAGATTGTCCGAGCATGTTAAACGAGCCGTATGATCTGCCCATGCTGAGGTTTTGCATCATAAGAAATAGGTGTATGAAGATTGACTTCTCATGCTGTTCTGAGGAAAGTTACACCTTCAAAATAAGTATGGTCACTTAGTTTTATTTTTTAGTGCCGCCTTCTGTTTTACATCATAAAGGAACTTATTTAACCAATAATGTACCACTCGGTAGATCAGAAATTGGATTCCCTTCCTTGGAATCTGATACATATTCATGAATTTGGACTTATGTAACAATGAGTTGAATTCATATTCATGCTGTTCAAACAAGTCACTGACTGAGTTAAAGATAGACGATCTTATATTTACCATTTTTATAAAAGAAAAATCCCAGAGAAAGAAGAGTGACCTGGTCCTCCATTCAACCATACAAGGAGGGGGTTCTTCTTTTTTGTTTGCTCTCATATTTAATTTAGTAGAACAATTGATCTTTCCATGCTTCATCAACATCAGTGTACGTGATATGGTTTAATTACAAAACTGAGAACATAGAGCCATAGATTATAAGGAAAAGATAAAGAAGAAAATAAAGGGGAACAAAACCTGTTTAAAGCTCCAAAGGTAGAGGATATTCAATATAACAATAGAACCTTAATCAGCATGCTGACTCAACATAGCAGAAGTTGCAGCAATTTGAGTATCAAATAATCCATCTCCTTTTTATAGAATTTCTGAATATCATGACAAAACATCCTTCAAAGAGATCCAAAAAGATGGAATCTTTTCAGCTAGGCGGTTTAACCATATTAACCGATCTATAGCCATATCAAAACCTGAAAATTGAGTTTATGCGGCTAAGGTTATATCTAACTAAGTGTGTACATTCTTAAAAAAATTATGTCATGACCTAAAAAGACATCAAACACCCACCAAATACTGATATAAAAAAAAAATTGTACAATATAAACGAGTAAGGTAATACTCTGAAGTTAAGTTAAGAAAAACTAATAAGATACATAGAAAATAATTTGCACATTATCAAAACAAATGAGAAAGTAAAATATAAAACAGTAAACATATAAAAAATGGAAAAATAGTTTGCAAATTATCAAGATATAAACAAGAGACTAAATTTGCTGTATCTAAATAAATGTAATCAAAATGTTACTTCATGAATTAAGAAAAATCTTCAAATAATTTCAATACTTATATGAAAACAATATATATATATATATATATATATATATATATATATATATATATATTTGCACAGTATGAACAAATATCCTTCAAAGAGATCCAAAAAGATGGATCCATGCCTTCTCATATATTATTATGAGAATCACATTTTATATAAAACAAAAATAAATCAAGTAAATAACAGAAAATTAACTATGCTTGATGATAAGTGTTGATGTGTCAAAACGTAGACTCTATGTCAAAACGTAGACTCTATATAAATACTTTTCTAACCTATATAAATGAAATGTAAAAAACTAAAATGACTAAAAAAATTTTCTTTACAACAATATTTGACTAATAAAATATATATAGAACTGTGCAAAATAAATACATAATTTACGCTATAAATAGAATTAAATCTCTGCAAATCATGTAAAAGTTTTAGTATTTCAGAAATGAAAATACAAATAGTACCAATTTGTACCAATGGGTCCTCCAAATCTTGACAATAAAGACATCCTAGTAGCTGGTCTTGAATGGAACATAGAAACAATTATGAATTTCTTCCCCCATAATCTGAAATCTTATGCTTAAGAGTTAAGACCAAGCAAGAAATGGTCCAAAGATGCTCATATTTGTTCCTAACAAACAATAGAGCTTATTTTACCAAAACCGAATATCATCCAACAATAAACTTAAGAAATGAGACCGATGAAACACCAGGAACAACATTCCCAATTTAGGAACACTATTTCCAACCCAACTGGATGGCAAATGTTTTGATTGCCAATTTCTCACCAAAGTTGAGATTTTTTCCAGAAAATTATGCAAAAGCCTTACGGCTGGCGAGAACCTCAAAAAGATTCATATATATATTTGTTGTTAGATGCAAATTATTCAACTGAGAATGAAAATGACATAACTGATCATGGTGATGCCATAAAAGCAAAAATTCAAAACAAAAATTACTAACAAAAAACTTAAATTAAGAAAATAGTATATCTCATACACACATCTCTTGCAAATATAAACTTAAAACACAAATAAAAAAATCATATAAAAAATAATAACCTAAATCACAAGTAAAGTATATCCCGCCCGTAGGGCGGGTTTACCCTAGTTGAATAATAATTTATAAGACTAAAACAAAACTGAACATTACTTGTAATTTTGCTTACCAGGAGACTTATTTGTGATGCAAGAACACATCTATATCTTGAGCTCATTTCATGTTAGAATATATCCTATTATCAAATGTTCAAAAATTAAATGTTAATTTGAGTAAATTTAAAACTCTACAAGAACAAGAGATTAAAACAGGCAGAAATTTGTGTAAGAACTAAAACAAAACGGAACATCTCTTATTTTCAAAAATCACTAAAGCACATATACCAAAATAAAATTATAGTTTTAAGGAAATTAGAAATCTACAAGAACAAAAGAGAAAAAATAGACAGAAGAAATTGTAAGAACCAAACCAAAAACGGAGCATTACGTGCATATCAAGTCAACTTTCTCATAACTCTGCTTCAAGTTTGTAGATAACTTCTCCACACATTTGAAAATCTCCTCCATGTTAGACTTCAGATTCAAACTCCCCACATATTCAACAGATGGTACTGTCTTCATCTTCCTCTGCATCTTCTGCTCTTCCTTCTCTAACATCACAAGTTTCCTCTCTACATCCTTATCACCTCCATTAACATTCCTCTGCTCCACCAGTTCCATCCTGCGTTTCTCCACCTGACGGCTTACCTGCATCAAGAGCTTGTAAACCGCTTCCATAAATTCCTTTTCTCCATCTGACCTCCCTAGGGATTGTGACCAGCTGTCAATAGCTCCAAACAGTGGTGGCTCTTCTGAGAGATCTGGCGTTGGTTCTTGAGGCTCTTGCTTCAGACATCGCATTAACCAACTGTTCAAGGCCTTAACATACTGATCCTGTGCATCTATCCAGCTCAACAGGCTCTGGCTCCAGTTTCTCAACTCCAGTTTCAATTCCATGGCAAACTCAAGCTGAGATATGTCTAGATTCTCCTTAAATGTCATCTTATCAAACTTCTTAGCCTCTGCGATAAGTCTGGATTGTCTACTGTGACATTCTAGCATAGAGCTCCACATCTCAGACAACCTAAATAATTGTGGCAATAAAAAGATGTTTTTACTTACTCAAAACAAAACTTATGGTAAAAAGAGAGTTTCAGTTTACCCGTGGATCAATTCTTTAATCTGGGACCAGAGTTCTTCATCGCGTAACTTGTTTATCATGAGACAAATGTTGTCTATCATTTGGATGGAGACTGTTATTCTCGTAGATAGACACTGAATCGAAGAACGAATGGCTTCGACTTTGCTTGCATCTGTACTTTTCCCATCCAGTCTCCTCAGTTCTTTGCATCTCTTCATGTAAGACGTGCGGAGTTTCTCCTCAGCCTAACAATCAAAATCGACTAAGGAACATAGAACACCTTATGTTCTTGTCTTAGAATCATTCAGCATTTTTGAGTTTACCTTTACTTCTTGGTACAGTTTCTTCTCCCACATGAAAAGCTTCTTCAGAGTAGATGAAAGATTACTGAAACTAGATCCAGAATCTTCCACTGGAGTCATCTTCTTTGCGTAAAGAACGTTTGCAGAAGCTGATATCAAACAGAAAAAAAAAAAGAAAAGAAAAACAGAATCAGAAGCAAATAGAGAGTTTATTAACAACAAGAAACAGAACATTACCGTGAAAGACTGATGATTTCTGGTGATATCTGAATCTGGAAGTGTCGAACATCTTCGAAACGTCACTCCCTGCTTCTGAAGCTTTCTTGAACATCTCCCGTAACTGCTTTGTGACGTCAGAGAAATCCGACGACGAAGTTTTTTGTACCTTTGGTTCTCTGGTTATCTCCGGTTTAAGTTTCTTCTTCTTCTTCTTCTTCTCTGACATTTTCAGGACACACTTCTCTTTCTCTGTTCTAATCTTCTCATCGTTTTTGCGAATGGGAGCCTCCTTCTTCTTCGTCGACTTGTCTTCATCAAGATAACGAGTGGTCTCTTTATCCTTCAAATCCTTGAGATTCGCGTTGTACTGAAACTCATAGCTCTCGAAGAAGTTGATAAAATCCCAAGCGTTGTTACTGGGAGGAGGAGGAGGCGGCGTGTTGATACCGGATTCGTAGTTCCGGGAGTGGAACTGTTCGTGATTCGGATATCTAAAGAGATGACAATCCGTACCTTTGTTTCCATCTTCCTCGCTATCGGAATCGAATTTTGGAGGCAAATCGGAATCTGAGCTGGTGCTCACGGAGCGAGTCGGGGAAGATGATTCCGGCGAAGAAGTTTCCGGAGATTCGTCGGCTTCGGAGTCAACATCAGGCGGAGACTCGACGGCTTGGTCGAAGAATCTGTGGAGAGCTGGACCGAGTGTGTTTAGAGAGAGGAGATAAGCGGAGTGAGCGTCGGCTAGTGCGTAGCTGCGGCGGAGCGTCTCCTCGAGTGAGTTGCAGCGGTCTCGGCATAGAGCTACGGCCGGTAAGCCGTCGAGCTTCGAGGGTGAGCAGCCCATAACGGTCGTCGTCGGAGAAGATGTGTTTTTCAAAAACTCGGGTGGGACATAGATGTTATTTTATCCGTTTTAAAGACAAGGGGAGTGTCCTAAAATGATGTGGCGGGATCTCATAAATAACCTCTATTTTCTAATTTTCTTTTTGTTTTAGTTTTTAATTTGTTAATAGTAATTCAACTAAAGAAATTGACAAAATTAATTATTTATTGCTCAGTTTTTTTTTTCTTTTAAATTTGCTAAAATTTTGAACTGAATTACCAAACTAAGACCCGTGCAAAAATTGTAAAATAATGTATTTATTTTTTGTTTATCACTATATTTTTATTTTAAATTAGAATGTTATTAAAGTATAATTGAATCTGTTATAAAATTATTTTATTTTGAAAAAAAAGAGAAAATAATCCATTGGATTGGAAATTTCAATGGTGTAACCAAAAGGTTATGATTGATGCTAAAAAGAGTAAATGATTTTGATTAAAAAAGAGCCGTTTTCCTCGTAGAAGAAAGGACATGAAGCTAGTGATTAAGAACCGTGCAGTATTCAACTACGGGAATCATTGAAGCATAGAAAGTGGAAAAAGACGTGGTTTTGAAAAGTTAAAGGTAAAAAGTTAAAAACTAAAAAGGTTTGAGATTCAAAGTAACGTAAAGTATTATTATATTTCATAATGATACATGCTTGAAAAGTACATGCTGACACTAATAACATGCACATCTTTTAATCCATTTTCTCCTGGACTCAAAACTCACGACTTCAGCTTCAAACAAACGAAATTGAAGTTTTTTTTTTGGGTTAAGGTATTAACCCTACACTACCTAACTGATCATCTCCAACATAATTTCCCATATTTCCTAACTAATACAAATTTATATCATGTGCTTTACACACGAAACCTCTCTTTAATATACATATGATATTATCAACATCTTTTTAAGTCAATGGTATGGCATTGTCTTTTCTTTTGTACTATTCTACCAATTTGCGAGAAAGAGAACGTACAAAACTTATAGTTTTCTTGCGGAAGTAAAAATTATACTACACTAACAATACTGATATACAAAAATATTGGAGAAAAATCTTTATAAATGTTGCAATTTTACCAGAAAAATACACAAAAGTGTTTACCATATGTTGTGGTTACTCTTCCTCCATTAATACATGGTGGACCTCGACTGAAAGTAGAGGGACTGACATCTTTTCCTTTTTAGTTCGTATTATGTGTCTATTTCTTTTCCGTTAAATGTATATCGTGTATATATCTAGCTGTTGTCGCAATCTTAGTGACCAGCATTACAATATTTTCAAACAATTTGTTGTTCGGAAGTTTCTTCTTCTATAATATATATAGATGATCGGAATCAAACTACACGATATAATATATAGTCCAAAATATTGAGTGCTACATAAGTGCATCTAAATAGAATTGAGCCCTAATACCATGAAATTCTTGTCAAATACACTAACGAGCGAGCGTCTGCGCACGTGACACGTCTTAGCTTGAAAGTCTTCAACTTAGAGTGAGAGTTGAAACTGTAGTGGTTTTGAAGCTTTTGAGATGATAAAGACGAAATAAGAAAGCTGAAACTAAAATATAGAATGCACGAGAGGATCTTGTTCCTAAACGAGCCCATAATCATGAAATAAGAAACTTTTCTTTAGACATTTTTATAGTGAAGCAAAGGAATGTTTCTTTTTTGGGGATGATGGTGGAATTCCACCTCCTCGAATTTTGTCATCTTCTCACTACTTTTCTTTAACTTTTCTTATTACGATATTCGCATGCGTATTATACTCAACAACTGAATACAAATAAACATAAAAAAGAATACAAATAAACAGTTATTCATTTACGAATACCCATATCCTCAACCCTAAAAAGAAGACATGTCGTACAACCTCTGATAATATTTTTTTGGGAAAATCGCATAAAAAACCTTCAAGTTGGCACTCACTAGCAGTTTAAACCTTGAACTTATTTAACTAGCAAATTAAACATTCGACTTGGCTTTTGTATCATAACAAACCTTCAACTTGGCTTACTTTTTCATCAAGTCAAAATTATGACTTGGTAACCTATAATAGTAGGTTTTGTGTTTGTATTTTTTTATTTTTGTTTAATTAAGAAATGCAACTAACAATAAATAAATATGAGAAATATAAATATAAGTTAGAAAATTAAAGAAATATACAAAATTTGAATCTAATAAAATAAAAATATTTCTTAAAATTTTGAAAATTTTTAAATGCAATTTTTTCAAAATAAAAGATTTTTTTAATACAGAAAAGTGTTTTTATTTTTATTTAAAATGTAATTTTGTGAATATGAATTTTATTTATTAATTATATATATATATTTATAAAGCTCTAAAATTTTATTTTAAAATTAAATAGTTAGGATATACCACCATTAAAAGTAACATTTTTGTCATATCACCATTAATAACAACTTTTGTAAGTTTTAAATCATTTAGTTTTGATCGTTGATATCTTGAGCGGTGATAATTTTTGACATATGGATAACAATGATTTTTGACATTATTGTCATTATCAATATAACTAAAATGTTACTCTTAATGATGATAATGATGAAGAGTGTTCATGTTGATGGTGATAATGTTTAAAATTAGTTAACTTTTTCGAGAATATTTTATAGCTTTTATATGTATTTTTTACAAAAACTTTTGAAAACTTACATTTAAAATAAAACTGTCAAAGTTTTAAAAAATATTTTCATTTTATTAAATTCAATTTTAGATTTTTTCTCTGTAATTTTCTAATTTTTATTTATATTTCTTATCGTTATTTATTACTAATTGCATTTAATTAAAAAAAATCCAACATGTCACCTACTATTACAGGTTATCAGGTCACAATTTTTACTTGATGAAAAAGTAAGCCAAGTTAAAGGTTTGTTATGATACAAAATCCAAGTCGAAGGTTTAATATGCTAGTTAAATAAGTTCAAGGTTTAAAGTGCTAGTGAGTGTCACTTTGAAGGTTTTTTATGCGATTTTATCAACTTGATTCATTCTTTTTTTTTTTGGTTGCAAATATTCTTGCTCATTGGGGTCTCATGTGACACCCGTTAAATCTATAAAACTTATAAAATGTATGGTAGAACATGAAGAAATACGTAGAAGTGCTGGTAAAATTTGTTCAGTGACACCCCTTAAAACGAGTGTTCAATGCTCACCTGACCCTTTTTTGTTATTGATTTATTTTTGACACCTGTTAAAATGGTTCCTGGGTCCGCCATTCTTACTGTTCTTCTTTTACATACATTTATCAATCTAAATTATGCATTTAATTTTTTATCTACAGATATCATATAAAACAAACATCATTTTTTCTTTATTAGGCAAACAAATACCATTTTTAACGTTCATAAGAGATCATGAAAGCATCACGTGCCTTGTGTCCGTGACTTTGCTAAGACGTTGTAACAAACGTAATGATACTTCATAATTTTAACCATTTATTACAAACACAAAAACAACGTAATGATAACACTCATGATTTGATGTTCTTTTCGGTGATCATACAACGTTACAACGGTCTAAGTGACCAGACTTGTGATTATGATCTTCATTTTATTTCAAGGAATGCTTATGAACTATTTAATTATTCAAATACTTTATCTTCATATCATATAAGGATACCTCCATAGGGAAATTTTCATACTAGCTTTTCAATGTAGAAATAAAATCATGAAAGTGAAGAGAAAAATGATATAGGTTCTCAGGGATAAAAATGAAGAGAAAAAATCATACTTGTCTAAAAATAGAATGGACAATATTATTTAACTAAAACTTAGTTATATAACTAATTTGCAATAAAATACCAATATATTTTTGTTTTCTTAGGGATGAAAGTGTTTTAAAGGAACATAGTTCTTAATGTATCTCTCCATTCAGACACTAAGGGCCTGACTGGTGTAACCATGTGATTCTTGGAGTTTCTGGATCTGCGGTGGTTGCGGTTTTAAGCGTTTTCTAGATATTTATACGACTGGTACAACGGTTAGAAATTTGTACATTTGCAGGGCTTTTGTGACTGTTAAACAACCAAACGCAACATCTGTAAAATAATAAATTAACAATAATTACATTTTATATAATTATAAAAGTATTAAAAATCATAATATTATAATAAATATAAAATTATATTTATAAAATCATAATATTAAATTTTTAAAAATTATAGAAAATACTTTTGTTTTGAATTTGTATAATATTAATTAAAATATAATATGCATATATTTTACAATTTCCATTATTTCAATTTAAAATTTTTATTGAATATTTTTAGTTACATTTTATGTAATTATAAAAGTATTAAAAATCATAATATTATAATAACTATAAAAATTATATTTATAAAATCATAATATTTTTTTTAAATTATAGAAAATACTTTTGTTTTGAATTTGTATAATATAAATTAAAATATAATATGCATACATTTTACAATTTCTATTATTTCATATTAAAATTTTTATTGAATATTTTAGTTACATTTTATGTAATTATAAAAGTATTAAAATCATAATAATATAAGAAATATAAAAATTATATTTATAAAATAATAATATTAAATTTTAAAAATTATAGAAAATATTTTTGTTTTAAAGTTGTATAATATAAATTAAAATATAATATGCATACATTTTAAAATTTCTATTATTTCAATTTAAATTTTATTGAATATTTTTAGTTACATTTTATATAATTAGAAAATATTAAAATCATTATATTAAATTATTTAAAATTATAGAAATATTTTTGTTTTAAAGTTTTATAATATTAATTAAAATATAATATGCATACATTTTACAATTTATATTATTTCAATTTAAAATTTTATTGAATATTTTTAGTTTTATTTTTATTTATTTTTCTTTTTTTAAGAAAAAAATTTACCCTCTCATTACAAACGCAAATCAATGGAACCAGCTTTTGATTTTAAGAGGTTCGTAGTGGTTTGGAGCGATATGTAGCATTTTCTGTGATTATTTCAAAACGCCAACAACCGTCAACAACCGCCAACAACCGTAAAAACTGCGTTTACGGGTGATGGTGGGAAAATCAATTAAGGCCTAAGTTGTCTTGTTTTGATTGGCTTATGTATAACAGTGTGAGACACTATGACGGTAGTTGTAAAACTGGAAGGATGCAAAATTGGGTTTCTATATTGTCATATTTATTAGTTGGGCCTAAACATGTTAAATTAAGGCCCAGTAGAATCATCATCAGCACGAAACCAGCAAAATCGAAACTGATCGGCATCAACTGAATCATCCGTACGTGCGTCGGCTCAGGCGACAATGCAAGGAGGATCGTCGGGAATCGGTTACGGCTTGAAGTATCAGGTGATTCTATCATCTTCTTCTTCCTGTCCCCGATCTTCTTCATTGATTTCATCAAGCTTCCTCAGAAGACGAATCTTTTTGTTTTGTTTTCAGGCGAGATGTATATCGGATGTGAAAGCCGATACGGATTACACCAGCTTTCTCACTGGAACACTAAGTTTGAAAGAAGAAAACGAGGTGAATCCATGTTTTCTTTTCTTTCTATTTGATACTGAGAGTTTGTTTAATTTGTAACATGTGAGCTACTTAAAAAAAAAAAAGGTTCATCTGCTTCGTCTGTCATCTGGTGGATCTGAGCTGATATGTGAGGGTTTGTTCTCTCATCCTAATGAGATTTGGGACCTTGCTTCTTGCCCTTTCGATCAACGCATTTTCTCCACTGTCTTTTCCACTGGTATGTTGGATCAGTTTTATCTTTTTCGGATTAGTCTTGGGTTGAATCAGAAGTTGAAGCTTGAAAATGTTTTGATCCGGTTAAGGTGAATCATATGGAGCAGCGATTTGGCAGATTCCTGAGTTATATGGTCAGTTGAATTCTCCACAACTTGAGCGTGTTGCATCTCTTGATGCACATGTTGGTAAGATTAATTGGTGAGTTTATGGCAGAGTCTGTTGGAGACAGAAAGGTTTTGAGCCTTTTCCACTTCTTATCCACATCTCTTATGAAGTTGACTCTCTATCTCTTGGAGACAGTGTTCTTTGGTGGCCTTCTGGACGATGTGACAAGTTGATCAGCATGGATGAACAAAACATTTTCTTGTGGAGCTTGGATTGTTCCAAAAAGTCTGCTGAGGTGATTTAGCTATGAGGAACAAACTCTGTTTGTCTTTTTTTTTTGTGCTTTTGCTTCTCATCTTCCCAAGTTCACAGGGTTTGGTTTATGCAGGTCCTATCTAAGGATTCGGCTGGGATGTTGCATTCGTTATCTGGTGGAGCATGGGATCCACATGATGTAAATGCTGTTGCAGCAACTGGTGAATCATCTGTCCAGTTCTGGGATCTGCGCACCATGAAGTATGGTATCTCTGTTGATCTTATCTGTTCTCATGAACATTAACATAAGGTTTTTCCTGCATGCACGGTTTTGCACGTCTATTATACTCATACTCGTGAATGCATGCTCTCATGGGGGTTCGACGTCAAATGACTGTTGGTTGATTTGTCTTTTTTACCTCTTTACATGAACCTATGTATATATATTTGAGGTTTGCCATGTTATTTTCACAATACAGGAAGGTTAATTCAATTGAACGTGCTCATGTACGAGGTGTTGATTACAATCCCAAGAGAGAACATATACTTGTAAGAAGTTCTTTCTTGTGTTCTAAAGTACTGCCATAGCATTGAACTGAACAATACTCTCTTTTGGGTTCAGTATGATGAATTAAACATTCGGTTATGTAGATAACAGCAGAGGATGAATCTGGCATACATGTCTGGGATCTCCGGAAGGCCAAGACTCCCGTCCAAGAGCTTCCTGGTCATACACATTGGTAGCTTTGTTTGCATTTTTCTTTTATGAATTTTTCTTCGTCTTTTAGAAACCAAGAGCGTGAGACCTGAATTTGTGTGTTTCTGTTAAATTTTGTAGGACATGGGCTGTCAAGTGTAACCCTGAGTATGATGGGCTGATTCTGGTACACTCTTTCTCCTTCTTCATGTTTCTTAAACAGAATTAGATCATCCGACATAGTAGCTATGCATGTTGGTGTCTCGTTTTTTAGCTGAGATAGGAGGTTGAGCAAGGTGATGAATGATGTTTCTTCCCCTCGGTACATGCTACGTTATAGCTTGGAAAGCAGAGCCTATGCTTTTAAATCGCGATGTAGATTTAAAAAGTGTGGTTACTGATCAATTGAAGTAAAACAGAGTGCAGGAACAGACTCAGCTGTCAACTTGTGGTATGCTTCCACTAATGAAAAATCCCCAAAAAGGTTGTCACAAATCTCTTATCCTCCTCACTCACTCACTCCTTCCAAACCTATGATTATGATTCGAATTGTTTTGAGAATCATTTTTTTCCTACCATCTATCTCAGCCCCGTGGAATTAACACGTCAGCGTGTAAACCTGTTGCTCAACTCATACACTGATTATGAAGACAGTGTCTATGGTAAATTCTGTTAAGACGTTTTAGTGGTACCATTAGTTTCTGAAACAAACTACACTCTGACATTACTGTTTAATCACAAACACAGGCCTTGCTTGGAGCTCACGTGAGCCTTGGGTTTTTGCATCATTATCATATGACGGAAGGGTAAGTAAATAATCTCCAAGTTTTAACCTATCGAATCACAAGAAATCATCTGATTAACTTCTCTTGCTTTGTATATAAACTGTATATGTTAGGTCGTCATCGAATCCGTGAAGCCTTTCCTTCCGAAACTGTAGTAAAAGCCTCAGCATCTCTTTTGCTCTGACCCAGACCAGACCAGACCAGACACGACCCATCGAAATCTTTGTCGGGGGAAAAAGCACTTGTGTATTTACAACAATCTTCTTTGACACAATTTGTTTTGGATCTTTATGTATGTATCTATCATTCAACCAGATTCCTTTCAGTACCAATATTCTGTTGTTCTGAACTAAACACACTCTCAACTACTCTGGTTCTTGTCGGAAAAAGTAAAGTAAAGAAATGAAAACTAAAAAGAAAAGAGGTCATTTTTCCTCGGATTGGATTCCTATGTACAGAAGAAATTGATGAAGAAGCAACATGACCACAACAAAAAGGTTGTAAAAACCGATCTTTCTTTCAAAGTCTTTTAAATTAGAATCAATCTGACAGCATTTCTTCAAGCTCAGGCTCATCTGACGACGACATATCCTCATAATCTAACCTCGTACCGTTATACAACCCTCTGTCCTGCAAATCAGTTTGGTCTTCCTCATAATCTGACGACCACTCTGCATCTTCATCTTCGTTCGTTACTTTGTTTTTCTTCCCGATTTTTCTTGAATCCATACCTCCCTCTTTCGCCTTACCATCTGTATTTTCGCATATACAAGTCGATGGATTCTCATGAAACTCACCTCTACCGGCTCTAACTTCTTTCGGCTCTCCCATGAATCCTTTCTGAAACGTTCTGACTCTTGATGCAAACTCCTCCCAGGTTGTGTTCTCTTTGCTTAGAAACAACTTGTACAGCTTCTTCGCATTCGGTCTAATCGTCGGTTTATGTCCAAAATATCTCCTGTAATCACAAAAACCAAGGAACACTTTCATCAAATATCAAACTCATCAAAGAAAAGCTGCTTTTTTGGTTTAAACTACCTACCTTCGACCAGCTAATATTCTCGCCATGTTTCCGTTATTGTTTGTAACGAAAACATCGCTTTCATCGCACACAAGGAAGTCCAATGCAGCCATTCGGGAAGAATAAGAAGAGAACGGTTCTAACTCCTCTTTGGTAGCTATAGTGTCTTTAGAATAGAAATGCGGGAAAAGCGCTTTCAATGGAGCTAATGACTCTTCTCCTCCATAAACTTCACCTGACGCAACATATATATGAACATCACTTCCATACCCCAAAGCTCTAAGCATTAATCCAACTTCCTCTGGTGTTAGCGGACACCTTCCTTGTCGCCTCTGCTTTTCCGGGTTATTCACCTGAGATTTAGAGACAACTAACAATATATTCAACTTGTTCCTGATAAGATAATAGAAAGTAATGGAACATAAACATACATGTAAAGTTTTCCATCGCCTTCTTATAGATCCCAACTCTTTCTTCTCCTTGTCACCACCACCATAGTAACATCCCGAGAAGGCGAGCATGTCTGGCTCAAACCTAAGGTGTAAAGCGATGTAGTGTTTGCTCCTTAACCGCATTCTTCTGACCAATTCGTTGCCCATTTTGAGGATGGGATCAGTGAACTTAAGCGCGTGGTAGTTTACTCTACACCTCAGCTTCTGCAGATCGTCTCTCAACTTGTTCGAAAGTCTGTAATCAAATTTATTCAACTGAACTGCCTGAAACAAAGACATTTTCACAAGATCAAAATCATACTTAAGCATCATTTAAATAGTAAGATCAGGAAAAATAAAAGATTTGAGATAGAGAAGCAGGAAAACTTACATGCCTTTTCTGAAGAACGGGTAGTACCCGATTGATGTAACATTTCTCATTGCATTTTCTCGGTACACGCATTCTTCTGGGGCTCCACGTTTGCCCTCCTTTAGGTGGAAGTTGCTCTATGATTTTGACGTCTTTTGAGAGAAATGATATAAACCAGTCAACTTGGAAGATATGCGAGAAGTCACTGCATATATGAAAGCACAAAAGTAAGAAGCATACTGTTCTTGATTTTTAAGAAACAGAAAGAGAATCTGAGCAAGAACCTGGCATCTTTCCAGTAGGATTTCTGGTCTAACTTTGGAATAACAAGGGTAGCGTTAAGAATTCGAGCAGCAACAGCAGCATCTACGATCTGAAAGAAGCAAATTGCATATGGTCAAACTCAAAAACAAGATTACCATAAAAACAGACAAAAGCTAAAAAGGAACACTTACTCCAGTTCGTTGTTGGTTTAAACCACCACTAGTGGCGATTGCCAAGTATCGATCATTTCTAGTAATTGCTTTAGCATCTGCAGCAAGAAACTAACATTAAACCCCATTGAGTTCAGAAACTAATATTGCTCAGGCTGATTCTAAGCTTAACTTAGTCCTAAGCTTAACTTAATTACATATCAAGTAAAAAAGATTTACGCACTTGGGAACTTGGTGCTTGCATTACAGCAACCGTAGAAAAACTCAGCATTCCATGAACGCCAGATATTACGATCTGATCTCCCTCCACTTGTCTGTTTCGGTTTAAAAAAAACACAAAACCCAAAAAGAGCCCATTAAGGAAGACGCAACAAAAATCAAAACTTTGCAACAGAGAACATCCATCAGAAATGAGTTTAAAACCCTTACCGGAACTCTAAAGACCACCACTGGTATGCTCTTCTGATCATTGGCTCCATAGTTAATCTGCTTCTGCGATTTAAAACATAACAAAATGATATTGGTAAGTATCTCCTAAACAATCTCTAAAACAGAGGGCGAGAGAAAGAGAGAGTGTGTGTGTACAGAAATGCGGCGATCGGAGTCATCAGGAGGAGGAGAGAAGATGGAGAGAAGAGCGAAGAGGATGAGAAGAGCTCCGGAGAAGCCGCAGATAAGAGGGAGGAGACGGCGGAGACGGTTGTAGTAATTGTAGCGCCGCCGCTGGAAAGCCATGGAAAAGGCTATTACGTGCGGCACTGTTAACTTCGCCTCTACGCCAGATAGAGATAGATAGAGATAGAGATTCGAAACAGAAACAAAAGTCTTCTCCTTAGAGATAGAACTGTGTGAAGATTTATTTCAAAATCGAAATCGAAATGACAACATGTTGTGTTTTGTTTATTGTAATGGCAACATCTCCATCACCACCACAACGATCATAAGAGATTCTCTCTCTCGTTTCGATTTTTTTTTTATATATCAGAGAGAGAACAGATTAAAATATCTTTTTTTTTAATCCTTTGTTTTTGGGACAGTTCTTATAGATTTCTGGGCTCTGAAAGGCACCGCCTCCAGCACTTCGTTCTAACAGCTTTTTGGTTTTTTTAATTTAATTTAATTATATTTAATTAAATATCTGATTAATTTTGATAATAATTAACATGAGCTGGATTTATTGACTCTTGCAAGTTATTCTCTTTGTTGCTTTATAGTTTGTTTTGACCATTAATCTTCTCTGTGTTTGCATAATCATGAGCAAATTATTTGGTTACTAATCATTCATAGTTGGTTTAAATTGTCCAATAATCTGGAGTTAAGTTTTAGCAAATTTTTTTCCTGAAACAGTGACCATCTTTTGAGAGTAGAGCCAATCACAAGATTTGTTTTCTTTTTCATGTTTGTTTTCTTAAACAAGCTTTTGTTTCTTTAAATCTCTTTACATCCTTTTTTTTTTGAAAAAACCATTACTGTCTCCAAAATGTAGTTTGAGTGTAAGTATTACTCTTTGCTTTACATTTATTATCTTCCTTGTTTTTCATATCTATTTGTAGAAAGAAGAATATTTGGAATTACTATTTCAGATTTGAACTTTTGCTAAAGAGTGTAAGTGAGTGAACATTTGCGTGAACCGCCAAGGAACGTATCATTTGCTCTTTTTGTCTGTCTTTCTGTTTCCTAGGTGTTGTCACCATCTATGAACAAAATTGGTGTGAGCCGGTTTAATAATTCTTTAGTTAACCAAAACCGGAAATAATCAACGGTTTGAGATCATCTAATCTAAGTATCTAACTGAGTACTGGTACGGTTAAATAACAGTTAAATACTCATATATGCAGTGTTTGTTAATCTTTTACTTTCTCCTTAACATAAAATGTGTTATTTAAAAAAAATTGTTTCACAAATTGTTGTTTTATATTTTCAATGCAAAAATTAAATCAAAATCTAATTTTATTCTATTATGATAATGTATTATTAGAGAAAAAAATGTGTAAACTATAGATAAAATATAATTTTAATGATTTTTAATATACTTGAAATACCTTTAAATTACACTTCTGGTGAAACTTAGCGACATGGAGGACGTGAGATATGAAGTACGTTTCAACGTAACCATTACAAATTTAGTAAAGTAATTAAGATACTATATATAAACCACTTGCCATCAGATTCAACTCCTAGTCAGAAAATGCCAGAGATCTAATCTTCCACAACCATACAGCATCATTACCTATCTAATCTTCCACAATATAAAACTTCACATCTGTTTTTTATGTATTTCAACTTGGTATATTTTAGAACAATGATCATTCCAGTTTATTTTATAACCAAAATGATACTTTATTTCAGAACCACAACTTGGATTGTCCGTAGTACAATATTTCCGGTTTAGCCTTAACCAAACATGATACACCAAAAAGCTTACCATTTCAAAGCTTGCTTGTTCCTTTCTTTGATAAGCTTCCCATAGCCTTAGCCTTGGTCCTCAGAACAAACTTCTGAACTTTTCCAGTCGATGTTTTAGGAAGATCCTCAAACACAATACTCCTCGGAGCCATATAATGCGGAAGCTTGCTCCTGCAGTAACTTATAATCTCCTCTGCAGTGGCCTTAGACCCGTCTTTAAGCTTCACAAATGCACAAGCAGTCTCGCCCCAATACTCATCAGGTCTCGCAACTACAGCTGCTTCAAGAACACAAGGATGAGTGAACAGAACAGACTCGACTTCGATCGAGCTAATGTTTTCCCCTCCTGAGATGATTATGTCTTTGGATCGGTCTTTCAGCTCTATGTACCCATCAGGATGTTTCACACCCAAGTCACCGCTCCAAAACCAACCTCCTTTGAAAGACTCCTTGGTTGCTTCAGGGTTCTTTAAGTAACCATTCATCACCGTGTTCCCCCTGAAGACAACCTCACCCATAGACACCCCATCAGCTGGCAAAGTTCTCATGGTCACAGGATCCATCACAGCAACTTCCTCGATCCCTATATGATTCACTCCTTGTCTTGCCTTCATTTTCGCCTGCTCTTCACTAGGCAAAGAGTCCCACTCAGGCTTCCACGTGCAGACCGTGCCTGGTCCATAAGTCTCCGTTAACCCGTACGAATGAAACATAGAGAACCCCAGCTCTTCCATTTTGTAAATCACATGAGCTGGTGGCGGTGCAGCACCGGTTATAAAGGACACCTTCCTGAGAAGCGGTTTCTTCTCGGATTCAGTAGCGTTAACGATCATATTCAGTATAGTTGGCGCACCTCCCATGTGAGTCACCTCGTGTTTAGAAATGTTATCGAATATACCCTTTGCGGTAACATTCCTCAAACATATATTACTCCCACCGATCGCGGTAACACCCCACAGCAAGCACCAGCCGTTGCAATGAAACATCGGATTCGTCCATAGGTAAGTAGGCGAGGAGTGCATCTCGTTGAGTAAAACGGTAGCCAGAGAATTCAAATAAGCACCTCTGTGACTATAAACAACACCCTTGGGACTCGAAGTGGTGCCTGATGTGTAGTTCAGAGAGATTGCATCACACTCATCCTTTGGTCTTATAACTTGGAAGTCAGGTTTCCCCATGGCCACAACATCTTCGTATTCCATGATCAACCTCTTCTTGTTATTACCTGGAACAAGAGGTTGAATGCTAGGCTCTTGGATCAAGACCAAAAGAGGGACCTTCTCTCCTTTCTTCGAGAGGATGTCACAAGCTCCTTGAGCTATACGGAGAAACTGATGATCTGCAAAAAGCACTTTGGTCTCTGAGTGTCTGAGTAAAACGGCAACGAGTGCGGAGTCGTGACGGATGTTGAGTGTACAGAGCAAAGCTCCAGCCATGGGAACAGAGAAATGCAACTCAACCATAGCTGGAACGTTTGGAGCCAACACCGAAACCTGATCAAGTTCCGACAATATTCACAAGTGTGTCATGTTCAGTAAAACGACAAAAAATCGATTTTAAAGTCGAAAACTTTCTTTGAAGCATGAGGAAATTTGAAATCTTTAAATAACATCGATCTACGTATACAAAAAGGGTCTCCAAAGATGCAAGCAAACAAAGTGAAAAAGAGAGTTTCTGACCACATCGCCGGAGGAGATACCGAGTTGGGAGAGAGCGGAGGCGATTCTGACGCAGCGATCACGGGTCTGGCGCCACGTGTAGGTTACAGGACCGTAAACTACGGAGGTTCTGTCGGCGTAGACGACGGCAGATCGGTCGAGGAAGCTGATGGGAGTGAGAGGAACGTAGTTGGCCGGAGACTTAATTGTTCCCTCCATTTTCTGTTTTTTTTTCTTTTCTTTTCTTCTGTTGTTTTTTTTTTGTATGAGTTCTGCCGGGAAGTGATTTTGTTGAGACTCTAGTGAGCAGTGGTTATCATTATAATGGGGTGAAGAGTTCTGATCAGCTATCCTACCTAAGCTATCCAACAAGAGCAGCTGTATCCAAATTGGGATGGAAATGGTAATGATTGATATCAAAATGTGGAGAAAGATAAAGCATGGTATGGCCACATAATCAGCCACTTGGTTCCTTTCCATCTTCGTGCTTTGTGCCATTGTCCTTTAGTGAAAGCCCAATTATTCTCTTGGGCCTTGCTTGATTGCTTGTGTTATTGTCAGTGTTTCGAAAACCGGACCGGCCGGTCGAACCGTGACTCGCTAAAGAAGCTGAGTCCAGTTCGGTTTAAAACCCGGATTAAAAAAAAATCGGTAAAATCGGCTGAAAACCGGTGATCCGGGTCAATTTTAAAATCCGGTTCATAAAAATTAACAAATAATTAAGTGTTTTCAATTATTATTGGCTAACATTTAATATTAGCTAACATTTAATATTTTATAATTAGTGTTCAACTATCACTATTTAATTAATTTTTTATTTTCTTAAAAAACAATGTGAAAAATATATTTTTGTCTTTCATATATTATTTTTATTTTACCATATTCATAAAATTTGAGATTTAATTGTAAAAATAAATAAATATGATAATTTTAATTGTAAATCATATGATTTTATCAATTTTAATTTACATAGTATTCACTATTCAGTTTTATTTTACTATTTATACGGTTAAATTTATGCTTATTATTTATATTTAGTTAATTATAGAAAATAATAGAAAATGTATTATAAGTAAAGTTCATATAATATAAATATATAATTATATATATAAGTTTCATAAATAGAAAATCCGATTCGATCAGTTGAACCGATCCAACCAGTAGCTACACCGAATCAGTATCCGGTCTGGTTTTCAAAACATTGGTTATTGTCCTCCAAATGAGACACTACCAACGCTTTGTATAACGTTCTCAGACTCAAAATTCATATGTAAGACATCTCAAACTCAATAATTAGAAGAAAAAAACAACGTTTATGATAGTATGAACCTTTTAGAGTCTTTGAAGGATGCACAGCTCTATCTCTGTAGTCAAAAGGTAAAGTTTCTAACAGGCATGATCAGAGTTCAAGTGTTAAGAAGTCGAACGAGTATAAAAGAGATTCATCTGTTGTTGTTGAGCTGTGATTGGTCTCGTTTCTTAAGTCGTGAGAAGAAGATAGACGAGTCCTTTAAGATATTCCACTATTTCAGATCCTCCCAGCTTCGAAGTTCCGAAGACTCTATCCACAAAAGTGATGGGTACCTGCAGATGAAGACGAGTACCATATGAACTGAAACGTTTAGAAAGAAGCAAAACTACAAGTGGCTATATTTATATATATGTATGAAGAGACAAGTGATACCTCTTCAATATGGTATCCTTTTCTGGTCGCACGGACAATCATTTCCATCTGAAAGACATAACCTTTGCTCACACATGAGCTTATCACATCTTCAAGCACCGATTTCTTGTATAGCCTTTCAAATAAGGAGGTGTAGAGTAGAGGTCAGTAGTGAAACTATTGAATGTAGAAGAACACAAGTTAGTTGATTTTTTTTTACCTGAAGGAACCGGTTAAATCAGAAACACCAGGCCATAAAAGTGTTTGAGCTAGAACATTTGCTCCTCTACTTGTGAGTTTCCGCATAAGGTTCCACCCGTGTACACCACCACCTTTTACGTATCGTGTACCTGTCACTATACTTGCATTCGTCGCTAGTTGTTTCCTTCATGACATAGACAACAAAACAGAGTCAATTATTGGATATCGTTGTTAACTTATGAGATTTGTAAGATTGTGAAGAAACTCTACTTACTTGATGAAACTTGGTAAATACTTTGGCTGCACAAGAGAAAAGTGAGTTAGCTCAACAAAACGACAAGAAGAAGAAAAAAAAAATTCCAATTGGTTGCTCGCTCTTACATGATGTGAAAGATCAGCATCCATGATTACAACGAAATCACCCGTAGCATGCTTCAAACCATGGATATATGCAGTTCCTGAGTTCGATCGTGCCAAGGAGATCAAAAAACTGTCCACTTCTTTGTAAAGAAAAGTTAGAAGATGATGAAGCGACAGATACATACCCAAACCAAGCTTCTTGGCTCTAGCTCTTAAAAGCTGCATAACAAGAGAAGACGAACACAAGTTCCCTCAAACCGAAGAATATGCAAAAGAAAAAACAATTAACTCAGGAGCTAACTCTGTTGTTGTACTACTCACAATGCGGTCTTCACCATACAAATGCTGAAGTTGCTTGACAATTTCTTGAGTGCCATCAGGACTCCCATCATCCACAACAATTATCTCAAAATCAACATCCCTAAACACCATTCAACACGTGACAAATATTCCTTAGTATTGATATAGATTCTCAGTAACGTTGGGCAGAGAAGATTCAACTCAACAAGTGCAAATCTACTAACATAAGCAACCACAAACAGGATCAATTCTAACACTATTCTGAGGGATCATTACACTTAGTTACAAGATCATGTGCACAAACAACAATCATAAAGTTTGGATCTTTAGTGTAAAAAAAACGATGATCCATCACTTTCTGATCCTTTAATACTGAATCACTAATGGGAGATCGGATTCGAATAGAGTCAAATAGGATCCAGAATTAGATATAGAAAACCCGATTTGATCGTCGCAAAACAAATAACAATTTTTACCGGAGATGCTTGAAAATGAGGTAGACTATAAGAGCGATATTGAGGCGCTCGTTGTACGTAGGAACGATTATGCTATACTTATACTTCTTCTCTTCCGCCATATCAGCCGATCAAATCAGTTACTTTTACAACGGAGAGAGCTTCCTTCGTCGTCTTAATCCGCCTGTGAATTCCACCGTCGTCCGTGACTCTCTACAAAAACAAAAACAAAGACAAAAAGGACTTAGAATGCAATATACTAAAATATAGGGAGCTAAAAGCAAATTTAAAAAGTTGGGCGTAAAGTGATTGATGGGCTTAATGTAAAGCCCATTTTCATAATAGAGCTTTTAAAAACAGCTAATCTCTCTCCGTTACATCTGAATCGCTCTCGCTCTCTCCTTCACTCCGACTGGGTTTATAGGTTGGAGAGTGAAACGGAAGGTGTTAATTAGGGTTTTGCAGAGATGAGCCGAAGTTTGGGAATACCGGTGAAGCTTCTCCACGAGGCGTCGGGTCATATCGTGACGGTTGAGCTGAAGAGCGGCGAGCTCTACAGAGGAAGCATGATCGAGTGCGAGGATAACTGGAACTGCCAGCTCGAGGACATTACCTTTACCGCTAAGGTCAATTCACCTCTAATTACCTAAAATGTCATCGATTCATTATATTGCTTTCATTGTTAATTGCTGTGAAAAAACCCTAGATTTGGGGAGTCACTATGTTTTCGAGGGCGTTAGCTTGCTTTTTTTGGTATCTGGGTTTATAAAAGCGTTATAACTTTTCTCCCTTGTGGAATTGAGATTCGAAGAAATTGGGGATGTATAGAAACCCTAGGAGAGTGATCCCAGTAGCGAGTTCTGGTGAAACGTTAGATGTATTTATAAGATATGGAACTAACGAGATTGGCTAGAGACACAGTATTTGTTTTATGAGGCATGTTTAAACATGGTATTCGACTTTTGTACTTTGTAACGTTACGTTCATAGTATCTAAAACATTGAGTTTGCGTTTTGAATAAAACATTTGTTTCCTTGCAAAGTAAAAGAAGTCCTTGGAGTTTCCAGTTATGAATTTCAGAGTAATATAATTCACTTTTTGGAGTCTTGTTTTGTTTCTTAATTAATCTTTCGACATATGTGTTTTTCCATATACAGCTTAATAATAGGTTCGATTCTTAATTGTCACTGAACTTTTGTTCTGAGTTTTCTCACAGGATGGTAAGGTATCACAGCTTGAGCATGTCTTCATTCGAGGCAGCAAAGTCAGGTGCCATAAACACTTCTTTTGACTTGTGCTTGTTTCCTAATTCATGCTCATAGTAGATGGTTAGGTTAGTAATTTGATCTTTGGAGAGTTCTTGACAGGTTTATGGTCATACCAGACATTCTCAAGCATGCTCCAATGTTCAAGCGCTTAGATGCTAGGATCAAGGTATACTGTATATGCTTTCCGAACCCTTGATGCAGAATAATGTTAGAGTCTCTATCTAGATCTTGAATATACATAATGCCTTCCTTGCTTAACTGATGCAGGGAAAGAGCGGATCACTGGGTGTTGGCAGAGGTAGAGCTGCAATGCGAGGAAAAGTAAGCTCTCTCCAAGCTACTTACTTCATCTTTTAACTCTCAAGACACCACTGTTGATGAAGTCATTGTTTGTCTTGAATGCTCGTTTCTTTTTTTTGTCACTGCTAATTGTTGGATCCTTGAATCTTTGTGATCTTTGTTGTAAAGGCTCCGGCTACTGGGCGTGGAACTGGAGGAAGGGGAGCGGTGCCACCTGTGAGGAGATGATTGAATAAATGCTTAACATGTAAGCTTCTATCCGCAAACAAAGCAGCCAGCCTCTCTTGCGTTTGTTATGTATCGCTTTAAGGTTCACTTGTAAAACCATTGTCCTTCTCTAACTAGGAGGCAAAACAAGAGAGAAAGAGAGAAGTCCAGATGCACTATGAGTTCTGTATTTTGAGGTGCTAAGATGTTAAAACGTTGACAATTTTTCATTTTGTTTTTGCATTTTTCCACTTTCTGGCAGTAACAACGCGCACAATTGGTTGTAGCTTGTAAAAGACAACCTTTGGCTAAATTGATGGAACAAGATGATGAACATAACAGTAGATGACAGTTACTAAATCTGTGAGACGTGCATTTAAATTAGGAAGGATTTCCACCTTTCTTTTAGATGGTTATCAAGTACCATGACTATCAAACAATGACTTGTATAATATCTGATGAGTAGCATCTACCATTCCGGAAGGTTTTACAACAATTATGTACACGTAAGTTTAATGGTGATTGCTTCTCAAGTAGAATGTATATAAAGCATCATATAAAAAGAAACATTGCTTTCTCAAGTAAAGAAAGATCTGAACACCTTAGAAGAGAACTTCAGCTGCTCTTTCTCTCTTCATTTAAACTCTTTGTTCTCCAAAACTTGAGTTAAGTCATTAGTTTTGTTATTGGATCTTTTTTTTTGTTATTCGATCTTTTACTTTAATTTTTCCTCCATTAAAGTAGAAATCCAGCTGGTTCGGTTCTTGCAGCATAACAGAACTTTGATGTGTTGTACTTCCTGTGAACTCCTGTTAGCTTCCCTGTTCCTGCCCTCTGATGGAAAGCAACCATCTTTCTTGCACATGCCCTGGAAAACAATACAAAAGCCGGTTTTCATAATTAGCATTACCTCTTATAGCTTTTGAAATGACATTCCAAATGAATGTTCATGACTTGTGATCCTTACAGTAGCTGTTCTTCCGTGTAGCCAGTGTGAAACTCACAGGTTTTGCTCCATTCCTTAAATCCATTAAGTGAACACCTAGCAATGTAGATCGCCGAGGCTGCTAGCTTTGATGGAGTATACTCCAGCATCTCATACTCCACGAGACAGAGCTCGATGATAAAGAACGATAAAACCTCAAGCTGAAACCACAATTGCATATAACATTATCTTTAGATACAAAGGCCAGATGGTAACCTTACAAAAATAGGTTCAAGCTTTTCTATAAAAGAGACATACCTTTTTGTCAGATTCTGCAGCTTTGAGAAACCGTCTCATGAACACATACGGAGTAGGCAAAGAGAAATTGAACTGCAAGGTGTTGGCTATTAGCTTCTCCTGCAATAGAAGGCAGAAAAGGGTAAAACTGAACCCGAAAATTCACCGTAGTTTGATTAATGATCAAGAGACATATGATACTCACCATATCCAGTACTTCTCTTCTAGTGTAAGCATTATCAGAGATCAAGATGAGATCATCTACTAGTGGAACTGAGACTTCCTCGTATTTACAAGCTAGCAACAAAGCGGTTAGACCAACAAGCTGAAGCTTTTCCCTCATGATTTGATGTACCGCAAGGAATCTATCGATGATATTGACTGTGAGATAAAGGGTTTCCTCTATCAGTTCAAACTTGTAGTGCACCTTGCTCAGGAAAAATTTCAAGTAAATGAATCATCATGCACATTGAATAACAACAATGCTTTTATGATCTGGATCTATCTAACCTCAATCAACCAGTCAATGAGGATTCCTCTCATCCTCTCATTAAGATCTTGCTGATTGTCCATGTAGTTAGGAGGCACACAACTAAGCTCCTGCAGAATCATAAGAACCGATCAAACATAAATTCAGGAGCTTGGATCTTGAAACTTTAAAGCCCATTGATGATGAAAATTAAACTCGCCTCAGATTTCTTGTGAAAGTCGTATATATCATCGATATATTCAACTACGGCTAGAGTATTATTCTCATCACAAGCGTCAGTATCAATCACTGGTTCTTCTTCTTTATCTGCATCTTCCGTTTCAGTCACCTCCTCCTTTTGGAAGAAACAAGGCAATGTGAGCAGCTTCCAAAAATACAAAAGGGTTTAGGAGAAACTTAAAGGTATAGTACATTTACCATTTGGTCAATCTCCTCCATCATTGCTTCAGTGTGTTGTACAAACATTGACTCATTAAAGTCATCGCCTTTGTCCTTACGACAAGCATAAACATCGATGCCAACCCTCTCTGATGGCGCTTCTTCACTTGGAACTGAGTTTGATTTCTTAGTTTCCTTAAGATTAAAAGAGAATGAAAATTTTTAAAACTCCTTTATGGTCACTGTTGTAACTGAAACACATGTTAAATAGTGTCACTATAGAGTACCTCTTCCTGAATTTGTGGCTTATTATCAGCAAACTTCCTGGACCAAACAGATTAATTAACTCATTAACAAGACAAAGTGAGACATCGAAAGAAGCAGACAAGAGTGAACGATGTAATGTACCTAGTAACTAGTCGACGCAGAGGTGGTTTGTTACAGATAACATTCCTTCTGCAGAATCAGATCAAATGTTGGATTTTCTTTTAAAGAAACTAATCAAAGAGAGAAGCTAATCTTGAATCTGAAGATTCATACTTACTCAGAGACTGATCTCTTGTTGTTGACAGCATGAGGGTAAGACGACGGAGGTTCGGTGATGTTCTTGTTAATGGCGCTGAGTGCTCTCCGTCGTGTCGGCATCATCTTTCCTCCTCCGCCTGCTGATGTACCCATTTCCTTCGTTATCTGTCGGAGGCTTTTCATTGCCGAAGTGAATCAAACTCGGAATCAAAACATACCTAACTTAGTAAAAGCAGAGCTTTTTTAAAAAAAAACAACAATTAGAAAAAGGAAAAATCTTGACTTTTGAGTTTGACCATCAAAACCCTTAAGACTCGGTTTAATAATCTGAGAAATACCCGGTCAAGAACCAGCCCTAATCCCAAATACCCATTTGACGAAAACCCAAGAAAAATAACATGATGGTTTGAAATAAGAGAGTATTACATGGAGGGTCACTTTTCATCTTTGTATAATATCACTTTAGGTCACTCTTAACTATTAGGACATTTAAGTTGATTCATTACACATAGGTAGAAAATAGAAGATTACAATACTGACTTCTTTCTTCTTAATAATTAAAGAAAGAGATAATTGGCTGAATATACCATAATAGACCAAAAATTAGGTAACTACCTGAAACCAGGAAAAAACACTCGGCCACTGTATATATTTATCCCTTAACCTTTTTATCCCTATTGAGCAGACACGTAAGGGAGAATGTGAGAGTTAAACTTGCGTGATTTTTTGAAGTACAAACCTATGTTTCCAGCTATCTTCTATCCTAGCCACTCGATCTGCTTGACAGCTGTGTAAGGTACACTTCAAAATCTTCAGAAAATTGGGAAAGTATCTTCTAGTAACAGCGAATGGGGGAATGTAAGGGTTATCTCCAAATATTTTGAATTTTCGATTGTGTATTTAAGTGAGTTATGGGAAACCATAAATGTGAACTTGATTCGGTAGAGAGAACAAAGATAAAAGTTCTGAAAACGGAAATATTTTTGTAAGCCAAAACAAAAGATGTTACTAATTGTGTAGTCATTAATAACGAAGATGCTATGTTTCGTGTTAGCACTATACAGACAACCGGTAACAACCATCAGTAGTGATTAAAGTATTACATTATATTAGTGGTTAACAAACACATTAAGTTTTTAACTTTACCATGTTAGCATCTAAACGGTAAGTTAGCATATAATTTGATATATTAGGTTTGGTCTTAGTGAAGTTTCCATTAGTTAACATAGTACTACAAAACAAGTTAGCATCTAAGGTAATACTGTTACGTTACAAATTAAGGTTGTCAGTTAACAAATATTAAGGATATATTGGCTAAATTGTTGGCGTTGTGGTTAACTTCTGGTTCACAAGGCTATCACCGAGGATGTTCATATGCTTAGGGTCGAGTGCATCAGATAATTCAACATCGACTGCATCATCAATATCGCATCTTTCCTTCTTCTCTTTGGCTTATTTTTCTTTTGTGATTATCTGCTAAGTTATATACCAAACGCATTTGTTTTTTTTTTGATATCTTCTATACATGTGATTCACTTACAAAAAATATTATCGATAAAACATATCTTAGAGATTAATATAACACTTACAAGTCACTAGGAATCAGGAATGTTAACCAAATGTCATCTTATCATATAGTATATCAGTTACACATTGGTCGTATATATGTTTAATGAAAATTATCAACACAAGGACAATAGATACCGCAAACACTTACTTATTATCTTTGTCTTTACTGGTACAGCTAAACACTAATATATCATATAATGTTAAACTATAACATTATATATCTCAGCTAACACTATAAATACCAAACAATATGTGTCAATACATGATTGAGTTACAGTGCTTGCACCACCAATCACACCTTCCACCAGCCACTTTATCATCTCATTCTCATCAATCAGTCTTTCTCTTCCCCTCCACCTCATTGATTACATGCACATTCCACCAGCCACTTGCTAAATGAACAAATCTAACAATTACTCATCAAAGATAAGAAGTAATATTAAATGTTAACATTCGATCTTATCTGGTAACTGTAAACTTATGTGTTATTTTAATAGTTGAACCACAACCAAAGTCAGCCACTCATATTTAGGTATTACGTTGTAACTTTGTATCTACTAAATGGCATAGCACTAAAGATATCTTTTGGGGTCTCGACAACACTAATCATCCAGTGGTAATCTTAGCATCTAATATAGGAAAATAATTGTTAATGATTGCGATTGCAATTAATTTGATGGTAAATACGTACTTTACAAGGGTAAACTCTAATAACCAATTGTGAAGCTATTAGCTACTACTTAATTGGTGATAACGGCTACGTGATTAGAAACTTAATTGGTGAACGAATACTTAACTGAAGATCATTACTGACCTTGCATCCTTCATTTCACTCTTTTGTGTGTGCTTGGTTCACACAATAACGAACGACTTTCGGTGGGGACGGTGGAACGTGGATCTCTTCTTCTTTAGCTTGAAAGTCATTATAATCTGACACTGATTCGCTGACTGACTCAATCATCACTACTAGCTCCAGCTGGGGGACCTTTGATTATTCTTCTTCATCTTTAACCCTCTCGCCAACCAGCGGGTTCTTCACCTTTGATTCTTCTCTATTGGGTTTGTGGTAAGTATAAACCCTTTTACCATTGTGTTCTTCGCCGGCAGCAAACATGAGCTCTGGCAACCGCTACTCATCCATCTCGCCTACTGTGGTTCTCTGAAACTAAAAGGGAAATTAAAGAAGAAACTGCTGAGTTTATTACAAGAGAGAAATGATAGGTTATGTTTACAAACACAACTAATAAACTAAAAAGAAAAGTAATTTGTTTCCTTTTCGTTTACCATTGGCGTCTTTTCTTAAAGAAGTAAAGTACATCATGTGGCGTGTAGTATAAGGTCTTAGCTTATAGGTTTGGCTCAGGATGTACAAGTACAAGATAGAGTTGCTTTATTCGTATAGGAGTGTTTCAGTATTAAAAAAAAAAGTAACAGTGTGCTGGGTATTCTACCAATTACGAGATTTTCTGTGTGTATACAGCCTAATATCTCTTAAATAAATTGATTTGGACTAAGTAAAACAAAGACTTTAGTTTTTTTCCTCAACTTTTCCCCAATAATAATAAAACTAGGTGATTACCCGCGTCTTGCGCGGGATGAGTTTTACATAACAATAAAAAAAAGATTTGAAACTTTATTGAATTTACTGAGAGTAGAGTTTATGTAATCTTCATGTTGAAGCTTAGTTATACATGATGGAATATAGTAATGAAACTGAAAAGTACAATGAGAACATTGAGAAGGTTTTTTTTTTGAAAAAGGTATTTTTTGTTTGCCAACATGCATGCTACATTGTTTGCTTCTCTTCCTGTATATGCTAATTTTGTATAAAAATTGCTATGTTTGGTGATTATAAACAAAAATTATCTTTCAATAGCTATTGTTAATCGAAAACCATTTTAAAAAAATCAGTAATGCATTAGTCAGGGACGAATATAACATGGGCCATCATGATTTGTTTTTAAGTTTGTTGGACTAAATTGTGTTTGGAGCAAATCAATCCCATATACTTTGGGAATCTAATGTATAGAAAGTCCCCATGCACACGTATACAAATTATAGAAAGTCACAGAAGCAAATCAATCCCTTATTACGTATATAATGCAATGTGTATATTAGAAAGATAAGATTCTGTAGATATTGTCAAGTATTAAACATTAAATATATTTAGTTGTGTTTCCTAAAACAATGATAAGAGGATATAATCCCGTTATTTTGTACAGATTTGTTTACAAAAATCTTCAAATTTTCCTCTCTTAATTAAGTAGTCTGACTTTCAGATCACGCACAGAATATATGACATTTACTCAGTTAATTGTATTAAAAATGAACAAAAATATTACAACACTATGTTAACCAAATATAATACTAAACAATCGTATCATACCAAACACGTAGGTAACCAAACCAAAAGCATATACCTTAACCCTTACGTGATATAATAACGACCCAACTTAAACTTGAACATTTGTTTGACTTTGAACATATGTTTCATCTAGGACTGGACAAAAAATCCGAATCCAAAAAATCGAACTGAACCCGATCCGAAAAAGTAGCACCGAATCCGAACCAAAATTAATTAAATATCCGAACGGGTTCAAAATTTTGGTATCCATAAAACCGAAGCCGAACTCAACCCGAACCGAAGTATTTCGGGTATCTGAATATACCCGAAATAGATTTATATATCTAAATATATTACTTATTTTAAGATTTAATGTACACTAAAACATTCAAAATATATAAGGTACTTTTAAGTTGTTCAAAATACTTGAAAATATATACAAATAGTCAAATAGCAATTTTTAAAATAGCTAAAGTATATTCAAAACACCAAAAATACATGAAATATCTATTGATTATCTATCCAAATATTCAAACCAAAACCAATTTATATGTTAAGTTTAGGTATTTTGACATATGTTATTCAAATTTATATGTAATATATTACTTTTTATAGATTTTGAGAAGTATATAATGGATTTTCAAATTTAAAAATAATTTAAATGGGTTATCCGAACCCGAACAAAAATTTAGAAATACCCGAATGGGGCTGAAATTTTTGACTCCGAAAACCCGAAACCCGAATAGAACCGAACCGAAACCCGAATGGGTACCCGAACGCCCACCCCTACTTTCATCTTTTTCAACACCCGTGAGCATTCATTTGGACTGAATTATGTACTCTCTGCCTTTACAACTTAATTATGAACATGTGTTTGATCTTTATCAACTCCAGTAACCATTCATTTGGAACTCATTATGTACTATCTGCCTTTAAAACTCAATATATATATATATATGTGTGTGTGTGTGTGTATATAAATGAACATAATTCAGATCATATTGCATGTTTATATGGTGAGGAGTATCAAACAAATGGCCTTGTACGAAGTGAGTCAATCTTCAATTTACCAACCAACTGTCTCGCTATGATGTGATAGCTGATTGGTTAGTAATCTTTGTAATACCCTTGTACAACAGGGTTTTATAATGATTATAGTTATCATATACTTAATGCTTTAATGTCTCTAGAGAGATATATTAATTGAATTGAATCTCTTTTTTCTAATTAACTACCTAATTGATTGACACATCAGCATTGGGTCTAGCCAACCTTCTTTTATGTTACTTCTAGCATCACCTAGGATTATGTACACATTTCTCAAAATATGTTTTGATTTTTTGTATTTTTCCATCTAACCAACCTTCTTTTATGTTACTTCTATGTTTTATATCTCATGTCCCATGTGCCAATCCCTCAACGTGGTGGAAAAGTATTCATATGAATAATGTTACTTCACCGTACATGTGGATACTGAGACAGGGAGTCCATGTGGATGGTAGACTGAGTGTCCAATCCATACACGAAAAATTTGGCAGCTAAAGTGCAGTAAGTAATCTGGTACATAAGGCTCAGTGCACAATACCAGGTGATCGAATCAAGCCTAATAAGATCATGATATATATATATACAAAACAAAAGTAAAGAGAAGATGAAATCAGACGTACTGATCAAGTCTTCTAACTTCAGTACATTAGGATGATCAAGCCTTCACATTATAGTCAAAGATTGTTATATACTAGTTAACCAAAGGAAATCACAATCGTTCAAGTTATCAAACAAGATTTATATGTACAATAAGATTACTATCCATATGTACACTGTTTATTTGTTGTTAGAGTGTACACATTTTTTATAATATCCACATAAACTAAAGCGAAATGAAAAGGGAATTGGAAAGTTAGATCGAGACAAAATGGAGTTTATCGGCCGAGACAAAGATCTCATTGCTTTTTCTTCTGCAAACACACCTATCTCATTGTTCAAATCATATTTTTGTGGCTTTGTAATTGCCAACAATCGGCTGAACCATCAAAGCTATCATCTTCTATTTGAAAGTTCAAAGACACACCTAATAATTACATGAGAATTAAAAGTTTAAGTCTTTTCACAAAATTCAATCTATACACCTAATGATTAGTTCAGTCTTTCACAAACTCAGTTTGCAGTTGAAAAGCTTGTTTTTAAGGAGGAAGGAATCAGAATCAGAACAAGAACAAGATATGGGATTCTGCTTCAACTGTACTAGTCGCGCCGCCACCGTTGTCATCTTCACCACCGACCCTTCATCCACCGCCTTGGCTACCATTCATGGACTTCTCCAACGGTTCTGTCTCCTCGTCATGTACCTGTTGCCTCTCGCCTTCGGAGCCTCACCGTAAGAACTAAGTCGGAATCGCTCAATCTGTAACCGTCGGGAAAATAAATTGTGGAACTTGTGGAAAGCAACTTTTCATTTTCCTATCAAGTAGAAAAAAATTAACCTCTAAATAAATCTACTTTGTTTATCTTTTCCAGGGACAATATGGTATTCAACCATCTATAATGTGTTCTAGTAGCATAAAGTGATCTTTTATGATAGAGAAACTCAAAAAGTGACTCAGACCGTAAATAACTCTTGAAATAATGTTGTAACTTTTATGGTAGATAAATTTAGGACTCTATTTTAATAGAGTAGACTAGATTTTGATTCGCCCTCTAAGAGGGCGGGTATATGTTTTTTTTAAATCAATACAATTAAATCAGGATCCTTTTTTGGATTTACCTTCATCTTTCCCAGGAATATTACTTTTCATGCCATTATGGATTTGCCTAATATTTACAAGGGTAACATGGGAAACGAAAAAAAGACCAACTAAACTACCTATATAACTAACGATTTGGAATATATTACCATGGGAATAAATCGATACAATGACATGTTTCTCTCATTGATGGAGTTCGAGAGAATAATGAGTGGGAGTCTGAAACCGAATTTATTGTTTGGTAAAAAATTCTATATTCAACGATTTTATTATTGTTTTATTTATATAATTCACTTTACTAATGTCGTATTGTTCTTTAATGTAGATGTTCTTGGGCAAGCAATGAATGTAAGAGATCTACAAACTATGCGGTGTCAAGATGGAGAGGAAATAAAGAAACTTGATTTCACCCTGAGGGACATAAAGTTGGTTTATTAGTATATATATTCATGATTTCAGTATATTAGTATTTTTAATATGAATATATTTACAAAGAAAGTCACAAATATAAAAAATTGGGAGTAAAAAATGAATATATAAAACAAAACATATACCCGCCCTCTTAGAGGGCGGATCAAAATCTAGTTTACTCTATTAAAATAGAGTCCTAAATTTATCTACCATAAAAGTTATCATTTAAGTTTTGGCCTTTTTGAAGTTTGTTAGTGTGTTATATAATTTATGAACTATATCAAATTAGTTACAATTAATGATATTAGACGCTTTTACAATTACATTAAAACCAGACAAGTAAAATTAAACCAATAATCTGCTCTACTATAATTAAACCAAACGATTTATGTTGTATTAACTTATGGTATACTAAAATTAAAACAGACCGATTGTATATGTACAATTATATTAACAATACAATAATTTTCACTTGGACCTCTTTTACTATAGGTTAAACTCTGCTCTAAATTGATTTATATTTTTTTCTTATCAACATCATACCATCAGACACTGAACCTGTATATGTTTGGTTCCTCTTGCTCCTATAATAGATTAGATATGATAACTCTTTTTAGACCTCATTTTTGTATATATGTTACTTGCTTCTAAGTTGATTGATTCTGTGTTATACTTAGAAACACCTACCATTATGAACACAATATGTCATTAAATATGATATCGATTTTAAAAAGATGTTTTTTAAAAAAAATATAGAGTAGAAGTTCGAGATTACATGTTTAATTTATTTAATAATAATAAACAATTAACTTCGAAAATATAATCCTTATTTACAAGAAAATTAGAAAGATATTATCAAATCTATACTAACTTGACTTGCACACCAATTTATCAATAACAACTTGCGCAAATTTATTTATGATAAGATCTCATATATATTTGAAAGTTGATATTATTTTCCAAAAAGAATATTCACTTTATTTTTCGACCTCCCTAATACTCAAAAATCCATCTACATTCATAATATTTCATATCTTAGCTATTTAATAACAACTTCAACAGAATATGGTAACAACTTCAACATAATATGGTAATCAGAATATGCTATCAATTTTTATTAAATTGAAATCCAAATATACTCAACACTCTATCATTATACCTAGATGTTAGCAACATCACTATAAATAGTCGTCCGTCACCTACAAAAGAAAAGAATTATGTATTATATTCACATCTTAAATTATAAAAAAGATATACATAAGAAAAAAGTAATACCCATATATTAAAATTATAACTTTAAATCTCGGTTTATTTAAATTGACCATATATTTAAAAAACATATTAAAACATATCTTATTTTTCCCCAAACTTATTATCTTAAAAGTATATCGATAAAATATTTCCGCTGAATATGTTAATAAACATATTTAATAACATATAGATATATTTATAAGAAAATAAATTAACAGTCACATTTTTATTATCAAATATCAAATTATAAACGAAACATCTAACATTTACGGAAAAAAACACTATGTACAACATTGCGAATTTGTGCACACAGGAAAAAACACCATGCAAACAATATTATGTAACAACATGACAGTTCAATATATCTTTAAAAACTTATTATTTACCCATCAATAATTATAAAAAATGCAAATATATCATGTACTACTAATAATTGATTAAAAATAGACAAAACAATAACTGCGATGGGCAGCGCGGGTTAGAATCTAGTTGGCATGTTAGATAGCATGTATCATATAAAGTTTTTAGCCGAGTCGATGAGATGAGCTTAATATGATGAATCTAAGCCATTTGTATAGTTCACTAGTTACACATCTTTTTCCAAATGTCATGCACAACCATACACCCCTTTCTCATTCATAACTTTCTAGGAGCTTATAAGATCGAGTCGAAGCATTATATAGTAATTCGGGACTAGAATCATGCACCACAACACAAACTATTATTTTCTCATTTCTTAGCTTATAACTGAACCGAGACATTTGTATAACGATTTGGACTTAATCATGCATCACCAGCTATTCTTTTTACATTGATAAAGCTTATATAACCGAGTCGAGGTATCTGCATAAAGATTGAGAACTTGTATTATGCACCACCAGGCTCTCTTTGCTTATCACCGAGCGGAGGCATTTGTTTAGTGAGTTAGGAGTTAATTAGTATCATATTTCAGATCTTGATTTCTATTTTTTCTGTCTTACCTTCTATGTTACCTATAGCAAGCGATGACCAAATTTTTAATTGTATCTATCAATCTAATCTAAATCGCTAACTAATATCATAAAGTTTATAAGTTATAAAACACTTTGGTAAATAATATACTAGCGTTGTCAATATGTTTTTTATAAGATAACAGGAAAACAAAAAAGTTACAGGTAAACTGAAAGATCTTTTTTTTTTTTAATATAATAAACTGAAAGATCTGCACCACCAAAACACGGAAAAAGGTTAGCTGAAAGCAATCATACATGAAATCAAAATCTAGCTCATGTCCCCACCTGAGTAGAAAAAGGGGTACCAAAAGATTCGAATGCCCAAGTTCGTACTCTTTGTTATTGATTTTTCAATTCCATTGACAGAAAACTCAAGAAATTAAGAAAAAAAGGGATAAGGTGAAATCCTATTTTTTGTCGTGTTGATCCACAAAATGCATTTTCATTCGTTGGTTTACACCAAAAAAGTTAGTAGGTAAGGGTAAGATTGCTAGTTTGCTACGTGGCGATTTACAAGTGGATTTCAGTTACCTCGTATGTGATATAAGCACGAGTATTAGACTATGGCCTACATAGCACATTGCCTACATATTCTATTTACTTTTTTGCTTATTGGTATCACTATAAAACACTCAAAATTTATAAATAAACTTTAGAATGTTGTGTGCTATATACTTCGATAAAATAAGATATATATATATATATATTACCATATATTTTATTTTAATAAAAGCAACGATGTTTTTTTTTGCTAAAAACGATGTTCTTTCTTTAGAATAAATAAATAAAACGATGTTGTTTCGTTCATTATAACTTTCATATATGTAAAAAAACAAATATGCTTCATTTATAGTGAAAATTGACTCTTATTTGCTTTGAATAGATCCATCTTCCGTTTCAATTAATTTATCTTCTGTGGAGTGTAGTGTTGTGAATTCGTCAGAGTTGCTATAAAGTCTAGTCAAGAACGTACATATGGATCAACATCCCAATATTTATTCAGTAAAAGAAAACATCCCAATATTTAATAATTAGTATTATAAATTTGGTTATATGATAAGGCTGAGAAACTTTTTTTACAAAAGAATTTTCTCAAAAAAAAAAAATTGCAAAAGAAAAAATTAAGGCTGAGAAACTTGGAATTCTTCACTATAAACAATTGACAAATAAAAAGCCCTTTTTCAAAAAAAAAAAAACAATTGACAAATAGAAGATTTCGCATGCATAGTTCAGTTTTAGCTACGCTACTACTTTTTCTAGGTTCGTGATTTTTTTCTTTTTGTCGCACCAAACGAAAACTTTTCTTTCCATTTTTTCTTTACGACACGAAGACTTTTCTCTGTTTTTTTTTTCTTGCTAAAAAAGACTTTTTTTTTGTTAAGACTGATTTCTTTGGTAAGACTGATTTCTACAACTTTATCAGATAAGGGAGGGATATGATATTTTCTTAGGTAGCTACAACCGTTCCTTTTGTAAATTACAACTATTTATGATAATATATATTATAAATCGTTAGGTTGTGGGGTTCATGATGTTTTAGGCTTATGATTAACATTTGGTAAAATTATGTATTCTGCGATTTGTAACTTTAGCTCAATATGTTTACTACATAATATAATTTGTATCTAATCAAACACAAACAATATTGAATCTGAATTCACAACGATGAAACAGTATGTTTTAAACAATCAGTCAAAACCTTAAATTATGTGAACTAATCAAAGTATCGCGCGCACATATTACATGTCTTTTTGTCATTTAGTCTAATGATAAATACTAAAAATGAAATACATGATGAAAAATACGTAAGCTGGCTTATACATCAATGTTTCTTAGAATTGTAAAAACAATCTGCTCTTCATTCAAAAAAAAAAAAAATCTGCTCTTCTTCTTCCCTCTCTAACACTCTCTTCCAGTCACAGCGTCTGTATTTATACCGGGCAAACTTTATCAGGCTATCTGGCTATAAATACATGCATTCTTGTTTCAGAAAAACAATCCTGTGAAGTTTATTGGCTGGACTGCATATATGTTGGATTGTCTTCCAATGATTGCAATATTCTGACTTCTGAGAGAAAAGTAAATTGAAGCAGTTTCAGTGTTTCACCTAGTTGTAAGAGCAAGTGCATTGAGAGATCATGAGAGGTTCATGGGCTGGGGTTCATGGGCTGGAAATGTTAAAAGAAAATCAAAAATGAAAAAAAATGGGTGATCCGGTTCGTCGGAGTGAACCCGAGCGAGACGAGTTCACGACACGCGTCAACTCCCGGATGGCCAGAATTATTCGCGAAGAAGGCGAGGAAAGTGGGGTTTCTCGCGATAGAATTCATTTTCTCCTCTTCCCAAAAAAACTAGGGTTTCCGCTGTCCAGAGGCGATTCTTGTGCGATCCACTCTCCTCGAGTTTTCTCCATCAAATCGACGACGGATTGTTTCCTCTTCGAGCTCAGGTACGATTCGAGAAGAGTTACGGTAGTATCTCGTCGATTTTCTTGTTATTAGCGATCTCGGTTCGAAAAAATTTTTAGGGCTTTTTCATTTGACGGTTGTAAATGGTTTTTAGGGGTTCGAAAACGGGTTTGGGGCTTTCGATCTACGGTTTTAAAAGGATTGAAAGGGTTTTGTTTTACCATTCTTAAGCGATTTTGGGGGTTCGATTAGGGATTTCGATGTTCTGATATGTGTTGTTGTCTATTGCAGATGGATCCCGCAGACGAGAGAAGAGAGCGAAAGGAGTACTTGAACATGGTCGATCGTCGCCGATTCAGAATCGGTATTCGAGCGTGTCCGTGTGGTGGCGGGATCATTCACGAGGTTCGGCGGAAGGACGACGAGGACACTCTTCCTGGGAAGCGCTTCTTCACCTGCAAAAACTACGAGGTAAAGGTCACAAGAACTCCGACTATATATTATGTTGTTCTTGCAATTACTGATTTATGTTTATGTTGTACCAAGGCTGATGGGTTGCATTACCGTCAGCCTTGGGTGGTTGTGTCGGCGAGCTGGAGCGAGTAAGCGGGTGGTGGAGGAGCGGTGATCAAGGAGTTGTCAAAGCCCAATAAGCAGTTGCGACACTAGAGTTTGTATAGTTTACTTACTCATGTCTCTTTTGTTAAAGCAATCAAAGTCACTAACACGGTTCCTTTGTTTTTTTCTCCATGTCCGGGAGCAGGTTCAAAGGTCACGATGGGCGAGGTTAACACTCGATCTATTTCTCTATTTGTAGAGTTAACTAGTTAAAATGAACTACAATAAGAGGTAACAAGAAGGGTTTAAACTGAAAAACAAGTAGAGATAATCTGCACGGTTAAAAATGAACTAGAACTAAATTTTTTTAGATTAAAACTGTCATTAAGACATGTTGGTTGGTTGGTGTCCGAGTACAAAAGCGTGATTTGATGTCTACTGAATGCTGTGTGAAGTAGTTGTGTTTTGTTTTAGTGATGAATGCTCTGTGTAGTAATGAATGTTTGGTAGTTAGAGTTAATTGTTCTCTCCTATCAACGCTTAAACTAGTATAAAAATACAGTAAATCCACTTAAAACATACACAAAAAACTTCTGAATTTACTAAACAAACACAAAACAAAATGGAACCTCAAAACCTAAACTCTAACGGCTTTCTTAACATGGATCCTCACAACCTAAACTCTCACGGGTTTAGTAACATGGATCCTCACAACCTAAACTCCACTGGGTTTAGTAACATGGATCCTCACAACCTTAACTCTACCGGGTTTGTTACCATGTTAACAAACCTGCCCACTCCACCAATAGGCGCAGGGTCTTCAAAGGTTCCTAAACCTGTTGAAAGAAGAAAGTGGTCAACAAAAGAAGACCTTGTGCTCATCTCTGCTTGGTTGAACACCAGCAAGGATCTGATTGTTGGTAATGAGCAGAAGGCCGTGTCGTTTTGGAAGAGAATCGCGGAGTATTACAATGCAAGTCCTCAGCTCATTGGCGTGGCTCCTAGGGACTCAAGCCAATGTAAACAGAGGTGGGGAAGAGTGAACGACCCGGTGTGTAAGTTTGTTGGATGCTACGAGGCTGCAGTAAGGGAGCAATCCAGTGGTCAAAATGATGATGATATCATGAAGGCTGCCCATAACATCTTCTTAAGTGATCAGGGGCACCCGTTCGTTCTTGAACATGCGTGGAGGGAACTTCGCTTTGACCAAAAGTGGAAATCAAACACTATGCCGAAAGAGGGTGCAAAAGAGAAAAGGAAGGAATGTGAGAAAGTGGAGCCGGACGTGGAAGAGGTTAGGCCTGCTGGTGTTAAGGCTTCCAAAGCGCAGAAGCATGGGAAAGAAGAAGCTTATGATCAATTGAGCATGTTACTCGTCAAACGAACATCTTGAAACAGAAAGTCCTTGGCGATTGCTAGCTAGAAAAGATCCACTTTCGATTTAGAAGTGGCTCTCAAAAACAAACTCGTTTCTGAAATGCTTTAGCTAGTTGGTTACTGAAACATCAGGTTAAATTTTGCACTTGAGTTTTTGATTAAATGTTGTTTTGCTAACATGTAGTTTTTTACTCTTGCAGGTCATGAGTTGTACTTCGGCTTCGGTAGTGGTCTACTGCCTTATCTACGGTCAGGGAAAGTCTGCTCTATTTTGTCCGTCGAGCACTTGTCTTGTTAATGTTGTTTGTCTCAGAACTTGTCTTGGTTATGTTGTTGTTTCACGGGTTGTACTATTAGTGTGTCTGTCTGCACTTGTTTGTCTGTCTGCACTTGTCATGTTTGTCTGTCTGCACTTGTCATGTAAGGTCACGGGATGTGTAATATCAACTACTCTATAAATTATGTAAACTCTCCTTCATTTACATTGTGCAAGAATTCTCAAAATAAAACCTCTCGACTTGGAACTTCAACTACTCTCTTATACTTTGAAAACACATAACCAAGTTGTCTCTCTTGTACTTTCACAAAACACTTAACCAAATTAACGTACAACATTTCGATCACTTCTTCTTCATATCAAATTCATTTGTTCACTTCTTCAGTTCCTGAGTTCATCAAAGGTAATATCTATTCTGCAATTTAAAATAATGAAAATAATAAATTGTTTATCTCATAATATATAACAATTTTTTATTATGATAATAATGAAAATAATATATAACAAACCTTTTAAATTTTTGCAGAATGTCTTTTTAATTTTTGTAATTTTTCTAAAATTGTTAATCATATTTTCTTCTAACTCTTCTTCTTTTTAAAAACTATTTATCATTTTTTTTCCTACCTCTTCATTTTTATCTTAAAATCAAATGTAGGCAAATAATGTCGTCCTCATCATCCGATCGAGTAGATGAAGCTGTTGAAGAATATTTTGACGAAGAGTTTGATCACCTCGTGGAGGCACTTGTTAACAGTGAAGCCAACAACCGTCCACATCGAAATTATATCGAGAGATTTCGGGAAGATGGTCACTGTCTACTATGGAACGACTATTTTAGAGAACATGCTACATACGGATCGGAAATGTTCAGGCGTCGTTTTCGTATGAACAAACCATTGTTCCTCAGCATTGTGGATCGCATTAGAAATGAAGTTCCATACTTTCAAAGAAGAAATGCTCACGGAAGGTGCGGCTTATCTTCACTTCAAAGTGCACGGCATATCCGTATCTGGCATATGGTCAATCGGAGATTCGTGTGACGAATATCTCCGGTAGCGAAAGTACTGCACTTTTATGTTTGGATAATTTCACAACTGCGATAATACAATTATGCGAGAGGAGTATCTAAGAAGACTACAGGAAGATCTTCAACGATTACTCGATGAATGAAGTACGCGGGTTTCGGGGATGATAGGCAGCATCGGTATGCATTGGGAGTGGAAAAAGCCCAACGGGGAGGGACAATACACGTGGTTCGGAAAACAATTGTCTTAAAGCTGTGGCATCATATGATCTTTGGATATGCGCATTCTTGGACTACCGGTACCCTCAACGATATTAATGTTCTCGATCGGTCACTGTTTTCGATGATATTATACACGGTCGAGCTCCTAAAGTTACTTTCAAGGTCAACGGCAACACTTATCGTAAAGGCGTCTACCTTAGCGATGGAATTTATCCGAAATGGTCAACATTTATCCAATCCATCACACTTCCTCAAAGTCTAAAGGGGTTATTTCTGGCGTCGAATCGGTTAGAAAGATGTCGAGCGTGCTTTTGGAGTTTTGCAATCAAGGTTTGCAATAGTCAAAACCCGGACTACTTATGGAGCAAAGAAAACTAGGAAGGATTATGAGAGCTTGTATCATATTACACAATATGATAGTAGAGAACGAACGATATACACACCCTCGACATGATACATCTCACCGAATCAGGAGAATCAGCGAAGTTCCAGGTTGATGTCTTCTCCTCTGAAAGCCTTTCTAATATCGGTTAAATCGTCACACTCAATGAAATTGGGATCAACAAATACATAATCGTTTAAAAGCCGATTTAGTTGAAAATTTATGGCAAAAGTTTGGTAATGAAGATGAATAATCTTTGTATGTTCATGCTTTTAATGAATAAAATCTTTTAAATTTAAAAATAAAAAATATTTTTTTTAATTATTTTATTGCTAAGAACCCGTATTCAGTTTCACTAATGGAAGAACATAATTTATACAGGTTCATCACTATTCATGGTCCCACCAAAAATTATTAAAAAAATTGAATGAACCCATAAGGAGGTTCACTAATGGAGTTGCTCTAACAATTTTATTAGTTGTTAATTTATTATATTCACGATCATCAACAATAATAATGCATAGCATATAGTTGTAGATATTATTTATTTATTCAAGAATGAAACCTCCTATCAAATGGGATAATGCTAAATTAATCTTTTCCTGTTGAGCTAATTAACTCCAATTTCATCAAACATTTTTGGAAGATAACGTTGCTAAGTTCGCAAATATTAGCTTTCGTCGACCAATAGAAAATATTATATAATATTGGAAATATTATCATACGTGTATAAATAACATTCTTTGTACATTCATGTTCCTTCAATACAGTTGAAGATAAATCATTAGTTTAGATTTTTGTCTAAAATGGAAAGTGGAAATTATTACGTAGAAACCGCAGTCTACATTATCGAACATGTGTATGACGCGAGCTTCCTTCTTTAATACGAGAAAGACCAAACATATGTGATGAATTGTATCATGATACTTCACTCCATATAGATAAAGTGAGGTGGTAAGATCCAAAATAAAAATATTTACATGATATTTCACTCTATATAGATAACGCAGATATGTTTTATTATACTATAGTGAGAATGAGTAATTATCGTTGCTTTCTCTTAAAAGGTAGGTTACGTACCAGCAGGTCATATGTAATTATTTTGTTCCTATTTTTTATTCAAGTAATTGTTTTTGAGATTACAATTTGTTTTTGTCACGATAATTGTTGTCGAAAGATATTATTTTTTCTCTCGAGTAATACTGACTTGTCGGGATCATAGATTATTAGTCATCACTCATCAGTTATCACCGATTTTTCTTTTACGGGGTTGGAGCCAAAAACGGGAAATAAATCTAAAGGTGGTGGGGGCATTCTTGATCGCAATGGAAAAGTAAACACAATGGCCCATTTTTACTGTATCGAAAAATTGATATGAGAAGGACAATTGTAACCCTCCACTTGGGACCGCCATTACCGAGCGTGGTAGACGCGATCCACTATATATATGTACAGAGGATCTTATCACTCTCACTACCAAAATCACAAAAGTAAGCTTTGGGAATCATCAAAACTTCTTCATCGCCATGGATCCTTACAAGGTATCATGTTCTTCTTGACTCTTTGTGTGTGTGTGTGTCTTAAATCAATCATGTTTCATTATGGTTGTTTTGTTTTGTTTTGTTTAGTTTTTTCTTTCTTGTTTTTGAAACAAAACTATGGTTGTTTTTTCACTGGTTTTACTGATAAAATGAAAGTTTAATTGCGTTAGATCTTACCCTTAACATGTTTTTCCCAAAAGTTGCTGAGCTAGAACACAAAAAGTTGCTTAGCTAAGCTTTTATGATTGCTTGAGCATAAGGTGATGATGTTGATTTTCTTAGCTGGGTATTTCGAAAACGTTTGATCTATAAACAAACCAGTGCTTGCGAAAGAAACGGCACATGTGGTTTGTTTTTTTCTTTCCTTATATTAGAAGTTATTTTGTTGTTTGTGTGTTTTAGTAAAAAACATGTGTTCAAAAAAGGCTGTTTAATCGATTGTTTATACGTCTGACCGTATACTATTTTAGTGATTATCTGATTAATTAGATCTACACACCCGTGTGATCAAATCTAGACAATAGAATAGATTATCAAATTATAAATAAATTTGACTAAAACTAGATCATTGTAAACATAAAGTATTTTTCGTCTAAAAGAAAACACATATCTCTGACCATCCGATCAAACACCTATATAGTATGAAATTATGTTTTTAACAAACCTGTAAATGAGGACTGTCGTAGCTATCGTACAATGAAAATTATTGATATATCCATCAAACAAGGACTTATTTTTACGAAAGTCTCTAATATCAAAGCAATAAACGAATAATTTTTTAGATTTAAGATAACTTTTATAATAACCCTATTATCTTACACATTTTACTGTTTTTTTAACCACCCAAAATTAAAAGCTTCTTTTTCAACCAACGGTCTGAATCCGACCCGGTGAACCGGGTTTTTGTTTTTGTTCAGGTGCGTAATAAAATTTTGAATTTGGGATTTGTGAATTAAAAACGCGGTTAATAGAAGTGTTATCTTCCAACTAAAGTTAGGGTTTCATGGATGAGTGTTTTGTTGTCATCTATCCGATTTTTCTGATGAACAAATCGAATAATGGTGCTTGCAGTATCGTCCATCGAGCGCGTACAACTCTCCTTTCTACACCACAAACGGTGGTTCCCCAGTCTCGAACAACATCTCTTCCCTCACCATCGGAGAAAGAGGTATATCGAAACTGTAACCCTACGAAAGTGATTTAAAAATTGAGAGAAAGAGTTTAAAGCTTGGATCTTGTGAATGGGAGTTAATGGTTTTCTAAAATTTTGTTACTTTTGTTGTGGGCAGGTCCGGTTCTTCTTGAGGACTACCACCTGATCGAGAAGGTTGCCAACTTCACCAGAGAGAGGATCCCTGAGAGAGTGGTTCATGCTAGAGGAATCAGTGCTAAGGGTTTCTTTGAGGTCACCCATGACATTTCAAACCTCACTTGTGCTGATTTCCTCAGAGCCCCCGGTGTTCAAACTCCGGTCATTGTCCGTTTCTCCACCGTGGTTCATGAACGTGCCAGCCCTGAAACCATGAGGGATATTCGTGGCTTCGCCGTCAAGTTCTACACCAGAGAGGTACGGATTCTTGTTTTATCTTCTTATTAAATGTATAAGAATTAATATGAATACGACACATAAAAAACTGACTTATCTATTTTTGTTAGAACTTAGAATCACTACTTATGCATGTCTTGCTACCGCTATTCAGGGAAACTTTGATCTTGTTGGGAACAACACTCCGGTGTTCTTCATCCGAGACGGGATCCAGTTCCCGGATGTTGTCCACGCGCTGAAACCAAACCCCAAGACAAACATCCAAGAGTACTGGAGGATACTGGACTACATGTCCCACTTACCAGAGAGCTTGCTCACATGGTGCTGGATGTTTGATGATGTTGGTATCCCACAAGACTACAGACACATGGAAGGTTTTGGTGTTCACACCTACACTCTAGTTTCCAAATCTGGAAAAGTTCTCTTCGTGAAGTTCCATTGGAAACCAACTTGTGGGATCAAGAATCTCACTGATGAAGAGGCTAAGGTAGTTGGGGGAGCCAATCACAGCCACGCAACTAAGGATCTCCATGACGCCATTGCATCTGGTAACTATCCTGAGTGGAAGCTTTTCATCCAGACAATGGATCCTGCGGATGAGGATAAGTTCGATTTCGACCCGCTTGATGTGACCAAGATCTGGCCTGAGGATATCTTGCCTTTGCAACCGGTTGGTCGTTTGGTTCTGAACAGGACCATTGATAACTTCTTCAATGAAACGGAGCAGCTCGCTTTCAACCCTGGTCTTGTGGTTCCTGGGATCTACTACTCAGATGATAAGCTGCTCCAGTGTAGGATCTTTGCTTATGGTGACACTCAGAGACATCGTCTTGGACCTAATTATCTGCAGCTACCGGTTAACGCTCCTAAATGTGCTCACCACAACAATCACCATGAAGGTTTTATGAACTTCATGCACAGAGATGAGGAGGTAAGTCTTAGTACCACCGTTTGAGCTAAAAATGTTGTTTTTTTTAAAACTTGAAAATCAAAAATACTTATCGGTTGTTTGCTTTTTGCAGATCAACTACTACCCCTCAAAGTTTGATCCTGTCCGCTGCGCAGAGAAAGTTCCTATCCCTAACAAGTCTTACACTGGAATCCGAACAAAGGTTTGTGATACACGCCATGTCTCCTTCAAAACCTTATTCTCATTTTAGTTGAATTGTCTCCTAAAATAGCCTTTTCATTGCTTATGTGTTTGCAGTGCATCATCAAGAAGGAGAACAACTTCAAGCAACCTGGAGATAGATACAGATCATGGGCACCAGACAGGTAAACAAGAAGTCTCAACTCTCTTACATAACTCTCACATAAACTCACTTGACAAAGCATAAATTACTAAACTTTAAATGTTATATTTATGGTCACAGGCAAGACCGGTTTGTTAAGAGATGGGTAGAGATTCTGTCAGAGCCACGTCTCACTCATGAGATCCGTAGCATCTGGATCTCTTACTGGTCTCAGGTCAGGACATTAAGAAACATTAAATCTCAGCTTATATATTGTTTTGTTGAATTTTAGCTAAACTAACATTCTTAATATCTCAGGCTGATCGATCTTTGGGACAGAAGCTTGCAAGCCGTCTCAACGTTAGGCCAAGCATCTAATCTTCATATTTGCTTGTCGTCTGAAAAAGTACAATCGTGATCGATCTATCTATCTATCATATGTTGGTCGTTAAATTTCTCAAAATAGTAATATTTCTTGGGATTGTCCAAAAAAAAAAGTATTATTTCTTGGGTTATTATTTCGTCTATGTATAATAATGATGCATGTAATCCTCTAAACCGATGTTTCCTTCATGTTTCACTGTCACTCTCTTTGTAATTTCTTAAGAATAAATCAAAGTTTCTTGAAGCAGTATGTATAGTGGAGTATATAAACATATTTCGACTAGTAATATTCATTTTATTTTGAATATTATAACTAAAGCAAAGGCTTTTGTCTAATTATAGCTAAAGCAAAGACGATATAATCCACACGTCTTTAAATGGCTTGGCTACTAATTCGAGAAAATAGTCATTGTACGTGGTACCCACACGACCATTTCTAGAGATATTGTCTCATTTTTTCTCGCGGTGGGCTAAAAATAAGATATGTTTGATCGCTATAAAAACTTGCAGGAAACACTGAAGGAGGGACACACGCCGATTACGTAGATACAACAATACATTACACCACAAGGAAGCTAAGTTCGGATAAAAATCAGTCTTTTGCATCATGGATCCTGAAAGGGTATGGTCATGTTGAAGAATACTTGAATATGGTTGATTTTTTATCGTGGTACTGTCATGTATTAGGAAGCATCATCATTTGCCAAATTTTTTTATCCAATTACATGCATTTTTCTTCTGATGATGATGGATCAATTGTTCTTGGGTGCAGGTACGTCCTTCAAGCGCTCATGACTCCCCCTTCTTCACTACAAACTCTGGTGCTCCAGTCTGGAACAACAACGCCTCTTTGACTGTTGGACCCAGAGGTGCCTCTTTAAACTCCAAATTTTTATGTTATATTTTTAAATTAATAAAATGAAAATATACTTATATTGATATATATAATTATTTTGAAAGATTTATTTATGCGCATAGGTAAATCAACTAGTATATATATATATACATATAGAAACCAAATTTTTATGTTAGTCTTAATGTTTATTCTCTTAGCCTCGTTTGGTTTTTATATCTTGACAGGTCCAATCCTTTTGGAAGACTATCATCTGATCGAGAAACTGGCCAACTTTGACAGGGAAAGGATTCCTGAGAGGGTTGTTCATGCCAGAGGTGCCAGTGCTAAAGGTTTCTTTGAAGTCACTCATGACATTTCAAACCTTTCTTGCGCTGATTTCCTTCGAGGCACCGGTGTTCAGACTCCTGTCATTGCTCGTTTCTCGACTGTCATCCATGAGCGTGGCAGCCCCGAGACTCTCAGAGATCCTCGTGGTTTCGCTGTCAAGTTCTACACCAGAGAAGGGAACTTGGATCTTGTTGGAAACAACTTCCCTGTCTTCTTTGTCCGAGATGGAATGAAGTTCCCTGACATGGTCCATGCGCTGAAACCGAACCCCAAGACTCACATTCAGGAGAACTGGAGGATACTGGACTTCTTCTCACACCACCCTGAGAGTCTTCACATGTTTTCATTCCTCTTTGACGATGTTGGTATCCCACAGGACTACAGGCACATGGACGGCTTTGGTGTCAACACTTATGTGCTGATCAACAAAGCTGGAAAAGCTCACTACGTGAAGTTTCACTGGAAACCCACTTGTCCGGTTAAATGCCTGTCAGATGAGGAAGCTATCAGAGTTGGAGGAACTAATCACAGCCATGCAACTAAGGATCTCTATGACTCCATCGCAGCGGGGAGCTTTCCAGAGTGGCATATGTTCATTCAAGTGATAGATCCTGACCATGAAGACAAATTTGATTTTGATCCGCTTGATGTCACAAAGATCTGGCCTGAAGATATCTTGCCTCTCCAGCCTGTTGGCCGCTTGGTTTTGAACAAAAACATTGACAACTTCTTTAATGAGAATGAGCAGCTTGCTTTTTGTCCTGCTATTGTTGTCCCTGGCTTCCATTATTCAGATGACAAGCTACTCCAGAGCAGGATCTTCTCCTATGCTGATAGTCAGAGACACCGTCTAGGACCAAACTATCTCCAACTACCGGTCAATGCTCCAAAGTGTGCTCACCACAACAATCACCATGAGGGTCTTATGAACTTCATGCACAGAGATGAGGAGGTAAGGTCATCAGCATTGGAAGTCTCTCAAATTTTTGAAAAACTCTTTTGTTATTATTTTTGGTGACAAAAAATATTTTTTTTTAAAACTTCCAATGGAGATGCCCTAATTAATCAACTCTTTTTAAATGCTTATTTCACATTCATTTTTCAGTTTGATATGAACTGCTTGTGTTGCTTTCCAGGTTAATTACTTCCCTTCAAGGTTGAACCCGGTTCGCCATGCTGAAAAATACCCTCAGAATCCTATTGCATGCGCTGGAAACCGTGAGAAGGTCATATTCATCTCCATGCATCAACGTAGACATAAGAAAGTTGTATACCAAATCTTTCAACATTGTGAACATTCATATGTTTTTTCTACTATTGTTGTTTATATGACAGTGCATGATTGAGAAGGAGAACAACTTCAAGCAGCCAGGGGAAAGATACAGGTCCTGGGATGCAGACAGGCAAGAGCGGTTCGTGAAGCGTTTTGTTGATGCACTTGCTGAGCCTCGTGTGACCCACGAAATCCGCAGCATTTGGATCTCTAACTGGACTAAGGCAGACGAATCTCTTGGACAGAAACTAGCCACTCGTCTTAACGTGAGCCCAAACTTCTGAACGGTATCATCGCTAGAGATTTAAGTAAATGCCCCTCTTAACACAAAATATGCTCCTTTTACGCTTTGGTTTCCAAGTTATCTCTTTGGTAATATATAGTAGATACAGTAAAATAAAACAGTGACAATAGAACTCTTATAGAAGGGTATTGAGATCACTTGCAAATGCTGAGATATTCAAAATAAGTTTCGCAGCTATAGAATACTGTTATTTTGATATATTTTTATTAAATAATTAAAGCCATTTATAAGCTGAAAAATGGTTTGTAATTTTTTTTCTAACTGTTTATGTTTTAAAATTTTGTGATCTTGAGATATTCAGCGAGAATTATATACGTTGAAGATGCTCTAGTTTCTATTTTGTAATCTTCTTTTCATAATACCAACAAATATTTTGTATGGCGAATAAATAAGAAGCTGTCTGGATTATATATAATTTACAATATATATATCCGTTCGGCTATTTTAAATGGATTTGTTTTTTTATTCTCTTGCTCTCGATTTAGTGTTCTTATAAATTATTCCAGATTTGCATCTATGACGTGAGCTTATAGTTGGAATATTATTGTGGTATAAAGTCAGACGCACGATCATGATTAAAAATAAGATAAAAATAAAAGTTTTCTCAAGTATGTCCATATTATAGTCATCACGTCGGAACTTTTAATTGGTCATTGCTATGATGCAAGATCGCATTTTACCATACATAATTTTTTTGGTAAGTGGGGAGGTGTGGGGTACTAAATTATTCCGCTGCTAGTGGAAGTGAAAAAGAAAAATGAGATCAGACGAGTTTAATTGTATTTTATTCTGTTTAACAACTTGGGTTAAACTTTAATTAGCTAATACAGTCTGACTAATCTTATGTCTCCGCCATTACTTTTTGTCTTTAAAAGAAGCTCGGCTCAAATCAGGTATCAGCACATGGTTCTACACAAAACCTTTTTTAAGAAAACTTAACCCCCAATTATTATCGCTTTCATGTATTCTTTGAAGTATTGACATGAACATGTATAACTGCAGCAGTTCTAAAAACGGTCTAGGTAATGTTTAGGCGCTAGACATTACAAGACTGCGACGATTATCTTTTAAACCGTCTAGATAATTACAATATTATAATAAGAAATAATATATAATTTAGTATTCATAAATTATAATAAATAATATATAATAATATATTTTATGAAAATAATTTTATCATATATAAATAATAATATTTAGTATTATTTAGTATAAAACATTACATATATTTAATATATTGCTATGATTTATATACGCCTAAACCGCGCCTAACTAGTAATCTAGTCGTCCGCTTAATCGGTCTAGGCGCTAAACATTAGGTCGCTGTCCGCTTAGTATCTAGTGTTTTTTTGAACACTGAACTGCAGTGTCTCAGTTATTACAAAATATATATATCCCCAAATTTCGTATTAACAGATGCGTAGAGGCTAGACATTAATCCATCATTTTGTGGATTTAAGATAAACCTAGCTATAAATATTTTAATAATGAGTTTGAATCATCCATTTTCTTATGGTGTTAGGTTGTAAGATTTGTGTCTTTAACAAACATAAAAGTTCTAAATCCATAATATCTTCATGTTAACAATCATATATATATATACCAGGTTACATTAGTACCTTCTCTGCTGTAGCAGATATTCTAACTCCTATAGTTGGATAACCAACTAGACAACATGCGCTGCCAACACCAAATAAGTATGTGCTTGGAGTACTTCTTAAACGGTTAGAGTGTATATCCTTTATTTAGGTCTAGAGGTACAACGATATTTATTTCAGTGAAAATTTTGGAACGCTGAACATCTTACATCGACTATTCTCAATTTTGAAGAATTTCAAAACCAAAGTATTTTCTATGATCTCATTTTTGTGTGGTACTTTCTCGTTTTACCAAGTTTTGCTAAGTTTATGTATCTTTTTGTCTATTGTGTCTGTCCGATCTTGTTTTTATCTTTGTAATCGATTAAGAAAATGAAATCTGTTTGGTTTTGAAAAATACCATTGGTGTTTTAAATTACAATTTTCAGTTTCACAAAGGGAAAAAAAAAAGAACTTATTAAGTTGTAGTGTAACAAATTATATATCGAAGTTTCGCATCTTAAGCGATTGTTTAATCATCCAATGAGATGGTATTATGAAATTGTGTTTGCGAGCGGTCCAAAACTTGTATGTATTTAAAATTTAGAACAGTTCAAGGGAAGAAACCAGAATAAACTAACGTGTTTTGGTTGTCGTTAACAAGATCTCGGATCCATTTTAGGAAAAGTCAATTTCTTGATGACGAAATCAAGGAGACATTACTTTACTTTGATTGCATGTGACGGAACTGCTGTAAAATATCTAAGTCTTGAGGTGTATAATGCAGAGTATAATTTCGTGGGCCTTAGTCTACCAGGTCTACTACCAACCAATGTACTCGACATATATAAAATCGTTCTCCGTACCAAAATAAGGAGTATAAAGGTTTTATACCTAACTAACGTGCAACAAATTATCACAATTATTTGAGGTGTGAGTGAATGATTCGGCACTTATAATCATTCCTGTCTACATTTTTCCTCGCACTTAATGGACTCCTTTCTTTTGTACTAAAACAATTTCGCAAAGTAATAATATTTTTGTATACGTTTCACTACCATACGAGAGGAGATTCTATTCGCCCAGATAATAATTTTAAACTCCGTTATCAGAATCTTTATTTTGTATTTGCTAAGTTTTATTTTCTTTTGACTATCCTATATGTTTATTTCCTTGCAGATCTATAGTTATTTGTGTACTCTTATTTTATTCCTGGTTCATTTGACTGTCTATTGTTGGAGTCTTGGAGACTGATTAGTGGCTGTTTTATGCATTGTATACAATTTAAACTATTAAGTAATGCCAGATTCCAATTTGATAGTTGGAATTCGAATCTCAACAGCTTAAAGGAAATAATCAAAGAATCATGTGGATGTAGTCATAATTTGTTTCAGCCAATGTGGTCATTATTAAAAAAAATAGTCATCATGGTATCTGTTTTACTTCTTCCAACACAGTTTATACATACATATCTTTTACCATATTTAACTTTGGACACCACAAAGTAATATGATATATACGATATAAAATCAAAGAGGGAAGATGATACTTTGGGATTTTGTTCAAAAAACAATACTTTTGGGATTGTCTTTGTCTCCAGATTCTTCACAGTTGAGGAATATTACATATGGGAAAATTGTTTGCATTTTTGTTTCTTCAAAATTAAAATTTTCAAAATTCTAGATGCTCTAATTAGTGACCTAACGAAAACATTTTTAATGCTGGCGACTTATCATTCTCAAAAACTATCTTTTGCGTTCACATACGGGACTCTATCCAGTAATTGGAGAACTAAGTTGACCAAATAAAAAAAATGAAAGATGATATATATATATATCTTTAACCCACATGTCCTACTTGAAATTATTTCATAATTTGAAATATATGAAATGTTGGTCATGACTCATTAGCTTTATCGTTAGATCAAATAACAATTTTATTTTTTAGTGAAAAATATCTAACATCAAAAATAAAATAATATATATATATATCATCTTTAAGCCACATGTCCTACTTGAAAATTATTTCATAATTTAAAATATATGAAATGTTGGTCATGACTCATTAGCTTTATCGTTAGATCAAATAACAATTTTATTTTTTTAGTGAAAAATATCTAACATCAAAAATAAAATAATAGACTAGATAAATTAAAGCTAAATAGTGTTTCGAAATTACTTTTGATAATCCAGCAATAAAATAGCTCCGGATATAAATATTTACAATTATATATTTCATATTCATGCTCATAATCCAACCTCTTTTATAGTAGGACCCCATAGAAAAAAAAGTATGTACAGTGTGAAACACTTGGTAATATATATTGACCAAAAAGGAAGAAAATAATTTGATAGAAATTAGAAGAGGTAATATATGTGGAGTGCACCTAATTGGGAGTATGTGAGCAAAGCCCCCCAAGTGGAGGGAAGCTAAGTCATGCACCACTTGTTTCGCCTTTTTAGCTTACGCTATCTCTTTGTGTTACAAACTCTTACGTGTATATACGTATATATTTCTATATAATTGGCGCGTATACGTAATACTTCTATACCTAGTATTGTATTTTTTGTTCAGATAACTAGTATTGTATATATTGAATATCTGACCCCAGAAAACTACACTTTCTTTTCCAAAATATATATATATATATATACTAGGGGTTTTACTGGTGATAAATATAATAAAATTATTCTATTTTAAATTTAATTTAATTTATAGAATAGTTGAAATATTCTTTCATTGATTAATTGGTAAAATATATTTAAAAATATTTAGTTTACTTTAAACTAAATATTAAAGTAACATTATATTGATTTATTTATTATTATTTATGGAATTTTTATTGTTAAAATTTATAAATATATGATCCATTTGTCATTATTTTACATTTTCTCAATGTTGATTCTATCTTTATTATAATCAGTGAGTAAAATACATTAATTTACTCAAATTATGGTTCAAATTCAACATGTGAATTAAAATTACTTCTACCTTTTATAATATTTTTTAATCAATTGACACATTTAGTTTCTCTTATATATTTTCTTTTAAACATATTGATTCATATTATACAGAAAATAAAATAATTGATAAAGATATGAGAAAAGTCGAAAAATAAAATCGTAAATGCACTTTTTTGTTATTCTTAATCATTTCTACTTATTGATAACAAAAAAATATTTATTCTTAATTTTATGTATTTTTGGATTAGATTATGTAGTTTCACTTACTGTTATTTTTTGACATAAATATTGATGCCAAAAAATGGTTGAATTGAAAACAAACTATTAATCGGGTTTTGAAATAGATTTGGTTTAAATAATAGAAGATGAGAAAATGTGGAATAACTAATCAAAAAATAATATTATGGTGAGGTATCAAGTTCTTAGCAAGATTCTTGATGTATTCATTATGAGACAGTAGTGTTGTACTTGTAAGCTGTAACATTAATTTTGAATTTTTGAGAACTTACAGTTTCGATTAATTTTAGTATATTTAGGCCTAGAAACCCACATTACTTAATGTGGTCTAATTCCAAGATGAATTAGACATAGCCATGGATCCATCACAATCTACATCAAGTAATGCCCAATTAAGACAAGATTGAACTGACCCACATGCTAAAGACCTTGTAGCCACATTTCAATATGAATGACCCAGTTGCACCAAACACATTGCTACAAAAATCCAAAGAAAAAGAAAACCAAATATTATAATTTTTTAAATTTAACAGTAACAGTGACAGGAAACATATATAGAATCAAATGTAAGTCAATTTATATATCACACCAAAAATAGTGAAGGTAAAAAATCGTCGCTTCACTTTCTGCAGGTTCCGTCGACTGGGTGAGAGAGAGATGCGACGGGAGGAAGAACAAACCCTAATATTCAGTTGAGCTTCGCATGATTTTTTTGAAAGCCCAGTTAGAATTTAAAACACCGGACCCGTTAACACATGAAACAACCGAAAGCAGAATTGTTTTTGGGATGGCTGACGTGGTGCAAAACCCCCAACCCTCCTTACTAACGTGGACAGCTTAATCAGGTAGATGGTAGATAGTTCAACTTTATTATATAAGATACTTCCACATACGTTACACAACCATGCCATTATACAGAGAAGGTGATAAAGATTAATGAATGGCTCAATAGATTTATCTCGACCAATCAAAACATATTTAGTATTGTATTAGTGAAGATTCAAGAGTAGTGTTGCCTAACAAAAAGTTTGTGGTTTTCTATAATATTTTTTAGCGGTGGAATCTATAGATTCACGAGGCGAAGACGGTGTTGGTTACACAATAATACTCTGCACTATATGAGAAACTTTTGTTTTACTAAACTATTTTATATTGTCAATTTGATAAGAAAATATATATTTTTTAACCCAGTGGAAGGAAGAACCTACTCCCTCACTTATTTCTTTTTATTTACTTGATTTATTATATTTCTGCATAGAAGGCTAAAAAGGTATAATAGTTAAGCCTGAAATTATTATCCGAAATCCGGATTTGATCCGAGATCCGATCCGCTCCGAAAATTCGGATATCCGGAAGGGCCAAATCCGGATCCGGATAGTAAAATGATGAATCCGTCAAAACCGGATCCGGATATCTAAATTTTTTAGTCTGGATATCCGGATCCGTAATTTTTATTAATAATTATTTTTAAATAGTAATATCTATATATAAAACTAGTTTTATTTATTATATTTTCATTTTATATTAGTATATATAGATTTTATATAAAATTTGTAATAGCATATATAAAATAATTAAAAATATTGTATACATTTTATTTTTAAATTACTGTTAATATTTTATATATTTTAATATTATTATGTTATTTATTTTAAGGTTCCGAATCCGAATATCCGCCGGATATTACAATTTTTATAAAGATATCCGACACCCGGATATCCGAGAACTTTGGATCCGGATAAAGATAGTAAAATCATGGATCCGCCGGATAAGGATCCAGGTCCGGATATCTCGAAATTTCCCGGATGCCCGATTCGTCCCACCCGTAATAATAGTTGCCTTTTAAATTCTTTGTTTTCGGGTTGACAAAAAAATTCTTTGTTTTCTGTAGCTCTAAAACAAATAAGTTATAGCAACATGTAACAAAAATGATCTATTTCGATGGACCAACACAAACAATGACGACTGTTAACATGTTTTCATTTAGGGTCTTTTTTTCTTCTTTTTTTACAAAAAAAAATAAGGGGGTTTTTTTTTTTGAAACACTCAACAAGGGTCTGAAAATGGAAATTAATGCGCTTTGGTCATCATCACCACGATAAAATTGTTGAACAAGAATCTTTCTCCACATATATAAAAACTTTTGAAAATTTTGGCGAGATCAGATAAATGTATATATTTTAAAGATACGTGCAACCATTATATTAGAAATTTTCGAAAAAAAAAATTGTAGAATCTTATTCTACCACTAATTGAATTAAATAATATCATAAGAACAAACAAATCTATTTTATCTTTTAGTCAGCTGGTTAAAAAAGATTAGTCACATAATAAAGAAAATAAAATGCTCTTACAAGTTTTAGATTATTTTTTCTGCTGTTGTTGGTGTCAAATCAAACGGATATATATATTTAAAATAATCATTTTTCTTCTTTTTATTATGATATGATTATTTGTTGATATTCTCTGATTCTCTCTACGTGACGTTTGCTAAAACAAAAATAGAGTTCTGACTTTTCTACATAAATAGAAATTCACTGCACAAGGCATGTTATTGCTCGTTTTGTTTATTCCAATCGTCTCTCTCTCCAGAAAGTGAGAGAATCTTCTTTCTCTCAAAAACCTAAGCAGCCTGGAAGAGAGAGAGAGAGAGAGAGAGTTAGATGTTCTGTAAATGTAACCAAAACGAAACAAAACAAATACCTCAATAAGGTCTCGCTATGTCCCGATGCATAGATGAGATAACGATCCACAAATATTCATATTTTTCATTTTAAGCTCTTAAAGTTAAATTTCTTTTTATTTTATTTTGTTTTCATCTTTTAAGGCACTTCTTCTTCTTCCTCACAGACACATAACCCATTCAGACATCTTTACAGCTTTCTTTTCTTTCTCATCTGTTCCTTCTATTTCATTCAGACAAACAAAACTGCAACCAACTTCAGTTTATAAAAAAAAGGAATCTTAAAACCCCACTCGAGTTAAGGAATCTCAGAAGAATCTCTCTACCTTGTGAGTTTCTTTGTTTTCTCCGTTCTTCTAATTTTATCATCTAAAGCTCTAAAGGGTTGATCTTTCATTGTGGGTTTTAGTTTTGACCCGCTTGAAGGAATCAAACAAAAAGTTCTGTTTTTTTAATAAAAATTTGGATTCCTTATTCTGTCATTATGAAATTAAATTTCATTTTAGCTAAGATTTGTGATTGATTCCTAACATGTTATGTGCTCGATCTTGACCTTAACTTCGTTTTATCAGATGGTGCTTCATTGATATTGGGAGATCAAAGCTAAGACCAACGAAGCAACTTACAAATCAATGGAAGATAGTTTTCTTCAAACCGAGAATACTGTTATGGACACTGAGTTCATGGATGGATTGCTACTAGATGGTTGTTGGTTAGAGACAACAGACGGATCTGAGTTTCTCAACTTAACTCCTCCAACCCCTTTTGATCCATCTTCCTTCATGTGGTCTCCACCTCAAGACACATCTGCAATCTGCACATCAGGAGTAGTATCTCAAACCTACGGTCAAGATGATGACTTTCAATGGAACAAAAGGTGGTGGATAGGACCAGGAGGTGGTGGTTCTTCGGTTACCGAGAGACTGGTCCAAGCGGTTGAACACATTAAGGATTACACAACGGAGAGAGGCTCGCTTATACAGCTGTGGGTTCCTGTCAACAGAGGCGGCAAGAGAGTTTTAACCACAAAGGAACAGCCTTTCAGCCACGATCCCATGTGTCAGAGACTTGCAAACTACAGAGAGATCTCTGTAAACTATCACTTCTCCGCTGAGCAAGATGACTCCAAGGCCTTGGCTGGTTTGCCTGGAAGGGTTTTCTTGGGGAAGCTTCCTGAGTGGACTCCTGATGTTAGGTTTTTCAAGAGCGAGGAGTATCCTAGAGTCCAGCACGCTCAGGACTGCGATGTCCGCGGGACGCTGGCCATTCCGGTGTTTGAACAAGGGAGTAAGATTTGCTTGGGTGTGATTGAGGTTGTGATGACTACTGAGATGGTTAAACTAAAACCTGAGCTTGAAAGCATCTGCAGAGCACTTCAGGCAGTTGATCTTAGGAGCACTGAACTTCCCATTCCTCCTTCTCTAAAGGTAAGCAAAAGAAACTATAGTTTCGGTTTTACCAGAGACGTCGTTAGAACATTTCCATCCCCACTCCATATTTTTAAACCAAAAAAATAGTAGAAATGGAGTAATGAACAAAAAGAAAAAATCATTACTCCATAAATGAAGCAACTTTTTATTTTTTTTCCATACTCCATTTTTAGAGTAAAATATTTAGTGGTGATGGAGATGCCCTTAGCTCAACTGAAAGGATTCTGCTTATTTATGTTAGAGTTCTCTGGTTCGAATGACCTCTGGGACGAAACTAATATTGTTGTTCATTTATTTCAGGGATGTGACTTATCATACAAAGCTGCATTACCTGAAATCAGAAACCTCTTGAGATGTGCTTGTGAGACGCACAAACTACCTCTAGCTCAGACATGGGTCTCTTGTCCCCAACAAAGCAAAAGCGGGTGCCGACACAACGATGAGAACTACATCCATTGCGTGTCGACCATCGATGATGCTTGCTACCTCGGTGATCCAACCGTCCGCGAGTTCCACGAAGCTTGCTCTGAGCATCACCTCTTGAAAGGGCAAGGCGTTGCAGGACAAGCATTCTTGACCAACGGTCCTTGCTTTTCCCCTGACGTCTCTAACTACAAGAAGTCCGAGTACCCTCTCTCTCACCATGCTAATATGTACGGTCTACATGGGGCCGTTGCGATACGCCTGCGCTGCATCCACACCGGCTCTGCTGATTTCGTGTTGGAGTTCTTTTTGCCTAAGGACTGTGATAATCTGGAGGAACAGAGGAAGATGTTGAACGCTCTTTCGACCATTATGGCTCATGTGCCTAGAAGCTTGAGGACTGTTACGGATAAGGAGCTGGAAGAGGAGAGTGAAGTGATAGAAAGGGAGGAGATAGTGACGCCAAAGATAGAGAACAACACACATGAACTACATCATCAGAGTCTTGGAATGGTGTTTGATGGAGGAGAGAAGCCAAGTGATGGGTTTGGTTTGAAAAGAGGTTTTGACTACACCAGAGACTCTAATATCAATGAGAGCAGCACTTTCACCAGTGGTGGTTTTAATAGTATGGCTGAGAAAAAGCGTACAAAGGCAGATAAAACCATCACTTTAGATGTTCTTAGACAGTACTTCGCAGGGAGTCTTAAAGATGCAGCTAAGAGTATTGGTGGTAAGAAGCATTGCTGTATTGTTTTAATTCACTTTTGTCTGAATGTTCTTAACGCTTGATCTCTTATTTTTTCAGTTTGTCCAACGACGTTGAAGAGAATATGCAGGCAACATGGTATACAGAGATGGCCATCAAGAAAGATCAAGAAAGTGGGACATTCTCTGCAGAAGATCCAACGTGTGATTGATTCTGTTGAAGGTGTTTCTGGTCCTCTTCCTATAGGCTCCTTCTACGCGAATTTCCCCAACTTAGCCTCACAAGAACCGCCCCAACAAGCTAAGGCCTCACCTCCTCCTCCTCCACAGCCACCATTGCAGCTTTCAAAGTCACCTGTTTCTCAATACAGTCACAGTTCAAGCTCTAGCCAATGCTGTTCCAGCGAAACCCAACTAAACAGCGGCGGAACAGCCCATCCTTCTCAACCTGATACTTTCAAGAAGGTGAGCAGCGAGATCGATCTTCAGTGTTCAAGTCTTGACCAGACGGTGTTGACCCTCTCTAGTTTAGAAAACATCCCGCATGGCACCAACCTGTTGTCGTCATCATCTCAAGATGATGACTCTCTGAGGATTAAAGTTAGCTACGGAGAAGAGAAGATCAGGTTCAGGATGAAGAACTCACGCAGGTTAAGTGATCTGCTGTGGGAGATAGGGAAGAGGTTTAGTATAGAGGATATGAGCAGGTATGATCTAAAGTACTTAGATGAAGACAATGAATGGGTTTTGTTGACTTGTAATGAAGATGTAGAAGAGTGTGTAGATGTTTGCAGAACCACACCGAGTCATACCATTAAGCTTCTGCTTCATGCTTCTTCTCATCATTTCCCTGAACGTTCTTCACCTACAGGTTACACTTTATGGCAATCACTATAAATCAGAGAAAGAAAGAAAGAAAGAAAGAAAGAAAGAAGAGTTTATAGGACATGGCACAAAAGCTTTATACCTTTGTGTTCTGTTATAATTGTTCATAATTGTTAAATGTATGCTTCTTTTTTTTCTTTTTTTGAAAGGATTATTAGTAGATGCTTTGTGTTTTGTTTTTTTTTTTAATAAAAAAAAGCAGCAGAGAGAAGAACATGTAAAGATCCTTTCCTACTAAGATACTGAAGATGTTTTTTTTCTTCTGTAATTTCTTTGTTAAGTGTAGATATATAAAAGAAAAAACTCAATTGTTTCCATAATTGTCATATTCATATTCATATACATATAGATAAAAACAAGTGTAAGAAACTAAGAAAAGACCTTTTTTTATAGAACACACAAGACTGAGATTTTTAGGTTTCGAATGACGCGGTTCTAATAGTAACCAAAATGTATGGGTATATATATGTATATGTGATTTTTGTGTTTCTACGAGTCATGTAGTGGCGTTCTTGTGACCTCAGGTGACATGGAGGAGACGTTTCTAGCTTCATGAGACTGACACTGTGCGGCTAAGTACGCAAATGCAACAACTATGGCACCTATAAACGGTCGGTAAGCTTCTTCGTTCAGACACATTGCGACTATGGCAATGGCGTAGATTTAAACATCATTTAAGGTATTTGCCTCGCAGAGAAAGATCCACTAAGTGTCCAAACTTCTTCTGATCCTTTAGGTATGGACGGGACTGCAGCATAGACGAGCAAAACAAATAATGCATAGTCATATACAAGTTACGAAACTGATGATTATACTTCCAAAAAGTCGAATGGCGAAGACCTTTCGTTTCTCTGATCAAAAAAAAAAAAAGAAGACCTTTCGTTTCATCTTCTTTTTTATGCCCAAGGTTTAAGAACTTGCATCATTATATTGGAAAAAAAAATACTAGAAAAATATAAATTACAAACTATTCTACAGCTTGCGAGACAGACTCTTGTGATTTCCATTTTCTCCCTTTTTTTTCTCTTTTCCCACTAAAAAATATGGATGTTGCAACAACCTGTACAATAGAGAGACTTGTCCCATATATTTTCATGTCACAACAAATAGCCCATGACCTTTTCCACAAGTGATTTTTCCATACCAGAAAAATACACATGGCTGAGATAGCCTGTGGAAAATGCCTCTTTCTTTTTTCCCATCCTGTCCTCCAAAGATCCATTCATCTTCTCATAGCTGTAATGCCAGATCAGGATGCTGCGACGAGGACGAACTAGTCTGCTGATTGGCCCCGGGAGAATTTGGTGATACAAGCCTAGCGTTAAGGTCCGGTGGAAACCGGTGGAACTCCTGTTTATTATAAGGAAACAACAACCCTTGTTGTTGCGAGCCCGGTATGCTCTCGTTGGTTAAGTTTTGTTGTTGCTGACTCGTGGCACCGATCATCGGACTTGGACTATGGCTGAATCCACTGAAACCTCGGTTGCTGCTCTCAGGTTTAATAAGCGGTCCCGCCTGGCGAGAGGTAGATGATGATGGGAACTCGGTTTCTCTATTCAAGACACGAGAAGGTGCAGTCTCTTCGATTCCTTGAGCAGAAGAATGTCTGTTTCCTATGAAAGCGCTTGAGACTGAAGCTGTTGGAGACAGAATTCTGTTTGAATGATCACCAGAAGCCAAGTCATTAGAACACTTCTGTTTTCCCAGCGATGGTATTAATACGGTTTGTTTTTGAGGTTCATCCTCTTCAGTTCCTGCTGGATTGTCTCCAACCCAACCTACACCAAATTTGACTCCAGAGGGCAACGCGGTTCCGATTCTCTTTGATGCAACTTTCCAAGCAACAGGACCGAGATTTGCAGCGTACCGTGCTAGACTCCTCGCGTAACCGTACTCAGTGTTAAGCCCAACCTGATGAATAAGGAAAACAAATGGTCAGACTCTTGGTTCACCATACAGGAGGATATAACAGGATTGGTAATAGCGTACTGGAATCAACTGTTTCAACTCGTCTTCAAGCGTTGTCAAAACCGAGGGCTCCTGTGTAGAAGTTGGCAGGTGATTGTAGGTATCGCGTCTGTTATCATCGACATTGAAATGTTTCATCCCATACTTGTTAACCGCCTTCACAACAGAAGCTGCAGAGAAACAGAGAACATGATTTTTATTTGGTAAAAAAAAAAAGTTTGAATGAAGGTAGTGAGCAAAGGTAGAGATTTTTATACGTGGAAACTCGTTCTCCCAATCTACAGACCAGCCACTTTGGGTTTCACTGTTATGATTGATCCTAACCGATGTTTCTGCTTGACGGAATTTGTTTGAAGGAGGAGTCTTTCTTAGATTGTAAGCACCAGAAAACTTATTAGAGCTATCTCCTCCAGGAATGAGCGCATCAGCTGAAAGTTCAGAAGCGGTACGGTCAATCGAAGATGGTTCAGGCTGTTTCTTGGGAGGACGGCCTCTTCTGGCAACTTTTGGCTGCTGCTGCTGTTGTTGTTCTTGTTGGCTTTGTGGTTCTTCATCATCACTGTCTTGCCTTAAATTCTCAAAGTCCTTTTTAGCCAGTTCTTGTATAGCCCTCGCCTACAAGCCAAAATGACACACTATTTTCAGAAACATGAAACCACGATATATCCAAAGAAAAATTAGGAGATAAAATTTCAGAACCTGTCGATAATATACGGTGTCTGATGAATTGTATTCCATTGCATTTGAACATATTAAAAACACATCTCCCTGCAAAAACAGCAGTGCCAGAAGGGACACTTATCAGAAAAAAAAAGAAAAAAAAAGAGCTGTTCCAACACCAATCTCCACACGAATTTCACATATATTCAAACTAGGATGCAGATTAATAGTTACTTCGAGTGAAACACAACTTTTGAAACATCCTTAGGTCTGTACCCTACACTACATATAACATGCACGCCCAACAACATCAAGCAATGCCTCTCCATAAACCATAAGAAGCTATAAGAAAATTTTAAAATGGCGATGACACAGCATAATCTTTAGCACAAGCAAAAGACAAACTAACTCGAAAGTATCTTCAAAACTATCAAAGATAGGACCTATTGAAAGTTCAGGGAGAAGGAAGTATCGAAGAGAGTGGTCCAGTGCTCTCAGAGTACAACACTGACCTCAAATTGTTCTAAACTGGCATAAGCTCCAGAGTCTAATTTTTTCCGCACTGTGCTAAAGTCCATTGGATTCGTGATAATCTCATGATAATCGGGAAGCTGTAAAACATACCAAACAGAGATAAGGCAGGTAGAAACATTAATGAGCTTGAAACGTTTAACGAGCTTTAACATCAACAAAAGGTGACAAGACGGTCACCTCCTCAGGATCAACTGGATCCGAGTAAACGCCATAAGTATCTTTCCTACAAGTGTGTTTGTAAAACAACATCGATCAAGTAAAAACATTAACCCAGCTTTCGACCAAAATAGAAAATAAGGAGACTATGTCAGAGAGCAAGGGAAATGAAGATACTTTTGAAGTCTATCGAGGATGAACACCAACAACTTTTTGTCTGGCAACGGAGTAGTGGGCCCAGACTCCACGGGTGACCCTGTCCACATGTAAAAATGAAGTTTTAAAATTAATCATCAGCAAAATCTCCCCTTTTTATCCTCGTACGTAGGAATCATCAGAAAAAATTAAATAAACGAAATTAAAAAAGGGGGGTCTTTACACGGTACCTTGAAGAATGTCTGTCGCTTTCGTACCCTTTTCTCCCTGCAGAGAATTATCAAACAGATCATCATCATCATCATCATCAACTCCAAGAATCCACTAAAAATGTGAGCTTTTTCCGTATTTATGCAAAGAATCGAACAAGACGCAGAGTACAAAGCGAAAGTATAACTAAGACACACATGATGGTTTCAGGCATCTTTAATTCGATTAAATACCATAAATCAGAGAATTTTAAATATATACTAATAGTCATATTAAATCGAGAATAAAAACTGATAAACACAAAAAGGAAAATAATTTACAGAAAAGCTGAAATACGAATTATCCAACCAATCAAAATCAAGACACAGTCAAACTCATCTCTTTAATACTTCAACCAGAAGACGAACACTCCCAACATAAACGCGCGAAATCCCAACTACATATTTAAACCTAATTTCTCAGATTCGACTCCTTCTTTTTAAAATTAGAATCAATCAATAGTTTTAGCTCGAATTAGAAAACGAACCGTGAATCCAGATCCGCCGCCGCCGCCACCGATCTTCCGCCTATTAACGGGAGTCTCGTCGAGGTTCAGATCGGAACCGCCCGATTGGGAATTAGGAGAATGTCGACGGGAGTGGGAGTTTAATCCGTGTAAGAGCCTGTGCTTCTTCTCCCGCCGCTCGTCGTCGTCTTCCTCGTCCTCGTCCTTGATCCAGGGGGAACCGGAGGAAGAAACTCCGTTGGGATTAGGGTTCCGGCGCTTGGATCGGGTGCCGGAGTTGGGAGAATTAGGGTTTTTGGAACCGGATCTAGGGTCATCGTGGTTGTTCTGCTGCTGTTGTAATTGTTGCTGTTTGATAGCTCGCTTCTGAAGGTCTAGAAGAGATGGCCTCCCTTTCTTCTTCTTCTTCGTCATTGTATCAGCTACCTCACCCATTCTCTCTCTCTCTCCTCTCTTCTTTCTCTCTCTCCTCTTCCCTTTTCTCTTTCTCCTCCTATACAGGCGTTTGGTTTCGTGTTTTCTTACGTTTAAAAAAAAAAAAATTGAAATTGAAATTAAAACTCTTACTTGTGTGAGCTCGCACGTGCCGAAAGGGTAACGTAACGTAAGTGGGTTATATTTGGGCCTTAACAGGCCTGATATTGGTTTTGTGCAATGTGTGACCCACAAACGACAGAACCTTTCACTATATAGCTGTTTGGATTCTGAAATTAAGAAATCTTGACTGCATTATGTATATACAAGTAAAAACTCTATCCCTTTCTTATTAATCAATGAGCAATTTGGGAGAGTAACCTTAAAGTTTTATGTTATTTACATGGGTGCCATGCAGACGTGGCAGCACCACATTCACTCTCAGCCCACATATAGATTCACCCTTAATTCACTAGAGAAATTACATGTAAATGCCATTGTGGTTCCACATTCATAATCATCTTATACCATACTCTCATATACAATTCCGTAATAGCATTGTTGAAATTATGGAATTTGGAATTTAAAACCGGTCAATTATTGCCATATATAGATCCATTGTGATTGATATTTCACCAAAACTTAACTCCCATATCAATATAATTATGGGAGTAATATAAAAAATTTAATTAGATAACAATATAAAAATTCCCAAGTGATGTGTCGTATTATAGTCTAACCCATTTTATAGTCTGACAATGCTATTACTGTTAAGCGTAAAATACACTTCAATGTATTTTTCTAACTCAGGAATTATAGTCTAAGACATTTTATTTTCTATTATTATTTTGACGTGAAATTAGGGTTAAGCGTAAAATATTTCATATTGTATGTGGTGATCGAAAATAAAAATATGGTTAAACCACTTTCTCTTGATCCTCGACTTACCTATTTTCAGGTCAATCATGTATATATTAATGCAAGACATTAATGTAATCATAAGATTTATATCAATCATATTTGACGACTAAATTATTGTAATTATATGATTTGAATATGATTGTAAATTAGTGTAATTATTAAATTTGATATAATCACGTATATATTATATTTGGTAAGTTTTGATGAGCGGCTATTTTGGCAATCATTCGCATAAATCAGTCTATCACCAAAATCCCATATTAGCTAATATCTAAAACGTTATCAATGGGAAGTATTTTCCGTGTATTAATCATTGATCGACAATTTAGCGATTTGTTATTTATTACCTAAGATTACGCATCGAAGGTTAATGCCAAATGTTACTAATATATAAATCCTTCAAGACAACGTTCACTATAAGAATGCAGCACAACTTTAGTCGTCAATAAGCTATAGCTCTCTCACAGTTCCACTTAATTCACGAAACGGTTGTCCACTTTCAAATTTTCCAGAGTCAGTTGTATCTTTGTTTCTTACTTGGGTTAAGATACCTTTGTTCCTTACTTGACATATTTGTTTCTTACTTGCTAGGCTGATAAGATACATGGGACCGTGAAAAAAGATGAAGTCGGACAGTTCGTTCTTTGTTTCTTAAGACATTACTTTACTTTACTTCATCATGATGTTTTAAATAATTTACGGTTCATCGTTAGAATAGCAATGCTACGGTTCACCTACATAATAAGGAATGCATAGCTTTCTGTATATAATGAGCTTGGTCGAATTTTAAATATGGGGATAAAGGTTATTACCGCAAATCGCAATGATATAATTTAAACGAACCAATATGAATTTGGTAAACTATTATATGCCGGTTTATGCAAGTAAGATAAGAATGTTTCTAGCCTAATTACTGGAACTATATCGTCCCTTAAATACGTTCTTTATGGCCATTTTATTTTAGGTTAGTATATATATAGTTTTAACTATTTAATTATTTAAAATGCATTGTATCCCTTATATATGCTAAAAATTCTATTGATTCCAAGTTAATAAGACGTTTATTGAGAATATAAAATCAGTGACCTATATATGGCAAATGTTACTGAGATTGTGCGTTAATTTTATTGACAAGCTAAATTTATTCCATTAATTGGTTTAAGTTACAAATATATTCTCCATAATTCTCTGTTTTCCTCTTATATAACCGAAGGGAAATGAGTCATTTCGTCATTCATTAAACAAGAGCAAAATCATTGATCCTTCCCAAATCTTAGAAATTCACCATGGCTGCGATGACCATATCTCAGACCTGAGCCTTTCAAATCAATGTGGAAGGTTAGAATCAAAACCATCCAGCTGTGGGAGCAGATTCAGCTGGGAGTGGTGAGACTATTGAGATAATCTTTGTGGATGCTAGAGTAAGTTTAATGATATATATGATGCTTCATTGTGTGAATTATGCTCGGTATTATAGTATGTAAGATTTCTTACTATTCTGTGTTCATCTTTAATATGGTAACAAGATTCATGGAACCATGAAGAAGGATGAAGTGGGGCAATCCGTCCATGTGTTGCAGCAGAGACAAACAATTTTTGGATTTTACAATTAATATGTTACTTGGTTACACTTCTGTCCAAAGATGTTTAAAACTTAATTGACTTCTAATAATCTGACAGACTATTATATTTTGATCTGGTTCGGTAATTTACATATATGTTTTGGCGCTGCAAATTACATTTATTCAAATTTTTTTTTTTGGACATGTATGTTTTGTATGGTACATGCATGAGGTTCCAAAAAATAGTAAGTTTATAAAATGTATCTACATAATATTAGTTAAATATCTACAAAATGTATCTACATGCTACAAAATTACTGAATGTGATTAAAAATATATGATAATTAGTGATTTTGAATAATATATATTTTACAACAATTAGTATACCATTTATTATTTTTGTTAAATTTTATGCTATTAAATAAACTAAACAGTCACATTAATCATGTCAAAAAATTTAAAAAGTTTGTATATGTTATATTATATTTTAAGTGACTATAAATTACTGTTGTAAAATCTAAAAATCTCATATTGAAAATTTTGTAATCAATAATTTAATTTTGTTCTTATCATAAATAAAATGATCATAAATATATATGAGTAGAAAGTTTTGATTTGATATATATTCATATCAAAAATAAATCTATTTCAATATCGTTAAAGTTAAACTATATGTTTGAAGATTTTAGAATCATATAACATATTTAAATTGATTAAAAATAAATGGTTTTACAATTTTAATTTGATCAAATCACTAAAATATATCTTATTATATCTTTTGTTATTATAGAAAAAACAAAAAAAATGTTTTTATTTCAAATATTTTACAAAATATCTCAATCTGAAAGGGTGCGGATTTATAGAACATAATTTTTTTAAGAACCGTTTAACCTGCAAGCAGAGTCTTACCTAGTAGATTAATATTTAACAAATTAGTAACTTAAAATAATTTAATAAAAAATTAATATGTTTTATTTAAAATTTGATCAGCTCAAAATATAATACAAGTTAATAAAGTAACAAAATTATAAATGTTTAGAAACCTTTATACGTATGGTCCCATTTAAATTATAGATTAATACAATATTAAAGTTCTAACATTACTAATTTATAGAATTTTTACTATTGTATTATTTTAACTATAACCTAGTCTATATGGTTTATATTTCACATGATAGGATAACATAACCAAATTGATTTACATTAAAAAAAAAAACTGTAAAGGGTAAGGTAATCCTATGCACCATGTTTTAGAACTGTACAAGTATTTTTCATTAGTGGTGAGAGACTCCAAAAATCTCTCATAAATTATAGAAAATGAAACTGATTATATAATCATGTTTTACTTAAAATGAATCACTAAGAAATTGAAATGTGTCAGTAGAGTCTTTTAAAGCTATGTTAGGCCATCTCCAACCATCACACTATTTTAGTGTCAAAACTACACCATTTTAATGTAATTTTAGCACCAAATATTTTTTTATCTCCAACCACAACACCAAATATCACACTAAAAAAATATTCTCTAATTTTATATTATTAAAAAAAATTCTCTTAACTATTTAATATTTTAATGCTCATTATTCTTATAACATATATAAATAACTATTTTTAATCAGAATAGGATTAACAAGTGTAAAACAATAATTATAATTATTGAATAATACTTTAGAAATACATATGAAATTAAAATAACAACAAACATACAAACGAAAATAAAATAACTAAAAACATACAAATGAAAATACATATGAAACTAAAACAAATAAAAACATACAAACGAAAATACATTGCATAGAAAATATGTTACATCTTACTAATTATTATAATTACCATATTCACCCCACAAATGTTCGATTAGTGCATCTCGAAGTTCAAAATGAGCATTTCGGTCTTTGATTCTATTGTGCCGAGCTAAGAATTCTTGAAACCGAGCATCATCAACACTTGTCATCTCGACTACTGCATTTGGAACTTCACTTCGTTCTTCAATTGTTGCATTGATATCACGTTCATCCTCGATGATCATATTATGCATTATGATACAAGTTGTCATTATATCATGTAATACCTTTTTATTCCACATGCGCGATGGTCCTGCCACAATTGCAAATCTTGATTGCAATACTCCAAATGCACGTTCAACGTCTTTCCTACACGCTTCTTGTTTCATTGCGAATAAATTTTTTTAGGACCACGGGGATCGTGAATTGTTTGGACAAGAGTGGACCATTTTGGATATATACCATCAGCTAGATAATAATTCATGTTATAATGTTTTCCATTAATAACATAATTATCGGGTGGAACAGTTCCTTCTGCTAGACTAGCAAAAAGATCAAATGCCTCTAATACATTGATATCGTTATTAGATCCCGGAAGACAAAAATTTGCAGCCAAATTCAAAGATCATAATCAGCTACAGCTTCTAGAATAATGGTGGGAGAATCACTACAACCGGCATATTGTCCTCCCCAAGCTGTTGGACAGTTTTTCCATTTCCAATGCATACAGTCTAAACTACCCAACATACCTGGAAATCCTCTGCGTTGACCGATACGAAGTAGTCGTGCAACATCATTAGCATCATGTGATCGAAGATAGCGGCTTGCAAAAACCTCGACAACAGCACGACAAAACCGCTTCAAACTTTCTATGGCAGTTGACTCTCCGATTTTGATGTACTCATCAGTTGAATCCGCTGGTAGACCATACGCCAACATCCGAAAGGCAGCAGTTATCTTTTGTAAACCAGACAACCTAAGTTTACCGGCACCATCTCTCCGTTGGACAAAATATTTGTCATGTCTTTGTATCGCATCATAAATACAAAAGGACGCCCCATCCGAAATCGCCGCCGGAACCTCGCCTCCGAGAATAATCTCTCTGCAAAATAGTCGTTGAAAATATTGCGAGAAGCATTCTCCCGATCACGATCAATAACTATATGACCAGGAATCGATCCACCATGATGTCTCTCGTTAAGTAGGTGTTGAGTGATGAAAAAATTATTGTTTGCAGTAATTTGGCATGCTACTTGCTTTTCTATATCATCGTAGTACTCATTATCCGAAGAAGAAGAAGAAGAAGAAGAAGAAGAAGAAGAAGAAGAAGAAGAAGAAGAAGAAGAAGAAGAAGAAGAAGAAGAAGAAGAAGAAGAAGAAGAAGAAGAAGAAGAAGAAGAAGAAGAAGAAGAAGAAGAAGAAGAAGAAGAAGAAGAAGATAGATGAGATGAGTTACCATAGTTATAATTCATCTTTGATAAAAAGAAATAGAAGATGATGGTTTTATTGTTCAAACATGATATACATTTTATAGGCAAATCATGTCATATTCAATTATCACATTATTAGAAAAAAACGAATCAATCCTAACCATTCAATTTCTTTGACAATGTCTAACCATTGCTTTGATTTGTCATTTCATGTCATGTTTCCACTATCACATTATCAGAATAATCAATTTTAACCATTCAATTTCTTTGATTAAAATCTAACCGTTGCATTGATTAATCACTTCTTGTCATATTCCTTTATCACATACCAGAAAAAAACAAATCAATTTAAACCGTTCGATTTATTTGACCAAGATCTAACCGTTGCTTTGATTTGTCATTTCATGTCATATTTCCACTATCACATTATCAGAAAAATCAATTTTAACCATTCAATTTCTTTGACTAAAATCTATCTGTTGCATTGATTAGTCACTTCATGTCATATTCCATTATCACATACCAGAAAAATGAATTAATATAAACCGTTCGATTTATTTGATCAAGATCTAACCGTTGCATTGATTAGTCACTTCATGTCACATTAACATTATCATATTATCACAAAAATACGAATCACTTCTCTATATAAAGATATACTTCTCTTTGAATAATCACACATCTCTAACTTATTTCTTACCACTACTATCTTTCTCAAAAATGACTTCAAGTCGTTCTTTATCATATTCCATTGATGAAGATATGCACTTATGTCATGTGTATCTTGACGTTTCTCAAAATCCAATCATAGGAATAAACCAGTCAAAAGATCAATTTTGGGCAAGAGTTGAAACTGAATACCAAAAATCTGAGATTTTCAGCCATCAACCAAGACCAAGGAGATCTTTACAAACTCAAATGACTACAATTCTTTCAGCTGTCTCCAAGCTGAGGGGATGTGTTAATCAAATTGAAAGCAAGAATCCTAGCGGTGCTTCGGAACAAGACATTGTGAGTATATGTGATTTTCTATTTACTATATTTTATAATTTTATTGTATATATTAATTTATTTAATCTTTGCTCATTATTTAATTAGTTGAACCAAGCAAAGATGTTATTAGCCCAAGATGTCAAATATAAGAGAGGCTTCAAATTCGACCACGTCTGGCCTATCCTCAGAAGCATGGAAAAATTTACAAATAACAACGGTAATGCACCTAGTGCATTCCACGAAGAAGGTCGTAATTTTTCATCATCTCCATCACTTTCAGTTGATCCCGAGTCATCACCATCCCCCAGTATGAATTCATTTGATCTAAATATAAATTCCGACGAAGGCACTTCTAATTTATCTTCAAGACCTATGGGTTTGAAGAAAGCTAAGAGAAAATTACAAACTGAAGAACAACTTAAACAATTGATGGAGCAAAATGATAAGCTTCTCAAAGCTATAACTAAAGGCAATTCGGAACGAAATGAAATTCAAAGGCAGAAGGTCGAGGTAGCAAAAATGAAAGAAGAGAATAAAATATTATTCGCAGATTTGAATTCTATAACTGATCCTGCGTCTCGTGCTTATATCGAAAGGCGAAAAAAAATTTATAAGAAAACGAGCTCAAACCAGTCAATCTAACGAACAAGGAGAAGGTGACCAATACCAATATCATGGATCACAATATCGAACATCACAATATCAAGGAGATCAAGCTGAAGAAGAACCATCTCACAGAGAACAAGTTCAAGGTGAAAATCAAATGTCACCAAATGATCAAGATGATTATACCCCGTATTATAATTATCTTGATGGAGCTGATAATAATTTTCCGGGTTATTAGTTTATTATGTTAGTCAATCTAATGTATTCAAGTTTGTTTTTGCAAATTTATGTATTTTTTTTTTAATTTTGCAAATCTATTTTCTTGTGTGCACTTTTATGTTTGGTTGGTGTTTATTTGGTAATTTTATGTATTTTAAATAACTTTTATATATTTTAATCCTATTTTAAATGTTTTATTAATGAATAATTTATATTAACTAAAATTTATAAATTACATTAAGATTTATTAAAAATAAATTTAATGTCATAGTTACATATCAGTGAATTTTATTTGCTATTTATTAAAAGTAAATACAAATAGTTAAGTTTCAAAAAAAAAAAAGTTTTCCCGTCGCTACAGTACCACACTATATTTAGTGTGGCACTGTTTGAAAAATCACCAAAACACTATAATACCGTCGCATATGTCATCTCATTGGAGATGGAAAAGTCAATATTTGACACTAAAATGGCGTTTTAACGTCACGTTGGAGTTGTCTTTAGAGAGAGACTTTATCTTTCATCTCTCTTCTTTTATAATTTTAAAATTTAAAATTTAATTAAGGAAGTTTATGAGCTTTTGTTGGCACAAAAACATAGATGAAGTAGAACCCACATAATTTTATAATAATTTTTTTTCTTAAAGATTTGTGTTAAAGATCATTGTTGCACATGCTCTTACTTATTAATCCAGAAACATCTTTTAATAATAAACCTTACTTTAGTAGAATAATAACAACTTTGCCATTTTTGCTTAGGTGGCAAACCCACGGCCCTACTCAATCATCTTAATTTATAGACTTTTAATTATTACCATATTTACAACCAATACCATTGGTACCTATTATATAGTTTACTTAATCAAAAATAACATATAATGGAGACAGACATTACCCGGTTCATAACATAGAACAATAACCAGTTAATATCGTAAAGTTTTTTTAACTGGTTTTCTCCATCAAAGGTTCGTACAAAATAGATGAAGCTGCCAATGGCTACCTAGGTGAGAAGAAAAAAGATAAAAAAAAAATGGAAATAGTAATGGAGGAGAAGGTCCGACGAAGTCAATCCATAAAATACACTTCGAGGAGATTCTCCCGCGTCTATTTATTTACTTGAAACCTGAGACTTTCCAAGGAGCTATTAAGGCTATCAATGAGAGAATCATTTATGTTCTTGATGATTCAGCGCGTGGAAGAGTCGATATGGGTATGTTCTACGCTGTGATTGCTCCTCTATGTGGTGGACATTCAGACAAACGGAAGAGAGTTGCATTGGAAGTGCTTCTTTGTAGACCAATAAATGAAGGAAGCTCTCAGATCACAAAAACTGATGCAGAGAAATACATCAACCTGTTGAGAGATATTTACATTCCATCACACAGATGCCCTGTCTGGAGGATGGTCTCTACAACTACTATGAGCGACAATAAATTAAACGAGGCCAAAGATGGTGTGAGCTTAAAAAGTGTCACCGAACCAGCGAAAAGAGTCACTGGAATGAGATGCTACTAATGCTGGAATTTTAAGCACTCAGCTATCGTTCAGAAACTGCCACTGCGTCTATTATTATTAATACCGGCGCATCATTATTCTCTGATATCTTGTGTAAAGCAACAAAAATACACTGTTTTTATGTCGCTGACTCCGGACGTTGTGACCATGGGCCGAACAGGGCCAGAATGAGGGAAATGCTAGAAGTTCCTGGGGAAGAAGAAGCTGATCCTCCATGACTTAATCAGTTTCTATCCATGTTAGACGATCCTAACTGGGGATTTGGTATCATATCTATGATCCTTAAACTGGAGACCAGTGACAGAAAATGACATGGACACCATGTCTGCTCGGTTTGTAGGTATTCGATCATTGGATATCGTTTAAAGGAAGTGAAAGCTCGGTTTAGTTAACCAGTGCTTACAGTGAAGGGAAGGAATACAAGTTCAGAGAATATGGGAGTGAAGCTGAAGCCATGAAAGCTAACTGTGTTTGTTTCTCATGAGAAACCTATAACCACTCGAAGGAAACTAACTCGTCATGTTTGTATTCGAAGCTTTGTAACCTTTTTATTTTAACCTATGTGCATAGTTTGAACTGTGAAGTCTATATTGTTGAGGGTGTGCAAAAAATTAAACATTTATTTAATGAAATCAATGTTAAGTGTGTCCTAAACAATGAGAAACAAACCAATAAATATCACAAACAAGATTCCAGACGACATGATCTCTTGCTCAACCTCTAACGGTAGCTTCCTCCCGCCTCGAAGCGCTTCTAACAAGATCAAAGCCAATGTTCCACCATCAAGAGCCGGTAATGACAACAGAATGAACGAAAATGTAATGTAAACTTAATTATTTTTCCAATATTCTCACCCGCAATCTCTCCCTATTTATCAATAATAATGACCTTACACTTGAAAATGACTCATCGTTATCGAATGAAAGAAAATATTCGTAAGAGCACCCAACCTCAACGGTTAATAACCGTCGTTGTTGAGGTTCTTATTAATATAAAATTAATAGGAAAGTTTATCAAAATAAAACAAAAACACATTCTTTGTTCTTTTAGCATAAAATTATTTTGTCATATTTTTTCTTTAATTATCCTTTTCATTTATTATGAGATAAATAGTTTTATGAATCAAAAAAATTATAAAAATAGAAAAAATTGATGTCATACTCATATACATATACCAGTAATTTGTTCGGGTTGAAAACTTGTTAAATTAAAAATTTTAATTATATTCTACATAAAAAGATTTCGTCTTCTACGAAAAATGACATGGAAGAAATTTAATTTTAATGTTAAACAGGTTATTTTACTTTCTTTAAAACCAATAATCTATTTTTATATAAAAAATCTAAATATGAAGAATGCGAAGTCTACATATTCTAAAGGTAGTTACATTTATTTTGAATGCAACTTCTTTTTTTTTTTTGAGAAATTCTAAAGTTCTATGAATATGAAATCTAGAAATAACACTAAAGTCTATATATGGTAGAGTCTGCATACAGATTAGTTGTATGTTCTTTTTTTGTCATCAGTTGTATGTTCTCTACCCAGTGTAAAAGCTATACACTGCAGATAAAATACTCATATTTCTGAAAATATGGCAAGTTCAGTAACAAAATATTCTAAAAATGTTTGAAAATCTTTTTATTTTCCTAAAAAGTGTTTCAGTGATTTTCTTGTCAAAAATAAAATAAAAATTGATTCTCATTTATTTCTTTTGATTTATTTTCAAAAATCGATTTAAAAAATAAACAATTTTAAATTATATCTAAGAATATATATATGTATATATTCAAAATTATAATCTTAGATAGATTTTCATTAATTTCTTTGTGTTAAGGTATATTAAATTAAATTATAGAAAATTAAAAAATTGATAGAAAAATTGTATGATTATATAAAATATAACTATAGAGAATTCATATATTAAACTGATTTGGGGATTTTTATTTTCTTTGTTTCCATTTAGATTTTGTTTTAATTAGATTTTGATTTAATTTTTTTTGTTTTCTTTTTTTTGGGTCATATTCGTTTTTGATTTTAATTTATATATAAAAGTGAGTTTTCAAATTGTTAATTGATAAAATAAGGGTTACATTGGGGTTTTAAAAAAATATTATACCAAGGAGACACACAATGGGGGTGGTTGGTTGAGTTGTAACTATTGACTTTAACTTTAACTTTAATTTCTATCTACAACCATTTAAGTTACCAATCATGCTTTAACTAGTTTTTAAAGCTAAAGTCAATAAAATAAAAAAAAATAGCTGTAAAAGCCTTATTTTCTAAAGAAAAAAAATATGACTGTAGAAATTTATTTCTTTTTAAAAATATTGTTGTAGGAATATATTTCATTTTCATCATTTTCTCATTTAATTTCTACAGTTAGACTAGGTACAGCTACACCAAAAGATTCTACAGTAAATTTTCTACAGCTATATTCTTACCAATCGACTCCAATGTGTTTTTTTCTGTTTTGGTAAAATTTCTCAAATTATTAATATTACTGGTATAATTGAGTAAAAAGATTAAATTTTAATGTTTGTTGCAAAACTGCCCAATAAAAGTATACAAGTAGAGTCTGAATATTTGGAAAGATTCTTGTGGTACTTGTTCTTAGAAGCGATTCAATTTTTTCTTTCCAAATTATTTTTTAAAACTTTTTGATAAGTAAGATATTGGTCAAAAGATCACCGATGGAGACAACCTAAGATTACAATAATGACAATAAACAAACCAAAAAGCATAACTAATATTTTTTATTGAACTGCTAGGAAGTTGAGGAAGTAAAACTAAAACCAGAGTAAAAACACACCATAAAAAAGAAATGCATTAACACCTTAAAACATCAGAACAAAGATTTTAAAACACTAGGGGCAAGCCCCCGCGCAAGCGCGGAGCGATGTGCTGAACATAACATGATTTTCTATTGTTTTTGTTTATGTTGTTGGTAACTCTGGTGATTGCAGAGAGGATAATCTTCTTTGTATATGTTTCTGCAGGTTTATTTGTATAGATTGCATCCAGATACTTTGCAAAAACTCACAAATTTGTATTCGGTAACTAAAAACATATAAAAGCTTATTTCAACTGGTTTTTATTTCCAACAAAAAAACTGTGCTCAATGAATTTACAATATCAAAGTTGATCCATATAATTCAATATGATCAATGGGTTTTAGTAATAAAAACATTAAGTTAAACATCTCTACTTTGTCTTCAGTTCTTTGACGAATTCATCCAAAGCATTGTATGAGGTGCCTCCACTTGTCAAAGAGGCTTTGAACTTTTCTTTCAAAACTAATACTCTCTCCCTCATCTCTGCACCCTCTTCATCGACACTCAACCTCTTCACATCTCTCTTGACCTTTCCTCTTTCTACTTCACTTTCCAGCTGAATCCCTGTTTCCCAAACACTTACTATGTACGCTGCATTTACCTTCTGCTTGCTTAGGAAAAGCCTACAAATCAGTGGAACTCCTTCCACAATGCTCTTGAATGTTGAGTTCCATCCACAGTGGTTCCAGAAGCCTCCCACTGCATGATGTCTTAGGGTCCGATTGGTAATGTTGTAGCTTTAGTTTTTTTGCTGTAGAAAAATAGCTGTAGATTTTTTGCTGTAACTGTAGGTTTTATTGCTGTAGATTTTTGACTGTAAGATTTTAGATGTAGTTTTTTCTTTTCTAAAGCTTGATTGGCATATATATTAGTTGTAGATTAGTATTATATACATATAATAAACAACATATTAATAAAAACGAAATAAAAACTTATAATAATATAAGAATATTACTGAATAAATAAAAAATTCTAAAATTTTCATAAAGTACGAATCTCTGAAAAGAATAACTTTTGATATAACAATGAATCAATGGTTACGTCTACTCACACTCACGAATATCCCATAAATCCATTGTAATATTATCTCGTAAACCTTCTATGTATTACCTCGAACCAATCCCTTCTTCTAAAACAGCTTCATCGTCATCATTCTTTCTTTTCTAAGATAACTTATGACCTAGACCAAAGACTAATATTGTAGTAATAATCAATAGCAATAGTAAATTTTTCTAGATCAAATAAAGACATATGAATAAACCATAAGAACAAGAAACAAAATGTTTATTATAAAATTAAACCATGAAGCACGAAAAGAGTGATGACAAATATTTTAATAAACTAAAATAAATATTTTTTACCTTCGAAAACCCACAAATTTGGGCTGTAGAAACTTGACTTTCTAAAGCACATGCACAGCCGTAATTCTACAGATAAGCTGTGGAAATAAAATTGTCATTAAAATCTGAATGCTGTACATTTAGTGCTGTAAGTTAAATTAATGCTGCAGACAGCAACCGCAACAGTCACCAATCATACCCTTAGTACTTCTATCTGCTGTGCACGTTTCACAATATATCCTCTTTCTGAGACAATTGTACTGACTTCATTTGGCAATGTGTCTATCCCGCCTGATCCTAGGATAGAGCCTGGTCGAATGGCCCATAGAAAAGGTTGGTTGCTATTACACAGCCCCCAAGCCATCTCCAATACTACCTTGCTATCCATTTGAGCTACATGTCCACACTTAAGTATATGACTGACCTCAATTTCACATGGAGATTTAGAAAAAAAAAATATGATAGAACTATACTGACCTGGTCGTTGGAGTTATAAAGGTAGATATGAAGATCAACAATTGTCACAAGTACTTTCTTTTTAATGTCCCCATGGTTTCAACACGTGTAAAAACCTATTTCGCTGCACCTCCTAAGCTATCTGTTAAACATTTGTGTTACAAAAAACATTTTAAAGGCTAAGGGGTAAATGTTGAGGGAAGTGTGTTTTTAATGCAGAATTTAACGGACCTCTCTTGTGAATGCTTCAATGGCGGAGATTGTGGTGTCAAAGTAAAACTTGGTGGCCAGAGTGGAGTTAAGGTAGAACCTGAAAATGAGCAAGTATGTTTTAGTTTAGGTTACAAATGAGGGATACATATTGAGAGGACTATATTTTGACAAAGCAGATTTAGTTACAAAAATCAAAGCTACAAAATGTTTAAAGAGGGCTTACAGGTCAAGGAAAAAATTGACCACAACTCGAGTAGTTGCGGTGACGTTGTTGAGAGTGGAGCCTTGGATGAACGTATTTGGCCTACAACACAAGGGTTTTTGGTTATTACAATTTCCACTCTCGATCAAGAAACTGCGAGTCATTGCGTTGAGAGAGTGGATGTACATACTGACCTGAGTAGACCGACCAAGGTGGAGACCGCCGAAAGTGGTGTGGGGATCGGCTGATTCAGCGGCAACAATAGCAGAGGAAGACATTTTCACGTGTATAGTATAAGGTACGGAGGATGACGAAAGCATGGATTCTCACAATGACGAAAGCACTGATTTAAATGTTAGAGGAAATAACCGAGTTGTAAAACTATGACTACAAAATTTCATAGAATTGTTATATTGTTCTTGCCTGTCTATGAGTCTGCATCTGTTTGGCTTTCTTCTCGAAGATGGTTTTTTCACCAGAGAACAGAATCAAAGACATAACATAAAAGCTTTACATGTCTGTCTCCTTAAGAATTTTCACAATCTTCAAACCATGCTCCATCTTGACCTATGACACGATCCAAAAGAGACTTCGACACCAGAAAACAAAATCAAAGACATGACATAAAAGAGATGTAAACACTTACAGATCTGTTACCTCTCAGCAGAGATCATCAAAGGTTGCGTGGAGGACGGCTGATTGAGCAATAGCAGCATCAGAGGCCGATATTTTTGAGGAATAGATGATATCTGCGCAGGTTCAATGAAGCTATGAGTTGATATGAAATGATCAGCTCTGGTGTGTAACATGAACTATATATAAGGAGATGAAACGCAACCATTGATTTTGAAACGCAACCATTATTGATGGTCTTAATGGAGACGGGAGATGTACAGATAGAGGAAGATAAACAGTTCAATGGATTTGATGGATTTGATTAGAGAGAGAGGGTAACGTATGTGTCTTTAGGAGAGACGCCAGGAACCCTAGATGACAACTGAAGAGAGAGATCCGACGACTGTGTTATAAAAAAAAGAGATGAAACGACTAAGATAATTATTTGGATCAGCACACGGGTTTAGTAAAATATCTTCTGCTTTACATTATATGAAAACAAATGAAGCCCAAAACAAATAAATTGAAGATGACGTGAATGATTTTTGCAATATTACTGGCTGATTTTTTCAGCTGCCGTGAACACGTTTAGAGGATTTGATATCCTCCTTTTAGTATAGTATATATAGATTCAGTAATATTTCTTCAAAAAGAATAACAAGAACCGTCGGATTTAAATGGAGTGAATATTCTTACCATGTTTCAAATAATCTTATTATGTAAGACCAGGAATAGCGGTGGTATCTTCTCATAATTAACAATTAAACTATTTAAAAATTGAAAATGTGGAAAAAAAAGTGTATAGTAAAGAAACGTACCTCCTTGAAGAAACATAGGAAACATGGTTAGAAACTCAATTTTTAAGGCGTTGGTGACATAACTAAAGTGAAAAAGAAAACTTAATAAATATCTGAGGAAAAATTGAGAAAAATATAATGTTTTTTCTTATTTTACGTTTTTGTTTTTCCAGTTAGCATTTCTAAAAGAAATATAAAACATTTTTTCCTCAAAGAAACTAAAATGAACAAAAGATAAAATATTTTTTAATAAAATTTTTAAATTATGATGAAATCTACATATTTATAAAAATAAGATTTATTTGAATTAATTTATTTATTAATTTGAAAAGTTCATTCTTCTGGTTGATAAGGATCAAGCCCTTTGGATGGAGAAAATGAATTGTAGAATGTTTAGATGGTCGAATAGACTTGCAGCGCTGGACTCTTATGCTCTATATATAGATTTTGTTTTTCTTTTTCATTTTTACCTTTTTGAAGTCTATTAGTCCGTTGATTAGGTTGGATTATATTTCTCCAAGAAATTGTCTATTGGGTGTTTTTAGTCACAGTACATGTTTCATTTGCTTAACATAATGTTTTCTTTGAGTGATAATTGTTAGTAATGTTGATCTGAGGTAATTACCACTAAGCCGCTCATACCCAAGTTGTAATCCATCTCTATCCTTTTTCTTTTTGTTGTAAAATTAACTTTACTTAAACAACTCGTAAAAGGGAACGGTTAATGAAGAACAATTTTGGTTTTCTTCGTTTTTTTTCTTAAAAGGATACCAAACAGCATATTGAATATGATTCGTTTATGGGTTTATTGGTGAGATAGTCAATTTTGAAGACAAAATTAAAAATATAGTATATTATTTGACATTGTTAGATCTCATAGCATTTTGATAATTTTTTCCGGTTCTCTCTTTTTTTTAAGCCAATTACCAGTAATAGCGTCCAAAAAGCATATGTCATTAAAATAAAAAATAAAGAAAAATGTTATTAGAATATTGGTGGTTATGGCATCCACGTTGATTAGGGTGCTCGGTACCTATTCGGGTTCGGTTCGGGTTTATTCGGGTTTCGGGTTTTCGGGGTCAAAGATTTCAGCCCCATTCTGGTATTTCTAAATTTCGGTTCGGGTTCGATTCGGATCTTTATGGTTCGGTTCGGTTCGGATAACCCATTTAAATTATTTTAAAATTTTAAAATTCATTATATACTTTAAATTTCTCAAAATCTATAAATAAAATAATATATTACAAATAAATTTAAATAATACATATGTCAAAATACCTAAACTTAACATATAAATTAGTTTGATTTGAACATTTGAATAGAGAATGAGGAGATTGTTTAAGTATTTTGGTGTTTTGAGTATACTTTAGCTATTTTAGACATTTACTTTTGACTATTTGTATATATTTTCAAGTATTTTGGAAAATTTAAAACTATCTAATATATTTTGGATGTTTTTAATATACATTTTGGATGTTTTTAATATACATTAAATCTAAAAATAGTTAATATATTTGTATATATAAATCTATTTCGATACATTTGGGTACCGAAATACTTGTTCGGATCGGGTTCGGTTTCGGTTCTAAAAATACCAAAATTTTGAACCCATTCGAATATTTAATGTATTTCGGTTCGGGTTCGATACTACTTTTTCGGATCGGATTCGGTTCGGTTTTTCGGATCCGGATTTTTTGCCCAGCCCTAACCTTGATTATGGTGATAGTATATAAATAGAATAGACCATGTTAAATGACATAGTTTATAATGTTAATGAAACTATAAAATGATTTAAATATATTAATATACTATACATATCCAAAATTAATAAAATTAAACCCAACTTCAATCCAAATCTTTTTAAAACTAAACCCAAAACACTAATCCCTAAACCCTAGAAGGAAATATAAATCCTAACACAAATATCAAAATATGTATATAGTACATACTATTAAGTATTATCAAAATAGAATAGTAACAAACGAAATAGCATATTACATATTGTTTAAATTTTTAAATATTTATGATTGTAGGGAATGAGTTAATACTTATCCCAACATCAACCCAAACCTACTATAAACTAAATCCAATACACTAATCACTAAATACTAAAAAAATATAAACCCTAACCCAATTATCAAAATATGCAGATCCAAATAGAATAATAACAACGAAATAGTATAGTACATATTGTTCAAATAGAATAGTACAACTAGCAACTTACAGTATATACGAGTTGAGGCAATGCTTATCCCAACGCCAACCCAAACCTATCATAAACTAAATCAAATACATTAATCACTAAACCATAAAAAGAAATATAAACCCTAACCCATATATCAAAATATGCAGATCCAAATAAAATAATAACAACGAAATAGTATAGTACATATTGTTAAAATAGAATAGTACAACCGGCAACTTACGGTAAATACGAGTGGTGGTGGCTATGGCGGAAGAAGTGGAGACTGATATCAAAAAGATTGTGGTTGTTTTGAAGGATTTAATGGCAAAAATTGAAAATTGAAAATTACAGATCTGGTTAATAACTAAAGAAATGATAATGATAGAAAAAGAGATGGTGACTAAAGACACAATAAATACAAACCACAGTGTGAAATTGGTGATAGTGTATCATAACGGTGATAGAGAGTAAGGCGGTGGGGATGGAAGAAGAGTGGTAGTAATTGTTAATCGAAGAAGAAGAAGGAAAGTGTATTTTTTTTCTTTCATTAACCGGTAACTAACGAGGGTAATATAATATATATTTCATAGATAATAGATGTATTCTTTTTGGTTAGATAGTTAATTATGGTTTGTTTTATGACTATACAGTCTAATTTCCCTTTGTTTATTCAGTTGCACAGATATTTCTAATTAAAAAAATCGTTTTAGGGAAGTGAAGATTCGAGCATTATTCTGCCATCCAGCCTCGCTTTCGAATTTGACCTAACAAGTCTTTTTTCCCTTTCATATATATTTTTATATAATTCGCGTTTCTCTTTAATTTTTAATTTTTTAATACAACAAGCAAGAAAATTCACAGTCAATGTAAGTGTGTAAAGCGTGAGAAGGCGAGAGAGCCAATGAATACAAATGACTCGGATTGCTGACATGGCAAAATAGATTTGAAATCCCGCCTAAACCCCTAAGATATTTTTAGATATGGTGCGAAATTGAAATTCAGAAGATATTTACAAGACCCACTTAACCCTCGTTCACAAGGCGTACAAATCACAAACACGTATAGAGCATATTCCTCTCTCTCTCTCTCTCTCTATTTTCAAACCCTGCGAGATCTTCGTCAAGGTAATTTCCTCCGATTTTTTCCTCTTGATTTCTCAAATTCTTCTCGATTGTGTATCTCTCTTGTTGATAATCGTCTCTCCCGTATCGTTTTTGTAGCTCTCAGAATCGAATATTCTCTGTTTGATTGCGTGTTTTCTATGTGTTTACTCTGTTCGCTGATCTTCTTATTTTCGCCTGTAGAATCGAGCATGAAAGGAGGTAAATCAAAGGCTGATACCAAGAGCTCCAAGTAAGTCTCACCTAGATTAGATCGATTCTTCCATTTTTTGTCGTCTAGCTAGCTTCTAGATCTCGGATTTCAAATCGTGTCCTTATCGTTTTGTTTCGGTGTTGATAGGCTCGCTGTGAACAAGAAGCCTGCAAAGGCAAGCAAAGCGGCTGCTAAGGATCCAAACAAACCAAAGAGGCCTTCCAGTGCCTTCTTCGTTTTCATGTAACCTTCCGAATCCTCAGTTTCCCTGTGTATAGTACTCGGCCTTGGTTTTATTGTCTAGCTTCTTAAAAAACTCTTGAATGTGAGATTAGTAGCAACCTTACTTTACTATCTTCGATTCAGAACAACATTAGACCATATCATTAATTAATTAATTAATTTGTTGTTGATACGATACTTTGTTAGTATTACCTGTGTTGACTGTATGATCCGCTTTGTGATCTGAAAGGGAGGATTTCCGTCAGACTTACAAGAAGGATCATCCCAATAACAAATCCGTTGCAAATGTGAGTGTTTGGATTCGATGTGTTATATACCATATGGTTGATCGTTCAAGCTGTATACTCAGAAGTTCAATGGTTAAACAGGTTGGGAAAGCTGGTGGAGCAAAGTGGAAGTCCTTGTCTGACACTGTGTGTTCTCTAATCTTATTTGATTTCATTGTATTTGTGTGTTGTTATCTGAAGTGTTACATGCTTATCAGTTATTTACAATGTTGTAGGAGAAGGCTCCCTACGTTGCTAAGGCTGACAACCGCAAGGTTGAGTATGAGAAGGACATGAAAGCTTACAACAAGAAGCTGGTATACTTTTTTGCTTTTTAGTATACATACACCAATTAAATAATCCTTTAATCAGCAGGTCATGTTGTTCTTAGTTATTCAAGAGTGGTACTGGTTGACTGACCTCGATGTGTTGGTGTTTTTTCAGGAGGAAGGTCCAAAGGAGGACGAGGAGGAATCTGACAAGTCCGTCTCTGAAGTTAATGATGAGGATGATGCTGACGATGGTAGTGATGAGGTTAGTTCTTGATTCTTTCAACTTCTTTAACATCATTGTTTATGAATTACAACTCTGTTTAGTTGCTTCTTTAGTTTATTTGCGTCTCTGTCGTTATTCGGCTGCTTCTTTAGTTTATCTGCATTACTATCATTACTTGGTTGCTTCTTTTGTTTATCATCCCACTATCATCTATAAACCTCTGTGCTTGCTCTGTTTTGTATGTAGGAGGAAGACGATGACTAAAAAGTTTATGTTTGGTAGCATAATATAGGACGCTGCAAGGATCTCAAGCATGTTCTTTCTTACTTTCTCTTGTAATGTTAACGAAGCTGGTTTAAATTGTTTTTTTTTACTGATTCTACGTGCAATGGAAAAAGCTAGTGTAATGAGAGATTTGCAGCTCAATATAAGCCATTTAGCTTTTTTTAATAGCTCTGTGTTTGCTATGAATTTATGATCTAAATGCTCTTTTTAATCTCCGAAACTACCTCTAATGAAATGTTGAAATTGTTGCTCATTTGAGTTTGATTTAGAGAATTGAAGCGTTATATCTCTAATGAAATCTCAGTATACAGTCAATGTTTCATTATCTACCCGCAGTAAATAACTTTTAGTGATCGTATTAACACGCTCTTAATCAAGATGTTCCAAAAAGTTTATACGATGACTTTACTTTCTGTTTGGTTGAATTGACTTTTTCTACAAAGGTTGTTAAAATTGTCTGTAGGCCTTCTTTCCAATGACCAAAGCCATCATGAGTTTGGTGCTCTTTTCACTTTTTTTTTTTTTTTATAAAACTCCTACATAATTAGAATTCTTAAGAATATATAATTACTTAATTTTATACAAGAAATATGCTAATTCTGATCATTCTTGACACTAGTGGAGATTGAGAGCGGAATCCGCGTAACATATGTTTCTATCAACGAACCTTTTTGGTCGTAAATTCATACACTTGTTTCTTTAATCACAACAATGAAAAAGAAAGCATGCTCTTTACTTCTATTATCTTTTAATGATTAGTCACAAAGATAATATTTTATAATGTGCTGTGATTAAGCCTTGCTTCCGGCTTTAAGTAACCACTATATATAAAGTAAAAAAAGCACAATTTGCGTTCTTCTACTCATCACAAGCAAAGCTACTGATGAAAATAATACATGGAATTATGTCATCCACACGTAGGATTAAGATCATCTTATATCATTTTGGAATTTAACACCTTTTTTAAATTTCTCAAATGGTGGATTGACCCGTGAAACTCGAATAAAACGTTGAAATTCTAACACTAAATAGTGACACACGATTGACCAATATAAATCCTAGTTATGACCGACCGTAGTTTTCTAATGCTAATCAGTCTAAGAAAATTACATTGGATGGTTATAAGATAACACACTTTCGTAATTAAGAATCTAATTTGATCTGTTATAATCAACTTGTATCTCTAATTTCTCTCTAATTAACCGGTAATTATTTAAAAAAAAAAACAAATAAGGCCAGTTGATCATTATTAGTCAAGTTATCTTTTCAGAAAAGTGTTTTAATATAACGGTAAGAAATAAATTAAAGATCCTTTATTCATAAAAAGAAAGATGTATAAATCAATCACTGTCTTATATATTGTCTTACTTCATATATATGGTGAAAAGAAAAGGAAGAGGAGAAAGCAAAGTGGTGAAAGAGAGAGATAGATGGAGAGAGAGAGCCAAAACGGTACGTACGTCAGAAGAGGAGTTATGACGGAGGAGCAAATGGAGACTCTCCGTAAGCAGATCGCCGTTTACGCCGTTATCTGTGAACAGCTCGCTCTCCTCCACAACTCTCTCTCTTCTTTCCATCCTCTCTCCTCAGGTAACACTTCTTTCTCTCTACATATAGTGTCTAAAACGCGGCGTTTTGTATTGCAAAACGTTTTCTCTAATCACATACCTTACTAGTTTTGTGTGAGAGAGTGTAAACTGCGTTTGCAAACCGTTTATTTAAATTATACTCCATCCGTTTCATATCAAGTTTCATTCTAGATTTTAAATTTGGTTTCACTATAAGTATGGTTTTACTTTTTTCAATGTAAATAAATACTATATAAATTTTCCTACTTTTTCTCTTATTTTTAATTCACTAATTAATAAAACAAAATAAGAATTATCTTAAATAGATTTAAAGCAGAATATTTAACAATTTTCTTAATTTATGTGCAAAAATCTGAAACTGTTAATTAACGTCTAGCCAATGCACTTTGCAATTAGGTTAATTAAATACATATCTCTGACTATACTTGGAAGAAACTTAAGGCTCACGTCATGTATAGGGATGAATCCAAACGGTGGTGGATACTTTGATCCGTTGGTGGCATCGTCAAGCGCTCATCAGAGGATATCGACTCGGAACCGATGGACTCCGACGTCGACGCAGCTTCAAATACTGGAGAGCATTTACGAGGAAAGAAGTGGAACACCGAACCGACGGAGGATCAGAGAGATCGCAACGGAACTGTCTGAACACGGACAGATCACAGAGACAAATGTTTACAACTGGTTTCAGAACCGGCGTGCTCGGTCCAAACGAAAGCAACCACCTCATACGACGACGACGACAGATACTGGTCCTGCTGAAGATGCGGCGGTGACGACGGATGAGAAGAGGAGTTGTGGAGATTCTGGAGGGTTTGAGTCTTATGAGCATATACTCTTCCCGAGCCCTGACTTAGGTAACTTTGTTTTACATTATTCCATATTATTTACTCCAATGCATTTTTCTTTTTTTAAGTTCTTGTTTTTGGTTTGAAATCTTTTGTTTTTCGCTCCGCTTTAGATAGTTTTGGAACCATATTAACGTAAAAATCTGGGTTTGGTTTTTATGTTTAATCTTATATGATGAGGTGATCGACTTGGGTGGTTTATTATTTGTGGTTTCAGGAATTGAGCATTTGTTGAGTAGAGGGGAGCTTTCTGGAGACTTCAGTTCTTATTGACTGACATAAAAAACAAAGAATGATGAAGATCTCTAGTCTCTACTTTTTCTCTTCTCCATGTTTCTACAAGACTAAGCAATGTTTAGTTGTGTCGAACAAAGTGGCATTATTATATATACTATATGTTCGTGTGACTTTAACAAGTGGTTTATAGTACATTTTTGTTTTTGGCAAATTGATATGCCCTCATTTGTTAAGGATTAGAAGGAACAATATTGAAAAACACTTACTGAAAAATCTAATGGGTAATTCCATATCACAACCTTCATGCTCTCATTTGGTTACTCTCACATCTGTAGACGTTCATAGGATTTTGAGTAAAGGAGGCTTCCAACTTTTTGGTGTCAATTAGTGTCTTGCTAGTAGAATTTTCACAACTAACGAGAGATTCAAAATATATAATTATTGGTGTGATACAAAATTTACATTCATAAAGATGGAAATAATAAATTTAATAACCCAATAACTTATGTATGTAAGTTCACCTAAACATAAGGCAAGTTCCCAACGAAGCTGGACATGTTGAGATGCAAAAGCCAAAATAAAAAGCAAAGAATGATGAAAATCTCTAGTCTCTACTCTTTTTCTCTTCTCCATGTTTAGTTGTCTCGAACAAAGTGGCATTATTATATGTAATATGTGTTTGTGTGACTTTAACATGTGATTTATAGTAGACTTTTGTGTTTGGCAAATTGGTATGCCCTCATTTGTTTTAGTATTAGTCTATTAGAAAGAACAATAATGTGAAAAAACACTAACTGAAAATGTAATGGGCTTAAATATAATTCCATATTACAACCTTCATGCCCTCATTTGGTTACTAGGGTTCTCTCACGTTTTCAACTTTTTGGGAGTCAATTAATCTCTTGCTAGTTATTTTCATAATTAACGAGTAACGAGAGATTCAAATATATAATTATTGGTGTGATACAACATTTACATTCAAGGAAATAATAAATTTAATAACGCAACAAATTATGTATGTTCACAACGAAGCTGGACATGTTCAGATGCAAAAGCCAAAATATTTCTTCAAACCACACAGGACAGGAGCAAAGTTCCTTGGCTGACATCAGTTAACAACAGCAAAGTTTGGCTTTCTTGGCTAAATACCCTCTCAAGGCTCAGCGTGTAGATGCGTGAAAACAAACATCCTTTTTCCTAGGCAGTCCTACGTTTAGGTAGTCTCAACTGCACACAGATGAAAGACTTTTAATATCAAGGTTAGGGAACTAGATCACCAGTAAACAGAGAGTTTGAAACCTGAATGCATGTTATTTGTCTTTTTTCAGACCTTTGATTTTGTAGTTCTCCAGCCACCTGAATCTTGCTGCTGCGTTGGGGAGTACGCAAATCTGTCTATCGACTTAAACACATCACTCTTGTCCGCATCTGTATTGGTGACATCAGGAGATCCCTACAAAACCAAAAGAAAGATTGTTGTTTTATTTCTACAATGAAATTGATCCAACACTGTATTTAGACGCATTATATATTATGCTAGACATCTCTTGAAAGCATTTAAATTAATCTTAGTTCAGTCTCAAAGTTGCTCTCCGCGTATTCCCATAGAAACATCAGATTGCTTCTCTTATATTAGAGTATGGCGAGCAAGAGTACCTTATACTTTAACGCTGTTTCCTTGGTTGAATCATTTTCTGTGACATCTACTTGATCAGCAAAGAACAAAATCTGCCAGCAAGTAAAGATCCTGCTATTAGCAGAGGTAAAGACAATGAACCAAGCATTATGAAGTATCACTACTAAAGTCAGCTTACTTTGCTCAGAAACTGGACATTCGATGAATCAGTAGCCTTAACTTGCACTCCCAGACACCTATTTGGGATACTACAAAAAGGGCAAAAGATAGTATTGAAAACACATCCATCTTGCTGGCACCAAATACCCTGACCTTTTGCGCTTCCAGAATTTCTGCAGAGTCTCTGATTAACTGATGCGCAATCTGTCATGACAACTGAAACACTTGTTGGCATTTCTTCAGGACCAGTCCCTAATGTTTCTTTCAGGAGAGACAGCAAGTACGTTTTGGACGACGAAGTCAACACGCATTTGGGATGTGAGTGGTTCTCAGGGTGACCTAAAGAACTTCTGCAGAGTGAACAAGATATCTTCATCACTCTCTGATTCACTTCTGGAAAAGCATATACATTGTCGTTTTGGGATCTTGATTCGGTACTCCCTAACCCAAATTCAATTCTTCTGGTCAAACTTGTGTGATCCGCGGGTCTAGTACTAGGAGCATTATTACTGTTCTCTTCTTCTTCAAGGTCAATGACTGGAGAGCTTGTAAATTTTCTTCTCTTCAAAGCATGGGAATTTACACTCATGTTCAAAGGTGACTCTTCTCCAAGAGGAGATTTTCTTAAATTTCCAGTAGATATATGGTGCTTTAGGAATTCATCAGGAGACTTCGGATATCTCAGACCTGTTGCTGGGCTAGAGCTCTCGTTCTTCGAGCAAGAACATGGACTGGCTCCAGAAATACCTTTGAACATACCAGATACTTCCTTAACAAATAATGTTTCTGGATCTTCATCACAACTGGTTACCGACGATACCTCACAACACCTGCACATGACAGGTTTTAAGTTTGCAGAAACATATGTATAATACGAACTAAAATTCTGCAGTATTTTAATCAAAATTCACATGAAATGCTAGTTCTTGAGTTGAAGCTACCTCTAACAATCATGTCACTTTAGGACAATTATTCCTAATTATACTTATATGGTGTGAATATTATAAAATCCCAGTAAGTATTAAGCAAAAGTTGTCTGATATATTTACCCAGGCTCAGGTTGGACCCCGCACTCAAGGTCAATGACTTCTTCCTCTTTAACTTGAATGAATGTTTGAGTAGGTATGTCACCTACAGATGATAACTGAGAAATGGAGGTTCCATAGTTCACACCAGAAAGCCGCACGGATCTCGAGCCTTCAGCTATTTTTGGTTTCCAGTCTTCATTCATAAAATGATAATTTGGATTTGAACTTGTATAATCCTCCATTTTCACCATCTTCTTACCTGCGATATCCTGCACAAAAATTATCAGTAAGAAAACAAATTCATGAGAAAAGGCCACAAACCAGAAAACATATTTGCTTTTAGAATGTACTTTTGGTTCTGCATGATTGCATTCTTTCTGAATCTGATTTTCCGTCTTTATACATTCCTTTCTTAGGTTTTCCGAAGAAAACTTCTGCTCAACAGTATGATCCTGGGACCCTAACATCTTACTGTCGACTCGTTCCTGCATGCGATTCTCGAACTTTAATAGTTATGTAATAAAGTTTCTCGGAAGGGACAGTGATGGTTTGAACCTTCGCACTGTTGAAAAAAGATCTTAACCCTTCCATAGATTCTTCAAAATTATCATACAGTTTGATAGACTGCCTTAGCCACTTTGAAATAGACGCTCTGTTCCTTTGTTCTCTGTATCGCTCATCTGGACACCAAAACAATGAAAAATTCTCTAGCTGAATAGAACAAAATATTTTAATAGTGTTGAGCAGTGACTATCCATTGAAATCTTATAAGTACCCAAAAATATGATGGCCCCATAATCAAACCTATGCCGGATACATCGCCCTGTAAAGAAAAATACCATGATGAATAGACTGATACAGAGTTAAAATTGACTGGAACCAAGTGACAGAATGCAAGTTATCACATCAAACCTGCTGCTTGATTCAAAGCACGATAGGCTTGTTGGCAGTACCAGTCACTCCCTCCAAGAAGGTTCTTAGATGCTTTATACATATCATTATATTTTTTCTTTAGTCCGACTTGAAGATCATGCCTGCAATAAAGTGACTCGTTAGAAAACAGTACTCTGAAGAAGATCAGAAACAAAGCTGACAATTTTAAAAGGGAAATAGAAATCTTACAAGTTTGGAAATGGAATGCCAACAATTATCTGTGTTTAATCATCAAGGTTAACAGGCCATTCATTAACCAAATTGACCAGTATAAATCCCATTTGTCCTAAAGCCGCAGCAAAGGGTTACAGAAAATGAATAAACAAAATACCAAGACAATGCAGTTGAAAAGGATACGACCGCCCTGGCATTGTCATCAGCAAAGTCAATTCCTTCTGAAACCTGTGAGAAACACGTAGACTAACTCATATCTCAAATCCATTTACACCTATATCTTAGAATCGTATTGCTCCCTTTAATTGTACACCAATTATTGAACCAAGAATTTTTTTTGACAAACCTTTCCTCTACAAACTGCAAAAAATGCAGCTCCTTTCTTGGAATCATCCTGAGCCTCAGTTTTAACTAGCCCCGCTTTCTTCAATCTTCTATTTCTTCCTATCAACCGGTTCTTCCCGCGTATAGAATCATAATAACCCTTCAGAACAGAATCAAATTCATCCTGGGCTCCTCCCCTCGGCTCTGCAAAGACAACTTATTTGAGGTTTTTGACAAGAAAATAAAATGCATCACTATATGATTTTTTTTGGAACAGTTTCTACATGATCATCGAAGGCAAAAGTTACCCACCAACATATAGGTCCTTCTTCAAGCAGAGCCGAGACCATTGCCCAGTTTCACGCCACCGAGTGCAGAGTTTTTCCATCAACTTATAGCTTGGAAAGAATACAAGCGAGCCACCTGGAACAATAGTGCAAACTTCTTCCAACGATTTCCCTAGCGCATCCTTCAAAGAAAAGTAGAGGATGTGTCAATAGACGAAAACAATGCATCTCAGTACCAAAACAACAGATTTACACAGTACCTGGAATGAGTATGAATCAGCTGTTTTATAACTTCCATTTAGGGGAGAATTACCAGGACCATTGGAGATTGCACCAGCCCACACCTGGAACAAAGAGGCGGTTAAATCGTATATTCAGTTCTGGAAACCGTTGCTAAGTGGAGAGATTTAGTCACAACCTGCAGATTGATATCAATCACATGTGGAGCTTCTAAACAAGTGCCAAACTGCATCCCAAGTTCAGATGAGAAAGAATTCATCGGTGACAAAGTCCTATATTCCACAACCAAAATAATTAAAAAACGTAATCACTACTGAAAGAGAGGGCTCAAGAAACAACGAAAAGTTAGCAAACCCCTAGCCCATGAGGGTAAGGTGAAGAGTAGAATGCTATGCATAGATCTAATGTTGAGATACATATAACACCGCAACAAAAAAATTGTGATCGAACTTAGCTAAAAAGGTGTGATTCATTACCGATGACGTCGTGGTTTTTTAAAAAGCCATATTCTTTGCAGAAATTATTAAGTTTTTACTTGAATAAGGGACCAGACGAAAAAGGTGTACGTGAATTTGAAAAGGGTGACCTAATATTTTGCAGAAGCAATAGTCAGGATAGTACTTACCCGGATGTTAAAATGATGGATAAAGAAAGATCAGCTAAGTCTTTGAAAACAACGGACGGATTCATACACCACAAGCTGAGAGTATGCGTCCAGGTACCAGAAGAATCTCCTGCATCCCAGCAGACCAAAAATGAACACCTTTTTTTTTTCTACAGATGGGTAAAACTCCAACAAATTCCACAAAATAGATATCTCAGAAAGTCACTTCTACCTCTTTTAGTAGAGCGCTGTAAACCCAGTTGGTAATCTAAGATGTGACTCCCATTTCTTGAAAAGAAATATGTAAGTGAAGCGAACAATCCTGCATGAAAGTTGGGCAATAAGCTCTCGCATCCTTAAAATGTTAAATACAAAGAACAATGCCTAACAAAGTTAGTAAGACGCAAAAAACCTTCTAGTGTCAAAACAGAGATCCCACTTAAATGAAGCATATCTGACTCCATTTCTGCTTCCTTTGATGTTCTGATCGCCTTGAGCAGTAAGCACAATGTCAGGTTTCAAGTATCGTATAAAGGCCTGTGGACAAGCCAGATAACAGAGACGAACTGCCTTACCTTTGTAAAGCAATTCAATAAGATTGGGAAGCATTCCCGAGTAATATTAGATTCCTCGAGCTCTTTTAAAGCTTTATCTCCAGTCCAGCTGTTGGATGATAAACGGCCAGAGTATTATGAAGAGTAATGCATATAAATATGCCTGCTTCTAACAAATTACACTTGCAACAGAACATTTCTCATGAAAAATAAGAAACCAAGAATATAGATACAGTTGGAACCTTTTCAAATTATAAAGTAACGAGATGATTGGAAAAAGACTTTCAACCTACCTAGAGAAATAGTGCTGAAAATCACGTTTTTCTAGAGAATCCTTTTTTCTTCCAATCCAGCTTATCAATCCCTAAATCCATAAAACGCAGTCATCAGTTATACCTCTAAATATTGTCTTGTAGCTAAAGAATTACCTCTACTACTTCACATAAGGGTTGGTATATCATTGGCTGGGCCACGCTCATCTGTTCCAGTTCATTCTGCAGTTCTGTTTAACATAAAGCCACATAATTGTGAAGTAAATGCCAGTGAACAGAACCATGAATAATAGCAGAGATAGTTTGAGTTGTACATACTGAAAAGAGTCTCTTCGTCCAAGTTAATGCTTCCTGCTTCACGAGCAATGTCTTCCATATTGCTGTGGATAGGGAAACTTTTTAGTCCACGGACTTAACCACCAACATCAGAAACTTGTTGCCAACTAATGTTTCATACATAATTGCAAATCTATTAAACCTACAGAAAGGTTCTGAAGCTTACTGTGCTTCATCAAATATTATAATCGCTCCTTTCAGATCTACTTCAACTCCTGCTCGGATGACAGGATTAACAATGTATGAATAAGGGCAAAAAACCAGTTCTGCATTCTCCGCCAATGACCAGGCAGCATAATATGGACAGCCTACAAAAAGGTTATCTGAGATTAAGAAATAGAAAAATAAAATAACTAAAACTAAAAATGAAACCAAGTCTCACCTCTAACACTTTTTCCAACTTTGACAAGATCTTCAATATCGTGAATCTCATTGTGACCTCTCTGCTGGAGTGATGGGTGAGCTGTGATTTTACTAACGTTCCTGGAAGTTAAAGTAAAACGATTACATGACTTAACAAGCTGACAACAAAAGAGGAAAAAACAAAGAACTTAGATCATCTTAGATCATCATCAGCAAAAAAAAAAACTTACTTGAACTCAGAACATTGTATGTTTGTCTTATCTTTTAGGAGCAACCGACTAGACAAAAGAATACATGTTAGCAAAGAGGTTCCGCCGTCACTGAGAAAAAACGCTGACATGATATGAATGTGCAATGAAGAGTTACCATTCTTCATCTACGTTCTCTTTCCCATGTACATGACGATTAGTACAGTAATGCTTTCTTGAAGCCTTACATAACGAAGATGCATCCATGAAAGAGGGGAAAATAAATAAATTTGATAAGTGTAAAAATAACAAATCCTGAAAGAGAGCAAAATCAAAATTTTGACATACCAATACAGCCATGGGAACTCTGTAACCAGTCTTCCTATACTCACGAATAACTTGAGTAATCTGAGAATGAGTTCGTCTACGAAAACAAAAACAAAAAAAAAATCAATAACAATTAGCAAAACAGCCATGGGAACTCTGTAACGCTGCTTACGAAGCATAGTATACGGTAGGAACTTTTGGTTTCTTCTTGGTTGCAGCTTCAGCTGGTTCCTTATTGCTAGGCAACGGAGTATCTGTACTCAGACATTAACCAGAAATCAAAAAATTAAAACCGGTTCATTTTCCCCCAATCAATTAGCAAGAAATCAGAGGTTAACCGGAAATTGTAATACCGGTTCATCTTCCCCAATTTAAAACCCTATTCAACACATGCGATCGATCAATAAACCACGAACCTGAGGGCTGCGTTTCGGGTATGAATCCGCCTCCATGATTCAACGGATCGGTGGCCGCTTCGGGCGCAGCTTTAGAATGCGACAAGTTCCCTTTCAGAAGCCGCGATTTGTGGTTCTGCTGCCAGGCGAGCACCGAGCAGAGCAGGGAGAGAGATTTCCCCGTACCGGTGGGAGACTCGAGCAGCGCGTGGCAGTGTCCGTCTCTCTGGGCGCGATCGAGCGTGGAGATGACGCGGCTCATGAAGGCCAGCTGGGTCCCGTAGGGCTGGTAAGGGAATTCGACTTGGAGGCCTCCGATTTGGTAGACGTTTTTGGGGGTTTTGGGATTTGGGGTTTGTTTCGGGTCCGACTCGGTGGTTGTGGAAACCATCTTCTTTCGTCGTCGAGATTCTTTCGGAGGTCCGGTGAGGGAGGGAAGAAGATGAGAACTGAGGTTTTGAGGATTAAGCGTTGGTGGTGATAAATGGGCGGGAAAATGTTCGATTGTTTTGGCGCTCGTTGGGTTTTAATAGGGGAAGCTAAGATTTGAAAAACGACGTGCAGTTCTAGGTTGTTGAGAGAGAACGGTGGTAGTTTTGTATCCCATTGTGATGATGGATAATATAAGTGGCCTTCTGTGTAAGCCCATTTTCTTTTATGTTTGTTATTCTTATAAAAGCCCGCTCATTTCTCGTTCTTACAGTAATAGCAATATGTTACAAAGACTTCAATCTTGACAGAGATAAGAGAGTCTAGTATGATATTTAGGCTTCGATTGGTAATCACTTAGGGTCTAAATGGTGACATAGGAAATCAAGAGAAATAATCAATCCCTACTCATTCCTTAAAAATTACACCTTTTATGAGGAACATTTGCTCTGTGTTATTCGTTGTCATTCCTTAGATTATAAGAAATTATAGAAGAAAAATATTCCTTATCAAAATTGTTAGGGAACAAAAGTAACAAATATTCTTTTTATTTTGTTCCTATTTATTTTTTTCCATTAATTCTTATTTCTATTTTAATGTCACCAGTTAGAGCCTTAATCGAATAGAAAAATGAAAAAATGATGAATAAAAATTCAGTCGAAGAAATGGATAATCAAAAATATAGGAATTTATGTTCAATTCATTCCTCATCGAAAATGGAGGGGGATTTTTTTCTTCATAAATTTTTTCATTCTTAAAAAAATTAGAGAAATGAGGTGAGACCCATATATCTGTAATCTCACAAAAAAATCAACGTAGATGGTGTAAAAACTGAGGACTAAAGAATTTCACCAATATTTTTTCATACAATGTGGTCACCAATTAAAGTCCTTCTTGCGTTGTATGAATATGTGACGTTCTCCTTAAACATGGTGCCTAAATAAACATTGGCTTTTATTTAAAAACTAGGGTTGGCCCGCCCTACGGGCGTGTGTTAAATACACGATAAAAATTATTCTATACAAAAATATATTTTAATTTTATAAAGTATTTTAAAATATTCTAAAATTTAAATGACTATAAAATAACAGATGAAAATAAAATTCTGAGATCATTTTGATATTTTTGATTATCTTCTGGTAGATCCGGTTTGATCTTCATCCTAACTTGTCATTGTCATGTAAAATATTAGAATTTTGTTGGCTGTTTTTGGCTGTGTTAGAATTTGCATTTGAAAGTTATTTGTTTGGTTAGGATGGAGTTTTATATCTTTGAAATGTTTTACCTAAGGAGTTGATTGGTGGAGGTTTTGATGCTTCGATGTATTTGATGTCATATAAATCATCTAGCAGGTTGATGAAGATGATATATATTATATATAAGATCGTGGAAACCGTGGACGTGTGTGTTGAAATGAAGAAGACAATAACCAGAGGAAAGGAGTTAGTTCATCAAAAGAAGCCAATTTGGTTCTGCCCAAACAGACTTACTCCATAAGCTACTATCTTGACCTAACTTACCTTGCAAGGCAAGAAAGGAGTTTGGAGACTTAATATGGACGTTGGAAGCTTATGAGAAGTCAAAGAAACCAGTTTGAATTCAAAAGAAAGGATCTGGTTTGAATTAAGCAAGAAAGATCACATGTGATGCATAAGGACAAGAGCAGACCTGTCACTTTCACCAAGGAAGGCTGTGCCTATCCTCCTGTCCCTTTCTATTCTTCCTGGACGTCCAGACCTTGGCTGTATCCCCTTTGGCTTCATCTCATTCCCTACAAAATTATTTGTTTATGTTTCCTTTTAGTAATTGTTTAATCATGTGTATTGCCTATTTAAAGGCTTCTCCATCACTTGTAACATTCATCCAGATCAATACAAGTTCTTTCAGTCTAATTTCGTGGCTCTCTCTCCCTTGCTTGTGTCTAAACAATATTCACAATGTAAGGAGTTTAGAGTTATGGTTTAGAGACTGCCTTAACTCTCTTTCCTTAAGGCAGCCTAATACTTGTAAAACTCACTATAAACTCTTCTTTATCTTCTCTTAAGCTCTAGTTTACTGATTCTAAATCCTCTTCATCTTAAGTACACAAACTCAAAGTGTTGTGTTACTACAGAAGGATAGATTCAAACTAGAGATTCTCAGCTTTCTATAACCAGTTTACTCTCTAGGATCTTGGTTGTAGTATAGGCTGTGTGAGAGGATTCAACCACCAGTTGGTTGTCTCTTCCTTTTAATGGTGAGTTTCTGTTGTATGGTTGAAGGGGATTGAGTTACAAGTTAACTGAATACTCTCTTGACATGAGACAAACACTCATGAATTCCAACAGTGTGTCAATGGAAAGACTGTAAATGGCTGGAGGTTAAGATGCTTGTATACCTGTGGGCTGTGGGTTTTGTGCTGCCTCGTCGAGAATTGGGCCCAATGCCATTAAGTTACGAACATCTGCTCTGGAAAACTTTGCAAGCTCAGTGATTATGTTGACCTGTATATATTTTGGTAGAAACTCTCCGTGGGATATCTCATGAAGCTCCCGCATCATTTTTAATTTGAATTTGAAAAGAGAGGAGCCGTAATGGTCTGGGCTTAGACGAATAGGTTTTATATAGGGGGTTTGACATACATGCCTTTAACCTTGTATGCATTAAATCTGGAGACTGGGAAATATATTCTAGTCAACATATTCTAAAGCATTGATAATTTGGCATATCCATTGATTGTCGATATTAGTACGTGGATTTGATTTTATGACGGGGAAGTTTAAATCTTAAGGTTTATTCATGTGTTTGACTTAATGGAATTAGTGTGTCATTCTTTTTGGGACTTATTACTTGAAAATATTGTGTCCTCCAGGTTGGTGCCAAGATCATGCAATGGTTGATGATGGGTGTTTTGGTGGTCAGTTTTTAGTCTTGGCGACCATAAGGTTTGTTATGGAAAGTGAGCAAGCTATGTACTCGGTCTTGCCAAATAACAAAAAATATAGATTTGTAGAAGAAGTTAGAGATAGGAAAAAGGAGGTTTGATTAAATAAAAGAGATAGGTAAAAAGGAAAATTATATTTATTTACTATCTTTACATTATCTACCTTTTATTCGAGCTTAAAACTCGAGCTAAGAACAGGGTTTTGCATAATTATCCAAAACAATGTTAGAAATGGAAAAAAACTGTTTGAGATCGTGAGCTATACAGTGAGGGAATACATCATGATGATAAAAAGCAGGGTATATGTTCAGCCCATCATCTTTATTTCCTTACGTCACACGTTTTATTTTTGTTTCAGTGTTTAAATTATCATTTTATAGTCATACATTTTTTTGAGTACATGTTTTTGCTGAGTAAATATACCGAATCTAGGAACATAAGTGGTTGAATGACTCGGGAGTAAAATAACCATTGGATTATACTTGAACTTAATTTATAAGATCGTCAAGAAAACATAACAGAGAATAGGGGACAGGGATAATGATTCATAAGCATTTTCAAACAGTATTAATGCGACCAGCTCCAGCATACTCTTCACCTTGGCAGATGTTGTGGTCTGAGCTTTTTTTCAGTATGAGACCAGTTGAAGTTGCTGCCAGAGTTGTTCTCCTTCTCATTCCCACCTCCAAAGATCTTCGCTGAGAGAGAAACTGATCCCAAGCATGTGATCTCCGGGGTACAGGCCCTCGTTGATATCCTCCTTAACCAATAGACATTTTTTTAATCTCAGATATACTCCTTAACTAATTTATGATGTTATGTGGAAAGATGGAAACGTACCAGCAGGTGTCCAGCTTCAAACCCAACAAAAACAGGTTCGTCAGTGTCATCGGAAACAGTCATCGCCACACGACACCTTGTAGACAAATACGATGTATTACACTTGTTTTTTAAACATATCATAACTTGCTGTGTACCTGCAGACACCAACAGTATTAGTATTATTGGCAAGCACGCCAACAATGATAAACCTCTCAAGCTTCTCAACACTTGAGAAAGAGATGTAGCACCATCCTTTTTCTGGCTTGATACGGTCACCTTTCCAGTGCAAATAAATTTAATGGACTGCAGGTATAAATTATTGCAATCAGAAACAGAGTTAAGAAAATTGCTGGAGACAAACATATTATTATAGTTTGAAACCGCACGAGGCTGAGTGATGATAAGTACTGGTTAAGCTCCGCTATTTTCATAGGCTCAACCTTTGCAAAGCCCCTCAACAAAGAAGCTGCTGATGTGTTCCCAGTATTATTTGTGAAGAAACTGTAGTAGTAGTGAGTGTCCCGTGAGAGTGTGTGAGATAAGTAATGTAGCAGTACGTTTCTAGATGTAATCAAGCAGCAATTTTTAAATGCTTACTTGTAAAAATAACTCTCTCCTGCGTCAGTCTCCTTGTCATATTGAGTCCCTGCAACAAAAACTCGTGGATCCACCCTAAAGCTTTCAAGTTTTGCCAAACCACACAGCTTGATAGTGGAACACACTCAAGGTGAGAGACACGTCAATACAAAGAAAAAAATGCGGACCAAATCCTCAATGTGTTTGTCTAAGAAAGTGGTGTTATCAATTATAAAGGTGTAGCAACCTATATAAGAAAGTAATAGATACCACCTATCTATTTTTATGGTTGCCATAACACGGTCTTTTGTCTTTTGGAGAATCGCTTACATGACTCTTTACAGCAATTAGCTCACCAGTTATATATGGCCTAAGATGAACATTTGAAAAATAAAACTGCTTTGAATGATGAGTGAGTTGAAGTAAAATATAATAGGGTTACCTATACATGAGTGTTTGTTGGACGTTGACGGTGGCTTACATGAGTTTCGGCTGCAATACATGAACACAGTGAAACGAAATTAACAAAGGAAACAAAAAAAGATCTCAGAATTATGAACATAGTCTTTTGCATTTTAAAAAGACGATAAATATGTGAGTTTTAGAGCCGATAATACCTTGGAGTCACATTCGAATCAAGCAGGAGTATATCCACGGACATTAGTCCATAACCTCGCCTGATGTTCCTTGCCTCCCAAAAATGCAATAACCTAACCTCCACTGTGGAAGAACATCTACCGTATTTCAAATCGGAAAGGAAAACTCAAGCATTAGCCATTTTTCACAAAAATAAGGAGATTGTTATGTTTTAATAGATTGATAGGATGCTATAGATTGTATAGATGCTAAACTTTTATAGTGGGACTACCACCGCCTTCAAAGAACTAAAGTGGAATTGAAGAGAAATCATGGAAGGTGGATTTTAAGAGGGAATTCAATAGCAACGCTTCCGTAACCAACTGATTACTTGATCAGTGGGAAGAAGATGAACACTTCGCTGGAAACGATTGAGTCGATACGGCGCCGATTGATTGCTGGATCAGGAGGAAGAATACTCAGTTTCGATGGAAACCCTAAATCGCCAACGGCGGAGATGGGAAAGAGATAAAAGACAATATAAGAAACGCACTGTTTAGCGATACATTATATTAGAGCATCATTATCCCAAAACCCCTTAAGGGTCTCTTAATTAATTTTTAATACTTTTAAAGTGTAAAAGTGAATTAAGAGACTAATTTAAGAGATTTGAAATTTTAGGTGCTTTATTGCAAATCTCTTAATTATAGGTTCTTTAAAAAAAAATTCAAAGTCCATGAAGTATCCTTTTCATTCATCAGAACAATCTCTCATGTCTCTAAACCATTAGCCCTTGCAAAACTCTTTGGAATATACTGGAAATTCATTACAATAGAGACGGGTTTGATCAAAATCAGACACTTTAAATGAGAGCTTTTGGTTAAAAAAATTAGGAGTAGATACCAGCATGTCATATCGCAGGCTTGAAGGCATGACATTAGCCACATAACAAGATGGATCTAGTGTACAAGACTCTGCTTCTCTTTTTGTATTCTTCTTCACTTTCTTCTTGCTTTGAATCTTCACTGCAAAAGACAAAGAATAATACTTCAAAGTCACAGTTATTAGTTATTAGTATTACAGAACAAAACTCACCAAGCTTGTTCTTGTCGTCCAAACACGATCCATATTGTATCTCACAGCAGCTAAGTCCAAGTCACTGGACATGGCCTGTAAGAAGTCACTGGACTTAGTCCTCTCATTGAACATGTAGATCAAAGAGAGACAAAATCCCACCTTTGGATTAAGTTCTTGTCAAGCTCAGCTTCGTAAGTTGTTTCCAATCTCCAATCTTGTCCTTCATCAATACACAAACAACCAAAAGCTTGATCACGAGGCAGCAAACTTATTAGCCTTATAAACTGCTACTTTGAACAGATAAGCGAAACTAAATACCATTAACCAAAGACTTTCAACTTTCAATCATTGTAATTAGACACAGCATACCAACACAGAAACATTATTTTTAATGAAAACTAAGTAAACGAGAAGAAGGCTCTCACAATGTAGGAGAGATCAAGGTCAAGATCAACATTAGCAGAACAATTAAACTCTCCTTCTTCAAGTTCATAACTTTCTCCCATCATCATTTGTTGCTACTGCATCATCGCCATAGCCGCCGCGGGGTACTGCATCGCCGTCATCCATTGTTGCTGTTGTTGCCACTGTTGTTGTTGTTGGTGTTGCTGCTGCGGTGGCGGAGTGGATTGCTGCAACGGTGGCGTTATTGCGGCTGATGACGAATCTGGACCCGTTGTTTGTCGTCTGCATCTTCAAGATCTCTCTC